>BOPP01000114.1:3492263-3533981 GCA_017312745.1 Gryllus bimaculatus
CCACCACTGAGAATTTCCCCAGGCGCCGCGCGATAAATACGCGAACACGCAAGCGGAAGCCCTCTTTTACCACCGATTGCCAAGCCAATAGCATTTTGATCATCGCTCGCCGAGCCAACACTTTCATTAACATTAGTTTAGATGTTGTTTGCCGCTGCAACGACTACTAGGTAGGAGTATTCGGCGTCGAACAGATTTCTAATTTAGATATAATTAATTTTCCAAGGGAATTCCCAGTGTAGATTAGAGTAATTATGTGTTCATTCATATGAGTGTGTGTTGTAAAGGTTTCTATATGTGTTTTGATCATTCTTTGTAAAAGTGTGATTCTATATTCTTGGTTTTTGTCATGAACGTATGCCACTAAAAGTATATTGTCTGTCTCTTATACACATCTAGATGTGTATAAGAGACAGGGTATATATATATATATATATATATATATATATATATATATATATATATATATATGAATTCCAAGTATGAATGCGAATGCAAATGGAAGAAAATGAAAAAAGAAGAAAGGAAGGAACATTCTTAAAAAACTGAAGACAAAATCACGCTCTGTTTGAAACTTAAGTATGCTTAAAGAGGCCCATTTAAATAGTTTTAAGTTTAGAATAATTAGTATATTTAAGATAATAATACTAATACTAATAATAATAATGATAATAATAATATGTCTTTATTGATATGGCGAGGCTCGGGCCATCTTCCGTCTAACCACATGTCACAAATATTCACATAAGTCTAAAAAGTAATGTAATCTAAAAAATGTAAACGTAATATAATCTACAAGTGGTAAGTAGTTAGTGGAAAGCAAACGTTATTTAAAGAAACTTATAAATAGATAACATCAGAGGTTAAATGGATACAATGTTACAATAATATGTTTGAAATAATTTTAAAATTCAAGACGGAGATAGAAAACACAATTTGAATTAAATAAGGTATTATGTGCTTTACATATCTGCGCGCTACGCGGCAGATTAATACAGAAAGACACCATCACCCGCCGCTCGATCCTGGAGGAAAATCCGCGCAAATTGAGGCCCAAATGAAACTGTTAAATCCTAATCGGCAGACGAACATTTGGTATTCGATTTACCTATCGCGCGTCGGTCTTTAGGACACATTGGAGGGGGGCGAACATTCGCCGAACACATCAGATATTCGGGATTGGGCGAATGCCGAATGTGTGGAACCGCCTTTACGCCACTGTCCTTGCTGCTTCCGCCGCCGCTTTCTCTTTCTCTTTCTCTACCTCTCTGTTTCTTTCTCTTCTTTTCTTTCCGTCCCTATCTTTCTTCCTCTCTTTTTAATCCTGCTCCCCGTCGGTGGTCTTGGCGAGGCGGTTGTGTATTCGCAGGAGGAATACATACGCCCAAGCTCTTTAGTTTATGCGATAAAAAAACGAGGGCAGTACTTAAATAAACTAACGTGACCTATGGAAGTAGTCGTGCGCTTTGGCCCGCAAACTATGATTCGCGTAGTACGTAGGGAGGGTAATAATTTTTTCGGTCTAGTTTTGTTCATGTTTCGTAGTCTCGCTGAGGCGATTTTCTACACTCGTAAAGACACTCATACTTATGTTGGATTAAACTCTACACTTGGATTTTTAGATCGTGGCGCGTCAGGGCCTGTCTTCACGATGGAATATCTCACGACATTTTTGCGTCTTTCTCGGTCGTGCCGCTAGACACACCTACTGCTTGATAGGGTCACGATCATGCGATACTAGCGACACGACCGAAGAAGATGCGAAATGTCGTAAGATATTCCATTCTGAAGACAGGCACCGACGCGCCACGTTCTAAAAACCGGACTATAACTCTCCTGTTTCTAAAAAACATCGATTGACCAAAGCGATTGATTTATAACGTCGACATTTTGAGCTCTATGTTTTGTTTTGGAATCAATAAGTTCTATAATCACAATTTTGTAAAAGTTATAAAATCTTAACACTAACAGACTATTCCAGTCAATTCACCTGCTCGAACGAAGCGAAGGCTATTTATAGTATTCTTTCATCAGGAAGACTATTTCTCCCCCGAGATAACACCAATGCTCCGATATTTCCCACGCTTTTGCTCGTATTTCGCACGAGGAAATGGCAAGGCAAGTGCAGTGGTGCAGAAGCTCCCCCAGTTCTACCTGAATCCCCCAGTTCTACCTGAATCCTCGCGTGGCGAACTCGGGAAGCTGTGAGTCATTGAGACGGCCCTAGCATTCAGACTCTCAGGCCTATTTTGTTAATTGCTCATATTATTTTATATGTTTTGTCGGTTAAATTTACAATATAAATTAATAAACACGGCCTCTGTCAACGTCGAGGACTCGTAAAGAAGTATGTATGTATATTATTGGTTTTCTTCTTTAGGCGGTGGTGAAATATTTTTGTTATCTAATGTTCGAGTATATTCATAATAACACATTCTGGACAATGAATGCAACATTTATTTACTGCTCGCTACTTTACTAACAAAAACCACATTGAAAACATACATATTTGTGAAAATTAAAAATAGACGCATGGGTTCTGAAAATTCGCTATGTTTTCGCGGAGGGGACGGGGGCTCAAAGAAGTGTGTCTAGGATCCCTTAATATCTACGGGAGGCTCTGCCCGCAGAAACACCCCTCCGACGACGACGCCACCTCCAACAAGACCCTGTCGCCCTGACGCAACTCTTCGTGGAGCAATCCAAACGACTGCACGTTCCCCTACTTGCTGCAGGTTCATGCTAAGGATGCAACGTCCATATCGAAACATAATGTTGAAAATTAAAACATTAATTACACCACCCCAAAACCATCTATGTTTTCAAATTGGTTGAGTTCTAACATTAAATATTCGCAAGGAGACGAATTTAATTTGAGAGTAACCGCCTTTATTAAATTATAATTAATATTTAAGTGGTAAAACAAAGATAAAAATAATAACAATTGAGCAAATTTAGTGTAAAAGTATGAGGGTTATCTTTCCAGGTCATCTTGTGGAAACAGAGATGCCTCAACCCGCCTTAGAACGGTACGGAAAGAAAGGAAAGTCTTAAGCATACGGCACATACGGCGCCACCGTAAAGTGATTTCACTTTTAAAACATCGATAATTCTCTATAAACCAAAGAAAGAGGTATTAACAATAATAGATATAATAGTAATAATTATAAAAATAAAATTATTATTAATAATAATATTAATAATAATGAAATTATTATTAATAATAATATTAGGAAGGAAAAATAATAAGTGATTAACATGTGGTTAGAAAAAAGGATGGGCTGAGCAAATTTGATGAATTTCCAGAAGAAAGGGGGGAGGAAGTAAAGAGAATCCTACGTACATTTGTCATTCGGGGTCCACGAGAGCTAAACTCGAAGCGAAACGAAAGCTAAAACTGGGGAATAAAACCATACCGTCTTCGAATTCCGCTCTTTGTGCAGATTAGTGAACGCACGGAAGGTGAAGTGCACGTTCACGCCTCTACGGTACGACCATTCCTTCCCTTAACGCCCATTCACAATGCAAACATAAGCATAAGCATGGCGTTAACATAAAAGTTAGGACTATCATAGAAATTCATAAGCAGACTCGTTCACAATGCTTGCATAAGCGTAAGACTTAAAAGCTTGCAAGCTTCAAGCTTCTGCGGTTATGCTTAAGTAAGACATAAGAAATGAACCAATTACAGAACGGTAACCTACAATCGAGAATCGAAATTGGAGCGAAGTTGATAGAAGAACTAAAGCCATACGGGCCATGGACACAGACGATATCTCGAAATCGATTCTCACATCCAACCAATATTAAACTAGACTGTCCAATCCAAAGGCCAATATAAACTCTTATTTTGCTTACGTATATGTTACACATTGTGAATACTTCAGCCTATCACTTATGTTAATGTTTACGTCTATGCGTTATACTTATGTTCCCGTTTGCATTGTGAATGGGCCTTTATGGGCATCCATGGCCCATGAAGAAACACAGATGGTCAAAAATTATTTTAGCCAACTAGCTCGGGCATTTCGTGGGCAGAAATTGCACATTTGATGTTTCGAGTCTCATTTCTCTGTTTCAGATTACTCTAACTCCATTAAGTGCTTCGGTGGCCTATACTTCACCCGTTGATGAGGTTGGTCGAATTCCGCTTTCCCTCGCTCACTTTAAGCCTTCCCACATCGCGCCGGCAGCGCGCTTCCGTCGAGACTCGCTACGCGAAGCGGAGGAGGGCGTACGCGCCACCGCTGGCAGGACACAGCTTTAAATGGAGCCTTCCCACTGTGCCGCCGGTCGCTGCGTTTTACCTGCTGCGGTCTCTTTGTCCGTCGTCGCCGGAAGGTAGGCGAAGAGCCCTGCTGATTGACGTATGCGCGCTGCCGTGGCGGCGTGGGAAGGCGCCCTAAGGGCCCCTTCCCACGGCGCGACCGTGGCGCACTTCGCAGCAGCGCGGCGCGTAGCAGAGCATTGGTTTAATTGGAGGCCTTCCCACGTGCAGCGGGTGGCGGCTGCTGAGGCAGCCGACGCCGAACTCCAGCTACGCGAAGCGGAGGAAGGGGCACGCGCCACCGTTAGCAGAATACAGCTTTAAATGGGAGCCTTCTCACTGCGCCACGGCCGCAGCGTTCTACCTGCTCCGGTCCTTTTGTTCATCGTCGCCGGAGGGTCGGCGAAACCTACCCCTCCAGACCCCACCCCCTTCCACGGCGGGCGGCGGTGCGGCGGTGGCTCCGGCGGTGGCTGCGTCGGAAGGGCTCTGCTGCTTGAAGGAAGCGCGAACGCCGTGGCGACGTGGGAAGGCGCCCTAAGCGAAACCCGTGCGCCCTCCCCCCTCTTCGGGTGCCGCCTGGAGTTGCATGGGAACCGCCAAGGGGAAGTGTAGCGTTGTGGGGGGGGGGGGTTCGCGGCACCGCCGTCTCCGCCGGCGCGGGGCGATTGACGCCTTGTCGCCCGCGACGGATCGCCCGCCTGACAAATTGGCCGTCGCTCGGCTCGGGAAGGAAAAGGAAGGCAAACCAGCGCCCCCACGTCTCGCCCCGCGCGCCTTTGTGCAACCTGCCGGTGTCCCTTCCGGCGCTTACAGGTGGCAGGCCCTTTCCTCCCCTCTCCCTTTCCCTTTCCCTTCCCTTCCCCCGGCCTGTCCACCGGCTCGTTCGCCTACACCGCGCCCAGGACCGCATGTAGGACGGTTGGTCCAAAAGTAATTGAATTGAATTGAATTGAATTTGCCTTATTTTACGTGGCGAGACTCAGGCCATCAGGCCCGCTCTTCCGTCTGACCACGCAAATTTCGCTACGCTCCTTTCACCAACTTCACTAACCAGCAGAGAAAGGGGGTATTTCTTGGGCGACGAAACAGGCGATTTGAATTTAGCTCAGAGGCGTCATTTAGGCTTGAGGATCTTTTACATGCAAGTAAATCTACTAACATGGGACAGCCGGCTTTACTTCCCCTCCGACGGAAGGCGTTTCGCCCTTAAAAATCCACGGCTTCGATCGGGTTTGATCCCTCCAACTTGGATACAACAGCTCGGTACGCTAACCGTTTACACCATCGCCGCGCCTTCCATTTATTTGTAAAAGTAATTAAGTAATGCCTTCCATTTATTTGTATGACAACTACTGTAAATAAAAAATAAACCGTTTTACAATATGTTAGAAAAAAGTTGTAAAAAAATATGATTTTTAAACACAACACTTTTCTCAATATAGTCCCAGTTTTATCTATGCATTTTCTCCACCAATCAACAAGAGTCTGCATGCCACTCTAGTAAAACTGTACCAGATTGAGTGGCCCGGACGGAGAAATCTTGTGACAATTCTATGGATTGTCGTGATGACACCATATCTTGTCACCATTGATTATTGATTAAAGTCTGCTGTCCCATGTTAGTAGATTTACTTGCATGTAAAAGATCCTCAAGCCTAAATGATACCTCTGAGATAAATTCAAAAGTCGCCTGTTTCTCGCCCACGAAATACCTCCTTTCTCCGCTTGTTGGTGAAAGGAGCGCAGCGAAATTTGCGTGGTCAGTCGGAAGAGCAGGCTTCATGGCCTGAGTCTCGACACGTAAAGTAAGGCATTAATTCAATTCAATTCAGTTATTCGATCCAGAAAACCACCACCTTCAGCCTCGTATTGGTCCAAAAGTTCCTCACAAACTTCCAATCGGCTCTTTTTGTGTTCCTGTGTAAGTGACAGCGGGAGCTACCTTGCGCACAATTTTCGGTAACTCCATTTTATCAACATTACCTCATGTATATTGCAGCCACCGTTCAATCGAGGCGCTCTTCATTGCAAGGCGTGGCAGCTGTGTGTAGCCGACCGAATCGTGGTTACTCTTTTACAACGCTAATAGTTTATACAGTGAAGCGTAGAGTTGTGTACTGTAGTGGAGGGGAGTGTAGTGTGGTGAAGGGGAGTGCAGCGTAGTGTAGTTGAAGTGTTTGCTAAACTTGAAGAAAATTTAGAGACAACTAGATATTAATTAAAACTAAGATATCAATCTCTAATTCTAGTTGTAACTCTAATTGTAAATGTTTGTAATAGTTTTGTAATTATTCTAATTCTAATTGTAATCATGTTTGCCTCCGAGCATTAGATCAAAGCTAACTTTACTAAATCTAAATCTAATACCACTTCTGAAACGCACAGCACTGAAATCTATTGTATGCTCTCCGTAAGAATTCAGCCAGCGTCTGTGGATGCCAATAGTGCAATTTCCTTGGAAGTGAGAAATTCAATCACACATCTCTGCTTTTCATGCATGTTCCAGCTAGAGATGCGACATTGCAAACAAAAAATCTATGTTTTTAAATGTCGATGCTCAAAATTAAAACTTCAATGTTAAAAAAACATCCAAAACCATCAATGTTTTTTAACTTTGATGTCTTTAAAACTGAATTAGTACCTGTTTAACTTCACGCTGCGGGGATTTAATTTGGAAGTTTATTAATTTTAAATTGAGATTTAACTGACAAAACAAAATCAAAATATAATTAGGATAAATAACGAAACGTAAATTATTTGATTTGAGAATTCAAAAATAATATAGACTTCTTTATTGAAAAAAAACTATTTTATTTATTTGATATTTATAATAACATGTTGTCGTGATGGACTTTTCCCATCTAAAAAATACCGATCGCGTTTAAACATTGAATACAAAACATCAATGTTAAACATTATCGGCTTGAAAAAATCGGTATTAAAACATCGATATTTTGAGAACATCGACATAGTTGCCGCATCCCTAGCTCCAGCTAGAAGCCATTTTAGCGTACTGTTACTGTGCTTCTATCTGACAAATAAAAACGAAATGAAACAAACGTTAACGAGAAGGATGAAATTCCAGTATGACTCTACTAACATTCGTTTTTCAGCTAAGCCAACGTAAAAAATGGGAGGCTTTACTTTCGGAACGATCCTACTATCTAAATAACAGATGCTGTTTCTCAGCGGAGGAACGCTCTCTTCACTATTTTCGTCTGGATGTAATTACCAAATAAAACATTTGCTTTAATGTATGAGGTAAAATATACAATTTTTGAGTTGATGACATGGACGTGGTCGACGGAAACTTTTGAAGTTGACGTCGAGATATAAACAAGTCATTTCCTTCCCTTAAGCGAATAAATGTATTCACTATATTCTCTATATCGCAGTCTTAAAAATACAGGGCAGTCGCAGTTACAGAATTGCATCCATAATTATAATATTAACAATATCGCGGTTAAAAATATTACATTTATCTGATAAATTTGTCACGAGAAAATGTTGAAAATTTCGATGTGTGTAATAGAAACACGTAAAAATGCGAATGGAGCTATCATTTTGTTCATATGTTTTCCACAAGTCGAATTTGAGAATCGGTTTAATATGTTGTAGATCTGGATATAAAGAGTTACATCATAACAAAATATATTTATCGCGAAAAATGTCAAATAGATCTTTGCCATTCTAAAGCCGCGCTAATAAAATGTTGGACATTTAAGTGCGTTTTTCTACGCAGAAGCATATAGTATTTTTGATCCCTTTACCATTATTTCTAAATTTAATACTAACGGCTGTCAAATATGTATGCAGTATTTTCCGAAGCCTGCCACGGTCGAATGAAGGTGCTGCCTGGATGAGAATCGTAGAGAACAACTGATAGCTCGTTTCTGTGGTGTCTTGCGATCAGATCCAGGTGAATGCCGGAACAGTAGGTCACCTTAAATCGCGTACCACATGCCAGTCATCTTTCTCACGCTGTTACTACCCGCTTCCTTTTGAGCTGGTCCCCCATCTGCCCGATCCTGGTCTAGAAAAATCCTGCCTGGCTTCGGCGTTTGCGAGATCCTGCGGTAGGGATGGCATCACACACAGGAAGAACTGTGGGTAGGTGACTAAATGGAGGATCATAATTGCTATAAAAAGTGTACTAAATATTTAGATTGATTCTACGAATAGTGTATACACTAATAAAACAAAAAAATAGAAATGCTGAATTAAAAGTATTTGCTCATAAATGTACAAAACAATTCAGTAAGTAGTACAACGTGAAGAGAAGCAATTATACAAAATACAGAGCCCAAAATTTTCAATATACAATCGTACGAGAGCGAGTGAAGCGTACGTAATTATGGTAAATCTCTATTTTATGAGTAGTAGGTGATTGTAGGGAGCGTTTCATGAGCAACAGGGCTGGGGAAGAGCAATTAAAAAGAGATAGGTGGTTCCGGGCATTCCGTTGATGACATTGTAGTTGCTCTGATCGGAAAGTCCAATGGTTCGAGTCCAGCAGGGGATGATCATCGACACATCTCGGGATAAAAACATGCTCTACACTTACGGGACTGCCGTTGATGCACCCAGAATCACTAAGCAATTAATCACTCACTAAGCAACTAATGTTCTTACGTAGATTTCTAATGAGTAGAATAGAAATACTAATTCAACTAATGTTCGTACGTTTTAATGAAAACGTTAGATTTCGTCGCATCTTTCTGAGCTTTCTATAACCACGACAAGGTGAACATGAAAACTGGGGAGGCGATCTTTCATCTTTAAATTTTTGTTCACACGTACATGTTTCATTGTAAATGAGTTTTAACACGTCGATTCAAACAAGAGATTGAGGAGTTTCGGTGAATTTGGCAAGCCGACGGTGAATTTCTTGGGTATTTAGTGACTACGTATTGTTAACGACTTTCTCTGTATACTCGGAAATTGTAAATAAAAAACGGTTTTACAAAAGTAACTTGTTTCGGTCATAACACAAACGACCTCAGCGGTTGACGCGACTGGAATCAATATGTATCCACTTGTACACCCTGCACGCGGTCGCGTCTCCCCTTGGCAACACGATAATCTCGCTGCAGGTACACCTTTACTTGTCAAAATATAACTTGAACTACACGTACGGGATCAATGTTCACGGTTAATGCTATTAATATCCACTAATTTGCGCGTAGTTAGAACGAACGTTAGTAGTACAAACGAGTCTACGTTCTAGTGTAGTTGTACGTGGTCTAGTCTGTTCTTGGCAAGATCGTCTCGCCGAAGGAACACCGTCACATGTCAAAACATAACATGCAATACACTTGCGGGACTAACGACCTCGGTGATTGACGCTACTGGAATCAATTGGCACTGCTTTGTACACTATGTACCCGGGCGAGTCTCCCCTTAACAACACGATGATCTCGCGGCCGGACCTCCTTTACCTGTCAGAATATAACTTAAATACCTTATCAATTGTCGCAGTTAATGCAATTAATACGCGCTTATCTGCACATAGTTAGAACGAACGTTAGTAGTACAAACGAGTCTACGTTCTAGTGTAGTTGTACGTGGTCGAGTCTGCTCTTAACAGGATCATCTCGCCGCAGGAACACCGTCACATGACGAAATATAACATGCACTACACTTGCGGGACTAACGACCTCGGCGATTGCCACGACTGGAATCAATACGCACTCTCTTGTACCCCCTGTACCCGGTCTAATCTCCCTTTTACAACACTATAATCTTGCTGAATGAACACCTTTACTTGCCAAAATATATCTTGAACTACACTTACGGGATCAATTCTCGCAGTTAAATGCAATTAATACGCGCTTATTTGCACGTAGTTAGAACGAACGTTAGTAGTACAAACGAGTCTACGTTCTAGTGTAGTTGTACGTGGTCGAATCTGCTCTTGACAGGATCATCTCGCCGCAGGAACACCGTCACATGTCAAAACATGACATGCACTACAATTGTGGGACTAAATACCTCGGTGATTGACGCGACTGGAATCAATACGCACTCGTCTTGTACCCCCTGTACCCGGTCAAATCTCCCCTTTACAACATTATAATCGCGCTGAAGGAATAGCTTTACTTGTCAAAATATATCTTGTACTATACTTATGGTATCAATTCTCGCAGTTAATGCAATTAATACGCACTCATTTGTACGTAGAGCGAACGTTAATAGTGCATACGAATCTAGTTTCTAGTGAAGTTGCACATGGTCCAGTTTGCCCATGTCAGGATCGTCTCGCCGCAGGAACACCGTCATATGTCAAAATATATCCTGCACTACACTTGCGGGACTAATAACCTCGGTAATTGACGCGACTGGAATCAATTGGCACTGCTTTGTACCCTATGTACCCGGTCGAGTCTCCCCTTGACAACACGATGATCTCGCGGCCGGACCTCCTTTACCTGTCAGAATATAACTTAAATACCTTACCAATTGTCG
Source organism: Gryllus bimaculatus (assembly GCA_017312745.1). Classification (NCBI taxonomy): domain Eukaryota; kingdom Metazoa; phylum Arthropoda; class Insecta; order Orthoptera; family Gryllidae; genus Gryllus; species Gryllus bimaculatus. The sequence continues at coordinate 3,502,999 of BOPP01000114.1, forward strand.
CAGTTAATGCAATTAATACGCGCTTATTTGCACGTAGTTAGAACGAACGTTAGTAGTACAAACGAGTCTACGTTCTAGTGTAGTTGTACGTGGTCGAATCTGCTCTTGACAGGATCATCTCGCCGCAGGAACACCGTCACATGTCAAAACATGACATGCACTACAATTGTGGGACTAAATACCTCGGTGATTGACGCGACTAGAATCAATATGCACTCGCTTATACCCCCTGTACCCTGCCGAGTCTCCCTTTTACAACACTATAATCTCGCTGAAAGAACACCTTTACTTACCAAAATATATCTTGAACTACACTCACGGGATCAATTCTCGCAGTTAAATGCAATTAATACGCCCTCATTTGTACGTAGAGCGAACGTTAGTACTGCATACGAATCTACGTCCTAGTGTAGTTGTACATGGTCGAGTTTGCCCATGTCAGGATCATCTCGCCGCAGGAACACCGTCACATGTCGAAATATAACATGCACTACACTTGCGGGACTAATGATCTCATCGACTGGAATCAATACGCAGTCGCTTGTACCCCCTGTACCCTGCCGAGTCTCCCTTTGACAACACTATAATCTCGCTGCAGGAACACCTATACTTGTCAGAATATAACTTGACCTACACTTACTGGATCATTTCTCGCAATTAATGCAATTAATACCCACTAATTTGTTCGTAGTTAGGACGAACGTTAGTAGTACAAACGAGTCTACGTTCTAGTGTAGTTGTACGTGGTCGAATCTGCTCTTGACAGGATCATCTCGCCGCAGGAACACCGTCACATGTCAAAACATGACATGCACTACAATTGTGGGACTAAATACCTCGGTGATTGACGCGACTAGAATCAATATGCACTCGCTTGTACCCCCTGTACCCTGCCGAGTCTCCCTTTTACAACACTATAATCTCGCTGAAAGAACGCCTTTACTTACCAAAATATATCTTGAACTACACTTACGGGATCAATTCTCGCAGTTAATGCAATTAATACGAACTTTTCTTTACGCAGTTAGAGCTAACGTTAGTAGTGCATATGAATCTACGTCCTAGTGTAGTTGTACATGGTCGAGTTTGCCCATGTCAGCATCGTCTCACCGCAGGAACACCGTCACATGTCAAAATATAACATGCACTACACTTGCGGGACTAACGATCTCATCGACTGGAATCAATACGCAGTCGCTTGTACCCCCTGTACCCGGTCGAATCTCCCCTTGACAACAACATCTTCTGGCCGCCGCCCTGACCTACCCCGGCCCGCCGTCCCTCGTCGCCACTGAGTGCGTCGTTGGCTCCGCTTCCGCTGACTCAGATCCGGGTGGGGTGCGGGGGTGGGGGGAGTATGAACAGGGGTGCAGAGCCCGCTGGGGCAACTAACACGCAGATGCATCTCGCCAGCAACACCCTCTCAATGCTCACAGCAAGTCACTCTTCAAACGTAAATTACACTGTTGGCGCAGCTGGTTTGGGTGTCAACTTGGATGTCCGCCGTTGCGTCGAGTTGAAACAGGTTAAGTGCAAAATTATTTAATTAATGTTGGGGGTGGTATCATAAAACAAATAAAAGAGCACATTAAATCGATACCACAAATGTACTCCATTATATTATCTAACAATAAGTTTGTTCCCGATCAACAAACTACTTACAAGAAATAAACTACGTATAATTGTATCCAATCACCTCTAGAATAATGAAAATATTAAAATTACGATATTCAATTTGTTGAAGAGGGGAAACAATGAGAAGATATGTATAATAAGTGTTAGTGTTGCGGATATGTAGATCTGTAAAGTTCTTTTCTCTTTGTATGAGAACCATCCTCCCAACATTATTTATCCACTGCATATTTTATTTGATACTTCGACAAAATTTGACTCATAGGACATGACGTCAGTCGTGTACAAATCTGTATATGCCTATTTGAATAAACAAGAAACAATGATTTGCGTTATTTACGATTTTTTACTTAAATTGTTTTCTTTTAGGCAAAAAACGAGTGAAGGGCACAGTGCGTAGCGCGCTGACTCCGCAGTCGGGAGGTCCGGGTTCGATTTCCGGGCAGGCATTCCTCACCGGGATGTTCGTGTTTTCTCTCGGCTATAAGGCAAATACTGGGATGTATCAACAAATCCCACGATCACCTCTCACCATCATCGTATCACTTCGTTATTTAATAATAACAATAACATTCAGGGAAAGCAACGGAAAATTACCCTGATTATATCCTCGCAAGATAACCTAACACGCTATACAAGCAGTTAAATACTGTGGAAGCCATCTAGATAGGTTACCTAACTTCCGTCTAAGGAAGAACAGGACCAAAGAAGAAAGCAAAACAACTGAAAAAAAGCTAATAAATTTCTGGGCGATGTATTTTTGGATCGAGAGATTTGTATTGATGATTCCGGGCGCGTCAACGGCTAAAGTCATTTGTCCCGTAAGTGGAGTGCATGTTTTCCTCCGGAGGAGGAGGAGGAGGAGGAGGAGGAGGAGGAGGAGGTGGTGGTGGTGGTGGTGGTGGTGGTACCTAGTACCTCACCGTCAGAGGCTTTGGAATGTAAATCATCCTTATTCAATACTATTTCCACAGCGGAAACAACCTGCAAAAACATCGCGGACACACCTGACACAAGTCAGACTTGCAAGTACTGAGACAACAGTGTTGTCGATGTTTCCAAACATCGATGTAAACATGTACTATGTACATCGCTGACAATATTTTACAAACATCCAGAGATTAAAGCTGATTTTTTTAACATCGATTATTTACACTTGATGGTTTCACGTTTTTGCTGTTTTATTTGTGAATGAGAAATAATAATCATCACAATTTTGTAAAATATAATGTATTAAACTAATGATATCATGACACTGGTGATACCATTGTCAAGTCATGTGCTCTAGCGAAGAGAATGCTATTTAAAACGCCTTCCTCGTGCAAACTATCTCTCCTCCGAGAGACGACCCCAGTGTCCTGGTATGTCCTGCATCTTTTTCTCGAATTTCACATGCGGAGAGGCGTTCTGCAGTAGGCGCACCCCTTTCTTCTCGTATCTTGTACGGTGATCTGAGGAAGCTTTGAGATGAACTTCAAAATTTGAGGCAGTTTTGTAAAATTATTCTAATTTTTAGTTTGTTTCGTAAGTTAAATCTTAATTGTTATTATTCTCCTTCAAGTATTAAACCAGGTGGTTTGTTGCGACTCATTTATCGATCCATCTTCTTCTGAGTCTAATGATATTCCTTTTTCCTCTGGGTGTGTGGTATAGGACTGGCTTTAGAATGGGTTCATCATTTATCCGTGATATATGGCATTTCCATTCTTTATACGAGTATATTCTTCAATTTCATTTTTCCTGTTGTATATTCCAAGCGTTCGCCTGTTGCATTCGTTTTCTGTTCTATCTCTTCTGGTTACTTCTAAAATTGATCTTAAAAACCTCTGCTGCTTGAATTTTGCTATAAGTTCTAAAAGTTAGTATCCAGTTTTACTAACATATAATCCACAGGGCACTGCTTCACTTTATAGAACTTGAGCAATGTATCCCTCCTAACGTTGCCCCTGAGAGTTCTTTTAATAGTGCCACACATTAGAATCCGTTAAATATTAAGTATAAATTAACATAGTTCCTGTCAAATGAAACTCTCCTTTACAATGAAAACACCAACGGTACTGGAGCGATGTATTAGGGACTTTTTGCACAGCGACGCGTGCAGCAGTACCAGTACAGCAAACACCCTACCACTTTAGAGCACCTGCGCATGCGCAGAAGAACGATAGATCTATTGATTCCTGTACGCTTTACCGTGTTTAAAGTACCTATTGCACAGCCACACCAAAAAAATAAATTTGTGTCTCTGGATCAGACAATGTTTTATACATGTTTTTAGGATCGCTAAATCCGAATCTGGTGTCCATTTTACTCTATTTCATTAGGTTTTTGTCATAAACTCAAAAATATTTTAAAAATTAAAGATATTTGTAACTGAGAGGTGTGAACATGTAACATATATGTTTTTGGGGTCTCTGAAACCAAATCTGAAGTCCACGTAACTTAACATTTTTTTAAATTCCCACCAATTGTATTTGAAAGTGGTGGCATTAGTCCTTGACGGGACAACACTTATCACGTCATTGTATGGCAAATTGCCTGTATCCTTGGCGCCAGATCACTAGCCATCTCTCCAAATAGACACGGATATTTTAAATTTTTTGAGGTAATGTGAAAAATATGACATGTTAACGTTTAACGGATTTCAGATTCGATTTCAGCAACCTCACAAACATTTGGATAAAATGGCATGTCCCCTCGGTTACAAATAACTTTCATTCTTTATATTATTTAGGTAATGTGATGGAGTGAAATGGACACCGGATTTTGATTTAGCGCCCCCAAAAACATCGAGAAAAAATGGCCTTATTCCCAGATACAAATGCATTTTTTTTGTGTGTAGATTTCGAAATTTCGATGGTTTTTTTGTTGATATCGCATCGTTGATTTTGTCGTTTGAGTTCGTATTTTATTGCTGATTTGCTAGGCTAGAGAGTGAAATGCAAGCCCAAACCCCACCAGGATGCGCCTCCGCAGTGAGCGACCCCAAAAACAGAGAAACATGGCCTTATTCCCAGATACGAATGCAATTTTTTTGTGTGTAGATTTCGAAATTTCGATGTGTTTTTGTTGATATCACATCGTGATTTTGTCGTATATTCGTTATTTATTGCTGTATTGCTAGGCTAGATAGCGAAATGCAAGCCAAACTCCACCAGATGCGCCTCCGCAGTGAGCGACCCCAAAAACATAGAGAAAACATGGCCTTATTTCCCAGATACAAAATGCATTTTTTTTGTGTAGATTTCGAAATTTCGATGTGTTTTTTTGTTTGATATCGCATCGTTGATTTTGTCGTTGATTTCGGTATTTTATTGTTGATTGCTAGGCTAGAGAGTGAAATGCAAGCCCAAACCCCACCAGGATGCGCCTGCGCAGTGAGCGACCCAAAAAACATAGAGAAAACATGGCCTTATTCCCAGATACAAATGCAATTTTTTGTGGTAGATTTCGAAATTTCGATGTGTTTTTTTGTTGATATCGCATCGTTGATTTGTCGTTGATTTCGGTATTTTAGTGTTCATTTGCTAGCGCTAGAGAGTGAAATGCAAGCCCAAACCCACCAGGATGCGCCTCGGCAGTGACGCGACCCAAAAACATAGAGATAAACATGGCCTATTCCCAGATACAAAGTGCAATTTTTTTGTGTGTATGATTTCGAAATTTCGATGTGTTTTTTTTGTGATATCGCATTGTGATTTTTTCGTTGATTCGGTATTTTAGTGTTCATTTGCTAGGTAGAGAGTGAAATGCAAGCCCAAACCCACCAGATGCGCCTCCGGCAGTGAGCGACTCCAAAAACAGAGAAAACATGCCTTATTCCCAGATACGAATGCAATTTTTTTGTGTGTAGATTTCGAAATTTCGATGTGCTTTTTTTGTGTGTATATCGCATCGTTGATTTTGTCGTTGATTTCGGTATTTATTGTTCATTTGCTAGGCTAGAGAGTGAAATGCAAGCCCAAACCCCACCAGATGCGCCTCCGGCAGTGACGACCCAAAAACATAGAAAAACATGGCCTTATTCCAGATACAAATGCAATTTTTGTGTGTAAGATTTCGAAATTTCGATGTGTTTTTTTGTTGATATCGCATCGTTGATTTTGTGTTGATTTGCGTTTTATGTTCATTTGCTAGGCTAGAGAGTGAAATGCAAGCCCAAACCCACCAGATGCGCCTCCGGCAGTGAGCGACCCAAAAACATAGAGAAAACATGGCCTTATTCCCAGATACAAATGCAATTTTTTTGTGTGTAGATTTCGAAATCTATGTTTTTTTTGTTGATATCGCATCGTTGATTTTGTCGTTGATTTCGGTATTTTATTGTTCATTGCTAGGCTAGAGAGTGAAATGCAAGCCCAAACCCCACCAGGATGCGCCTCCGGCAGTGACGACCCAAAAACATAGAGAAAACATGGCCTTATTCCCAGATACAAAGCAATTTTTTGTGTGTAGATTTCGAAATTTTATGGGATTTTTGTTGATATCGCATCGTTGATTTTGTCGTTAATTTCGTTTTTTTTGTTGATTGCTAGGCTAGAGAGTGAAATGCAAGCCCAAACCCCACCGGGATGCGCCTCCGCAGTGAGCGACCCCAAAAACATAGAGAAAACATGGCCTTATTCCCAGATACAAATGCAATTTTTTGTGTGTAGATTTCGAAATTTTATGGGATTTTTGTTGATATCGCATCGTTGATTTTGTCGTTGATTTCGGTATTTTATTGTTCATTTGCTAGGCTAGAGAGTGAAATGCAAGCCCAAACCCACCAGGATGCGCCTCCGGCAGTGAGCGACCCCAAAAACATAGAGAAAACATGCCTTATTCCCAGATACAAATGCAATTTTTTTGTGTGTAAGATTTCGAAATTTCGATGTTTTTTTGTTGATATCGCATCGTTAATTTTGTCGTTGATTTCGGTATTTATTGTTTCATTTGCTAGGCTAGAGAGTGAAATGCAAGCCCAAACCCCACCAGGATGCGCCTCCGGCAGTTACCGACCCCAAAAACATAGAGGAAAACATGGCCTTATTCCCAGATACAAATGCAATTTTTTGTGTGTAGATTTCGAAATTTTTATGGGATTTTTGTTGATATCGCATCGTTGATTTTGTCGTTAATTTCGTTTTTTATTTGATTTGCTAGGCTAGAGAGTGAAAGCAAGCCCAAACCCCACCGGGATGCGCCTCCGGCATGAGCGACCCCAAAAACATAGAGAAAAACATGGCCTTATTCCCAGATACAAATGCAATTTTTTTGTGTGTAGATTTCGAAATTTCGATTTGTTTTTTGTTGATATCGCATCGTTGATTTTGTCGTTGATTTCGGTATTTATTGTTCATTGCTAGGGCCTAGAGAGTGAAATGCAAGCCCAACCCACCGGGATCGCCTCCGGCAGTGAGCGACCCCAAAAACATAGAGAAAACATGGCCTTATTCCCAGATACAAATGCAATTTTTTTGTGTGTAGATTTCGAAATTTTTATGGATTTTTGTTTGATATCGCATCGTGATTTTGTCGTTAATTTCGTTTTTTATTGTTGATTTGCTAGGCTAGAGAGTGAAATGCAAGCCAAACCCCACCGGATGCGCCTCGGCAGTGAGCGACCCCAAAAACATAGAGAAAACATGGCCTTAATTCCCAGATACAAATGCAATTTTTTTGTGTGTAGATTCGAAATTTCGATTGTTTTTGTTGATATCGCCATCGTTGATTTTGTTCGTTGATTTCGGTATTTTATTGTTCATTTGCTAGCTAGAGAGTGAAATGCAAGCCCAAACCCACCAGGATGCGCCTCCGCAGTGAGCGACCCCAAAACATAGAGAAAACAGGCCTTATTCCCAGATACAAATGCAATTTTTGGTGTGTAGATTCAGAATTTTATGGATTTGTTGATACCGCATCGTGATTTGTCGTATTCTGTTTTATGTTGATTTGCTAGGCTAGAGAGTGAATGCAACCCAAAAACCCCACCGGATGCGCCTCCGGCAGTGAGCGACCCAAAAACATAGAGAAAACATGGCCTTATTCCCAGATACAAAATGCATATTTTTGTGTGTAGATTTCGAAATTTCGATGTTTTTTGTTTGATATCGCATGGAGTTGATTTTGTCGTTGATTTCGGATTTTATTGTTCATTGCTAGGCTAGAGAGGTGAAATGCAAGCCCAAACCCACCGGGATGCGTCCTCCGCAGTGAGCGACCCAAAAACATAGAGAAAACATTGGCCTTATTCCCAGATACAATGCATTATTTTTGTGTGTAGATTCGAAATTTCGATGTTTTTTGTTGATATCGCATGGTTGATTTTGTCGTGATTTCGGTATTTTATTGTTCATTTGCTAGGCTAGAGAGTGAAATGCAAGCCCAAAACTCCACCAGGATGCCCTCCGGCAGTGAGCGACCCCAAAAACATAAGAGAAACATGGCTTATTCCCAGATACAATGCAATTTTTTGTGTTAGATTTCGAAATTTCGATTGTTTTTTGTTGATATCGCATCGTGTTTGTCCGTTGATTTCGGATTTATTGGTTCATTTGCTAGCTAGAGATGGAAATGCAAGCCCAAACCCACCGGGATGCGCCTCCGCAGTGGACGACCCCAAAAACATAGAGAAAAACATGGCCTATCCCAGATTACAAATGCAATATTTTGTGTGTAGATTTCGAATTCGATGTTTTTGTTGATATCGCATCGTGATGTTTGTCGTGATCGGTATTTTATTGTTCATTTGCTAGGCTAGAGAGTGAAATGCAAGCCCAAACTCCACCAGATGGCGCCTCCGCAGATGAGCGACCCAAAAACATAGAGAAAACATGGCCTATTCCCAGATACATATGAATTTTTTTTGTGTGTAGATTTCGAAATTTCGATTGTGTTTTTTTGTTGATATCGCATCGTTGATTTTGTCGTTGATTTCGTATTTTATTGTTCATTTGCTAGGCTAGAGATGTGAAAATGCAAGCACAACCCACCGGGGATGTGCCTCCCTCGCAGTGAGCGACCCAAAAACATAGAGGAAAACCATGGCCTTATTCCCAGATACAAAATGCAATTTTTTAGTGTGTGATTTCGAAATTTCGATTGTTTTTGGTGATAGCATCGTTGATTGTCGTTGATTTCGGTATGTTACTTGTTCATTGCTAGCTAGAAGTGAAATGCAAGCCCAAACTCTCCCAGATGCGCCTCCGGTCAGTGAGCACCCCGAATAACATAGAAGAAAACATGGCTTGATTCCGAATACAAATGCAATTTTGTGTGTAGATTTCGAAATTTCGATGTGTTTTTTTTGTTGATATCGCATCGTTGATTTTGTCGTTAATTTCGTTATTTTATTGTTGATTTGCTAGGCTAGAGAGTGAAATGCGAGGACGTACCTCCGGCCGTGCATCGGAGGGGAATAACTAGCAGCAGCCGGGCGCGGGCGTCAGCGCGCCACCTCGCGGCCGGATTTCGCACCTTTGGCCGCGCGCGTGTGCGGCGCGTGCGCGGGCGTGCGCTGCGGTCTTCCGGCAGCGGCGGCGGCGGTGGCACGCGTGCGCTGGGCGGGGGAGTGAGGGGTAATGACGCGCGACGGCGCGTGCCGGACGCACGCTAATTGCCACGCCCCCCGCCCCCTTTCCCTCGCCTTCACCTGGGGACGGATGCGTGCGCGGGCGGGCGGGCGGCCGCCGTTCCGGTGGTCACGTGGGACCTGGGGGGGGTGAGAGGTGCTCGCGGGGACCGAGATGCGCCGGATGTGATGGCACCAAGGGACTGTACACGTTGGTTGATTGATGGTTTTGTTTTTCGGTCGCGACAACTACTGTGGTCGTTAATCCCGTAAGTATGGAGCATGTTGGGTTGGATGATTAGTAGTCAAGGGCGCGTCGACGGCTACGGTCGTTAGTCCCGTAAGTCTTGTGCATGCTTTATCGCAGTCGGAGGCGGTGGCCATCCTCTGCTGGATGATGAGATCTGGTGCCAAACTACTGTGGGCTATCGGGGTTCCTCCCCCCCCACCCCCAACCAGGTATTTCCCACCGAAGAGACATCGCCCCTGCTGGTACAAGCTCCTGACCGGTCTCCTGGTGGTGTTTCTCCGCCACTGGAACGTGAGATTCGGCGCGGATTGGCAGGGCTATTTTTTGGAACCTTTCTGGTTTCTGAGGAATCGAAAATGAGGCGCCTCAGATATATGTTCATATACAGTAGTACCCCGCTATTCCGAACTAATTAGGATTGTGATCTGTTCAGATTCGTAAATGTTGGTATTATTCGACAAAAAATGAATCGTACGTATACAAATACATCTATAGGATTCTATGTCAAAGCAACATAGCGTGCGATATGAGAAAATGGCAACGTAGAGTAGCGATCGCATAACTACAGCATCACAACGCATCATCAAGCAGATTCTGTTCCTCTCAGGAAAAGAAGATTACCGCAAATTACCCTACGTGAAAATAACTGCTACAGTGCCTGCTACCGTGATATACCAGTGCAAGAAACCTTTTCATTTCGTCAACTTGTGTTTCAATAATTAGTTGTTCAGTTCTTCAGTAAATATAAAATCTCTTCTTCACACTACAAATAAGCATTTTATTTATGTAGTTAATTTTCCTTCATACTAAATTTTGTTCGGATTATCCGAATTTTAGGATTAGCGAGGTATTACTGTATACGTAACTTCATGCACACATGCATGTTCCCAGGGAGGTGCTCTTCCTGGGAGGGGAAGGAGATGAGGGAGATGCGATGGCAACAACGCCGGGCGAAGGAAACGTTGATGTTTGGTGGTTGGTTGATTTTTTTGTGTTTGCGGACGCTTCAACTGCTATGGTCGTCAGTCCCGTATGTATAGTACATGCTATATCACGGAGGGTTGTGATGTTCCTCCCTTGCTGCTGAGATGCTGTGCCGAACTACACGATGGCTTGCGGGGAATTTTCCTCCTTCAGGTATCTCCCTCAGAGAGACACTGCACCAGCCGAGAGCTATCTAGCTCTAAGCTACCGTCATGTGTGCTTGTGTAGTGCATGTTTATCGCGAGAGGTGGCGGTGTTCCTCCGATCGTGAGGATCGATGCATCAATGTAGTATCCTGCGGACGTGATATTTCAAAAAAAGTTTTTTTCATACATGCTGGGTCAATAATTTATGTTATATTTGTTAATTAATTTACAATTACTGGGGATATTGAATGATTCACATGTCGACTTGCGGGTTGTCTGTCTCCAGGCATATCCGCCAACGGGCACCGTTACTGCTCGGACAAGTTCTAAGCTCCCGAATTGTTTGGTAGTGCAAGATGTGTGTGTGTGCGCGCGTGTGTGTGTACAAGGAATGTGTGTGTGTATATGTGTGAAGGGAGAGGAGTGGACAATTATGAGCAATACAAGATCTTGCGCGGACCGTGCTCCATTTGTTAGCTTACTGCTGTAGCCGTACAGATCTGAGAATCCACGGAAAACTACCGATCAGATCAGCCGACTGCTACAATTCCCCTCCAGATAGCGACTGAATTAGACCTTGCTGACAAGCTAGTGAGGAAAAATCTTGCCGCCTTGGACACTCAAACCCTACAGGTCCGAGGTACTGCCGAAACTTCAATTGATGGCCTGAGCCACCCCACCTAGTGGAAAACCTAAGAATACGTACGCTAATTTTGCACACGAATCCACCCTTTCCTCTCAACCAATATTTTCCCATGTCTTCATTTAAACCATCCCTTTGTACCGTTAATTAATCATTCCCAGGGCAGCATGAAATCGGGCAGAAAGGGGAATAATGCTCAGTGAAGTGAGTAATGTGCTTCCAACGTGCTGAAGATTTACTTCCCCAGCTGTCAGCTTTTTTCACAGGATGTCGCATTAGCGTGGCGTGTGGTCACGTGACCGCCGTAACGCGGTCAGTCTGACCGTGTCGCCAGGGGGGAGACTGGAAGTTCACATCGGGGAAGAGGCCACAAACGTCTACCATAGAGGAGGTGCAGGAGGATCTAGGAAATAAATATGAGAGTTTCCCATATGAAACTGAATTGAATTGAATTTGCCTTATTTTACGTGGCGAGACTCGGGCCATTAGGCCCGCTCTTCCGTCTGACCACGCAAATTTCGCTACGCTCCTTTCACCAACTAGTAGAGAAAGGAGGTATTTCTTGGGCGAGAAACAGGCGATTTGAATTTAGCTCAGAGGCGTCATTTAGGCTTGAGGATCTTTTACAAGCAAGTAAATCTACTAACATGGGACAGCCGGCTTTACTTCCCCTCCGAAGGAAAGCGTACGAAGGATTTTGTCGCCCGAAAAATCCACGGCTTCGATCGGGTTTAAACCCGCGAGCTTAGGTATAACAGTCCGGTACGCTAACCGTCACACCATCGCCGCCACAAACTAAGATGCAATAACGCCTGTGGGGTTATTTTTTTGGGCTATGCGTTGAATGTTGAAGCATGTTATTGTGTAAACTGTTGTGGTCTGTTGTCTGTTTTGGTCTGCTCAACTGTCGTTTAATTTCTTTAAAAATATTACAGTTATTTATTATTATATTAGTATAATTATTAAATATCAAATACACAACAGACAAAAACAGTTAACACAATTTTAGGCGGATGGGTCGTACTTCTTCATTCAACGTATAGCTCAATTAAGCGACCAGTGATTGTCATCCCGTTCTTGAATTGTAAAATTGACCTGGATGATAAAGCGTTCAGACCAATGAGGAGTCTCAAAACAAAGTTCAGGCTCATACCACATCAGTGGCGGCTGTTTGACGATGAGAGAATCCAAAAGATTGTTGACAGATGAGACAAATTCCTGAATCTTTATGTTTGTAATTCACTTTTGGTTTTATTTTTTTAATACGTATCCCTCATAATTGCTCGCCGCGAAAATAAATGCAATATCGTTCAAAAATGAAAATTTTCGCACAGGTTCAATTATTATTATTATTATTATTATTATTATTATTATTATTATTATTATTATTATTATTATTATTGCATAACCATTACACATATCAGAAGAAAATATGGGCTATTGAAGCGTCTTTGCTTGCAGCAGATGTTCCATTGACATTCAGACAACATTCAAAAATTAGGTACAACATTTTGTATTACGTATAACTAACCAACTTTTGCATTCCAAATCATATTATCTGTATATTAAGAGAAAGTGTTTATCACCCAATTTATTACCCGACCAACATTTTTCGTGTCTTCCTCGCGAGTTCCTGCAAGGCCACTTCCGGCTATTATTATTATTATTATTATTATTATTATTATTGTATAAAATGTACACACAATAAATATGGGTAAATTGAGCACAAGAAGTATTCGCTTGCAAGAGATGTTGAACTCAGATTCTATATGCGACGACATTCAGAAATTACGTAACACTCTCTCATCATGTACCTGAACGACTTTCACATTCATTGTTGAGAGAAAGTCAGTGCTACATCGCCGCATCACCAGTTTTCGTGTCCTCTTCGCGAGTTCCCGCTCGGCCTCTTTCTGCAGGGGGCGTGAGAAGGGTCACCCGCACGCACGCGTGACTGAAGGTCGCCAGTTGCCCTAATCGACTCGACAATCTCGATCGGTCGTTGGGGTAGGGGGCGCGGCGATGTTCCGGTCTCAGGCTTGATTACCGCTCCTCCGCCCCTCCGAGTGTGAGCACACCTGGATGGCATCGTCAGACACAGCAGTTTAGAACTATTGTAGAGCACGGGCTTTGCGTTTAAGGAGAATCATGAAAAGATCATTTTTAAATAAACTTTGTATGGAAAGAATACTTAATAACAATAATTAAAATTGTTTTAATAAATATTTAATCTACTACAATGCCTAGTTGATGTTATTTAATAAATTGCTTAAGTCTGACGATCAATAGGAGCTGTAATATTGAGAAGGGAAGGCTGTTCGTCGGCAGCAAAAATATCACTCTCTCTCTCTCTCTCTCTCTCTCTCTCTCTCTCTCTCTCTCTCTCTCTCTCTCTCTCTCTCTCGCATATGACACTAAATCGCGTTAGTACCCGAAGGTTAACTTAAAAACGTAATTCACCAAGTATAATTATAATTCCTGATTTTTATTTTTTCTGTGAAAGGACACATGTGTCAGCCGATTTATGGACACTGTTTTTACGCGAATAAATAATCCTTACTTTTAAAAACATTCTTCAAACATAGCATTGAAATTCAAGAAATTCAAGTTTTGCTAACAACCTAACACGGGTTCTCAACGAGGAAAGGTCAACTGCAATTATTTGATACATTCTGCAAGCAAATGGAATAACAAACATATGACGACAGACAGGGTTCATCATATTAATTGTATGAATTTAATTTTTGTACTAACAAAACGGATGATAATGATGGTAAGAGATGAAGCATCTGATCCCCACTACCTTTCATCCAACGCAAAAGTCATGAAATTTGTTTAAATAGAAAACCTAAATTTCTTTCTAAACCAGAATCTTTAGTGTTTTAAGTATAAAGATATTTACAGTTCTCTAAATGTCAGTAGTTTTAAAGAAAATCGGAACTATAACATACTTATAAATACACTTTTTTCTATTCGAGGAAAACATTTCACTCAAAACATTCAACTATTGTTCTAAACATTTTGAAAATGTCACCAAGTTTCATATGAAAAAGTTCTAATCTAACTCAGTTATGCGTATTGCATCAATACATATTTAATTCCAATTTTAAGGTACAAAATTGTTGCCTCTCGTCCTGCCGTCTTTGGAACAGCACTAATGCAAGTCGCCAGCACTAATATAAGCTAGTATTGTTTGCAAAGTAACAGCTGAAAAGTACCTTAAATACAGAATTTACAAAATTCGAAATCGCTTAAGAGCTCCTAATCAGAGAAAGTTATGACTCGACCAGACATCTCGATTTTCGGTTACAAAATTACGTGTATCTCATCCCCATCTCCAACAACCGTATCTATCAATAAAACACCACGATCGCGACTCGTGTACGGAGTTTCAGCTCCAAAGGACTTTGAAAACGTATTTTAAGGTCAAAAAATCAAGATCTTATTCTTGACGTGATTCCAAAACTAGCCCCATACTACAGGGAGAAAAAGTAAGTAAGAATAATAATACATTCAACCACACTTTCTCCAAATCGGAGATATAAACATTGATCCTGACACGTGTGCAAAGTTCCAGCTCCAAAGGACTTTGAACGCGTATTTTAAGGTCGAAAAATCAAGATCTTATTGTGACGTGATTCCAAAACTTGCCCCAAACTACAGGGGAAAAAAGGATGAAAGAAGAGGAATAAGTTCAATCACACTTTATCTAAACCGGAGATATTAACATTTACGAATAGAGGACGGCGTGCTGCGGTTTATCTTATTGCTGCTTGAAGACCTTCATAGGGAGATGGTGAGAGAGTGAATCGGCAGGGAAGCGGCGGAGTTTGCGCGGAGTCGCCCGACGCGGAGAGGCGGCTGCGGCAGCCGGAGGACGCGGCGCTCATATTTCTGCGCGCACAATCCTCGCGCGCCGCCGGAAACCATCCATAAGCCGCCGCGGCGTTTCCGGTTGAGGCGGCCCCGCCCGCCGCCCCCGCCCCGCTCTGCTTCCAGGCACGGCCCGCCAGTACCGCGGAGCGGCGCCCCCGCCGACGCCGCCGACCCACTATTCGCCACCCCCTGCCCACGCCCCGCCGGCACCTTCGCCACCGTCTCGACCACTCCCAATCAGGCCTGACCGTCGCTGCACGCCTCCCGCCCCCGCCATGGCACACCTATCAGATGTGCAATCCTGCCTTGCCATCTCCACCGCCCCCCACCTCCCACCCCTGCCTCGCCTTCGCAGCAGTCTCCGCTTCCTGGCCCGGACCGCCGCGCCCCACCCAACGCCTCCGCTTCCACAATCGCCACCCCGCCTCATCCTATCACCACCGCTTAAAGCCTGGCTCGTCGAGCCCCGCCCCCACCGCCGACCCCGCAACACTTCACCACCGCCGCGACCCGTCGCTTACAGGTCCCAGTCAGGTTCCACGCCTCCGGCCCGCCTGCTCGCTCCGCGCCGCCATCTTCTCACCACCGCCGGTTCCACGGACCGCGTCCAGTCCCGCTTCCGCACCGCCCACTTTGACAACGCCCATCATGTCCCTCCAATGACTTGCCACGTCCTCCACGTACCACTCCTGCCCTGCCTTCGCACCATTCCCCGCCACACTAATGGCTACAACTCCGCCGCCAGGCGTGTCCCTCCCCCTTCCGCTACCAATGCTAGCCGGCCCTCGCGGTTCCCGCACCGCCTTTAGCCCCGCCTCGCTTCCGATCCCGCCCCTGCCTCCACCTCGTTCACCGGCCCCGTCTCGCCCCCGCCCCTGCAACACCTATAAGACTCAGCAATCGCTGCCACCATCTCCCACCTCCGTTCCGTCCCTGCCTCTCACAGGTCTCCGCCCCCACCAACGCCTCCGCCCCACAATCGCCACGCCCCGCTTTCATCTTCACCACCAGCCTCCGCCACCGCTTTCCCACACTCGGTTCAGGGCTCCCCCCGCCCGCCGCCCCTGCAACACCTATCGCATCTGCCATTGCTGCCACCGTCACCACCTCCGCGCCGGCTCCCGCCTCCGCCGCGGCCTCCGCTCGCGACACGGACTGCCGCCCCGCCAACTCCTCGCCCCCATTCCCTCCCCCGCGCCCCCAACTGCTCTACTCACGCCGCCCACCGTCCCACCTCCGCGCCCGCCCCGCTCCGTCTGTGTCTCCGCCCCATTCCCGCCCTCCCACCCGCTACTCCTAACGGCTCCACCCTCCGCCGCCATCATCTCTTCGCCCCCGCATCCTCCCCCTCCAGCCCTAGCCTCCGCCCCCGCATCCAACGCCACCCCCGCCTCCGTCACCGCTCCTTCCTCCACCCATGCCACCACTCCATCCTCCGCGCTCTCCTCCGTCTCCGCCACCACCATCGCCGCCGCCACCGCTTCCACACAACCGGTCCACCGCCCCCGCAGATGAACTACCTCGACCGCCGCTGCCGCTGCCCGCCCCATCTCCGCCTCCGGCCTCGCTCTGTCGCTTACGCCCACGGGCGCCGGCGCTACCGCCACCGGTGCCTCCGCCACATCTCAGCCTCCGGTCGCGCCCCGAACAGCGTGGCCCGCTGGACGTACCCCGTTTGTATATGCTGACAATTTTATGCAAAAACCTTTACTTTACTCCCCCAAAAGCCGTAACTCCATTGCATCCCTCAGTCAACCCTTCCAAAGCTTGTTACCTATATTTTCAAGAAGATATGTCTCGATTGCATCCCATGGTTAACTTATCCTAAATTTTTCACCTGCCATCCCAAATGCCCGATTGCATCCCCCGATCAACTTTTCCTAAGCCTTTCACCTTCTTTCCCAAAAAGGCATAGCCCGACTGCATCCCATGAACAACTTTTCTTAAATCTTTCACCTGACACCCCAAACAAGACGTATCCCGATTGCATCCCGCAGTCAACTTTTCCTAACTCTTTTACAGCAAGAAGTAAAAGGGAATTTATCTAGGAAACGGTTGTCAGCGAAAACTGTAGGTGGAAAACATTCAAGCGATTCTTTGTCTTACTTGCATCGCAGTCAGCTCTCCCTCCTTGCCACTGTCATTTCAAAGGACTTGATGAACAAATGCGGTAAATAACCATTCATTCTATTAATTTTACGATATTATTAATGTTTTGTGTTTCTACTATAAAACCGGTTAATATAGGCTAGCGATAACATCTAGATCCGACGATCGGTTTAAAGCAAAAGCTCAAATGTCATTGTAAAGAAATATTTGTTTGTTTTCAATACAAAGATGTTTCAAGGGTTTAGAGCATGAAAGCTAAATTTTTACTCATTCCAAAGCAAAGAACAAAGCCCAGAACTACGCCGCTTTGTCATAGCGATGTGTGTCGATGCGATTATATTACAGTGTCCGGGGGAAAGTGTCATGAAAAGTAAAAAGAGGGCTAAAAGTAAATCATCGTAATTATAAACGCATTGACCAGGACCTACTTTTTACTAAATGAATTTAATGAAAGTAAAAAACGATAATCTATATGGATGTCGGTAAATGATGGTCTAATAAATGCAATTAAAAAGGTATTTTTATGCATTGATGCACTTTAATGAATTTCAGGTTCTGAGTTATATCGGTTCCTGTATCGGGCTCAGTTTTCGGGTTCAAACCTGATCGCAGCTGGAAATGTTTAAGGAAGAATAAATCCTTCGAGCCAATCCGGGTAGCCGAGATCGCTGGTTCGTGAGGATCGTGAGTTCGAATCCTGTCTCGGATATGGATGTATTTGTGATCGTCCTTTCACTCATCATCATCATCCTATCACTTTATTAAAGACGTATTAATAATTCCCTGCTCAAGCAGGAAGCTCTTGCCCTCAATGGGATGTACAGTTGGTTAATAAAAAACTCCGTGCGCCTTCCTTCGGAGATAAAATAAAGCCCATGTTGTAAACTTACGTCATGTAAAAAATGCTGATGCCTAAACGAAGCAAGCCTCTGAGATAATAATAATAATAATAATAATAATAATAATAATAATAATAATAATAATAATAATAATAATAATGTCTTTATTAATTGCGAGGCTCAGGCCATAGGGCCTGCTCTTCCGCCTAACCACTGATCTAACTAACTGAGATAGATTCAAATCACCTCTTTCAACGCTCGAGTGATCCCATTTTCCTCTGCTAGATGGCGAAAGCAGCGGGAGGAAAAGGCTTCTTTTTCTACTAGTAGCGAAACTTGCGTGGTCAGATGGAAGAGCGGGCCTCATGCCCCGCCACGTAAAATAAAGGCCCACTCACAATGCAAACATAAACATCAGCATGGCATTAACCTATAAGTTAAGACTACGTCCATAAGTGGACTCATTCACACGCAAAACACGTAACACGTTAACTTAAAAGATTGCAAGCTTCAAGCTTCTGTGCTTATGCTTAAATAAGATATAAGACAAACCAATCACAGTTGGTTAACTCAAAATCGAGAATCGTCAGAGAAGCGAAGTCGATAGACGAACTAACGTGATACGGACCAAGGACACAGTTGATTCCCAGAAATCGATTCTCACATCCAACCAATAGTAAACTAGAATATCTCACAGTCAATAAAAACTCTTATTTTGCTTACGTTTACGTTAGGCATTTTTAATACTTGAGTCTACGACTAATGTTAATGTTTGCGTCTATGCGTTATGCTTATGTTTACGTCTGCATTGCGAGTGGGCTTTAAAGCACAAACTAATCTGTATGAAATTAATAAATTTTAAAATGTCTCTCGCGGTGGATTGCCCAGTCTCAGATCTGCTCCTGCGCCATACGTACTTCATCCCCGCTCCACCACCACCACTACCCCGTTGCAGCCGCGGTCGCCACCCCCGCTTCCGGCCTGCGACGGAGTCTCTACGAGACTCCCCCCTCCCACGCAGACGGGGCTCAACCGCCACTGCCTCTGCTCCGTACACTATGCGCGCGGAATCTCTGCACTCAGTGACGTCACAGGGGATGGAGACAGTGCATGCCGTCTCAAAAACATTGACTTTTTGGCTTTTCGTTTGGCTCCCTTGGCCAAAACAATTTCATTTGAGTGAATTAATTAAGGATCGAGGAGGTATCAACCATAAAGTATATATATATATATATATATATATATATATATATATATATATAACGTTTATAAGTTTTGGTTATACCTCCTCAATCTTTATTTTATAATCATCATGGATTACCACAATATCTCTGCTGTCACCTCAGAATGTTCGTTTACATTCTCTATATGCGTGTGTGTTCAAAGCATACAAGAAAAAAAAACTAAACAAAGAAACCTATGGTATGAAACCCATTATATGAAAAAACAATTTTATGCGCAGAGCGCTTACCGGTTGTCGCGTTCGTGCAAGCACAGTCATTGTTGGAGCTATCGAGCAAAAGGTTCTTTGTAACTTGCCACTCACACGAGTGATGGCAAAACTCTTTCATTTATTTCTAAGCGAAAATATCCACATTTTTTATTAATACAATTATTACATGGAAAGTAGTAAATATTTTATTGTTGTGTAGGCTTCCGCGACCAGAGTTTGTGTTGCCTAGGCTATCCGGGATGAGACAATACGCTGGCCGAAAGGTTAGCCACCATGTCAGTGATGCGGCTCGTCCCGGATAGCCTAGACAACACAAATAATCTATTAATTGGAATAAATAATCATTTGACAGAAAAGAGTACATTGTTGGGCATAATTTAAAGGCGGATATAAACGAATATACACAGAGGGGATTGTCCATGTTGTCTTCTCCATTCATTATCTATGGATGTTTAAGCTTGAGATGGTGAAATAAAATCTGTTTTTTTTTTCTCTTGAATTTATCCGTTTTGGTAAGTGTTTACACTTCACTAAATTATTCATTAGCTTGGTACAACTCTCCTCTTCCTTACTGTTTTCTGAATTTATAACATTTGAAATTGTAGACAATCCATGGAAATGTGTACTGACGTAAATGAAACAATGGAAATCGTCCCGAGCAATGATATTCAAAAAAGTTCTCTGATAGCGAGATTGCACTATCAACTGGTATCAGATCAAATTAAAAAGCGAATTACAAGATAATAGGAAGTGAACGATCTTTCCTTGCTCTACTTTTGGTCATTCTGCCATCATTATGCAGAAGTCTAACCTAAAATAGGGTGTGAATTATAAATTAAATTGCATTAATATTGAAATTACGTGACTCAGTTGAATTCGGCGTAAAACGAGGACTATCCATTCTAAGACATTCAAAGTACTTGAGGCACGTAGTGGGGAACTTAAATACCTTAAGATGTAGTTTCCATTCTGAAAAAAAAATCGATTCTTTTTCGTTTCAATTTAATTGGAATTTAATCGAAGATGTTCTACAAAGACCTCTCAAAACCGTTTTATTACTTACTTATTCAAATTTCGCTACGATTAACCGCACGTTCAAAGTGGACGGAATTCTCAGTGAGAATCCTAACCAACTACTCAGTTTGATGACCCCTGATGGAGAAGTATTAATGGAACTGACAGGGACATAATAAAGGAGGGTCTCAATAGTTATACTCGTATACGCAGCAAGGGCGTTGTAAGGATTCTAATGATCGAGCGGTGACAAAATGCCGAAGGCATTTTGTTGCTCAAGATCATTAAAACAGTTAACTACCGCGATACATTTATATTTTTTACCTAATTTGTTTGATTCAAATTTTCTTCTTTATTAACTAACTAGATGTTAACTTGACTTGTTTTTTCACATTTTTCTTCCATAATTCCCTCGAGAAGAGAACATGGAGCATCATTCAACAGTTTTCATATTTCCCTCGTCACCACGATTCTGTTATGCAGTGTTTATCGAGCTCTGTATCGAAGGCAATAACTACCTATAAAGCATCAGTAACATATAAAATAAATTTTACAACCTTTTAGGACATGTAGAGGGGACGCCAATAACAACTGTTTAGAAATGAACATATATTTGGAAACTGCAAATCGCATATTTGGTGTTATACACGTTTATATATGTGGCATTTGCCCCTGATTTTTAATCATCCTTTATGCGCGTATGTTCAGTAGCACGTTCTAACACAGTGAAGATTTTATGTGCCTGCCAAACATATGCGCGTACGGGTTGCCTAACCTCAGGGGCAAATGCTACATGTGAAAATACATGCAACTCCTTTATCGGCAATTTCTCACTATATATTTATTAGCAAAACGTTATCATTTTGGGCCCTTCTGAATGCGCTACAAGTCTGTAATATTTATTATGACGCATGTGCAGTGATCTATTAATGATGGAGCCCATTGAAATGTTCATGTCAAAGAATTTAAATCAATAAAGTTGGAAAAGACTACATCATCTACTGAACATCTTTCGGTGCTGAAAGAGGATTGAGGACTCCAATGACAAGAGGTGTCGTCGTATTTGATGGCCTGTGTGTAGGCGTTGACTTTTCCATTCCCTGTTTCCTGCTTCCCAATATCTACTTACGTTCACTCTAACAGTGAGTTCTCTACATCCGAGTTCACTACATCCGATTTCACTATTTGCGAGTTCATTATATCTGAGTTCACTATAACCGAAGTCGACTGTATTTGGAAAAAGTAGTTTTAAATGAGAAATTTTAACACGAGTTTAAATTTCGATTTTACAAACAAGAAACATCCTTTGCAAGAAAAAATAATCAGTTATCTCGACTTTGTGAATGTGAACTATTTCCATTTTTCCTTGTGGTTTGAAATAAAACCCGTATTTATAATTGTTTACCGCCTATTCAATACTCATTCTCCTAAACATCCTTCGATACTGAAAGAGGTCTGAGAACTGCAATGAGATGAGGAGTCGACGTCCTTGAAGTCTCAGGATGAGGCATTGTCTTTTCCATTCTCCGTTTCGTGTTTCCTCCCAATCTACTTAAGTTCACTATAACAGAGGCTTTTCTATATACGAGTTAACTATATCCGAGTTCACTATAACCGAATTCACTATAACCGAAGTCGACTGTATTTGGAAAAAAAAGTATTAACTGAGCAATTTAGAGACGAGTTTCAATAATGATTTTAAAGACAGGAAACGTGCCTTTCATTGATAAAAATAATCAGTTATCTCGACTTATCCGCAGTCCACTGTACATCTTTCGGTGCTGAAAGAGGATTGAGGACAGCAACGAGAAGCAGATTCGACGTCTTTGAGGTCGCAGGATGAGGAGGCATTGACTTCTCTACCCCCTCGTTTCCTGTTCCCCCCCCCACATCCACTACAGAGCGTTATGCGAATACTCATTTTTCATTTCCGATCGTTTGCGGTGCCCCTTCTCAGACAAGGAAACGGCTACCCCTCTGCATGTAGAAATATGATGCAGCTCACTGCCGGCAGTAAAGCTGTGTTTCCGGAGTCTCCCCGCAGTATCGCATTGCTCTTGCCGCTGCCGCTACTACTACGCTGCTCGAGCGACCCCTGTCGGTGGACTTGCAGAAGGAAGCAAAGGGTTGCTGCCACCCCTCACAGGACCCGCTGGCTATTTAATTGCTGAAAGATTATGAGCGTCGGCGTTCAGAGAAGGGGGTGCGAAGAATAATGGCGAAAAATTTTGTTGAGGCGGCTGTAACCCTTTAGGGGGTTGGATTGACGTGGTATTTAATCTGTGTTAAAAATTGTTATTGTGGCTGCTCTCTGATCTTCAGACGGTTATACACCACATTTGTATACATAAGTTGTACTAAAAACAGAAGGCTCTAATATTCCTACGAGCAAACACAATTAACTCAGTCTTGTTTTACATGATATGTATAATATTGATCTTTGAAATGCTAGTAGACAATGCCAGGAGCTTGGATGTGTACAATCAAGAGGATGTCTCTATTTGCGGAGATTTTATCTTAACTGCGCGGTAACGTTTTGCCATTTGCATATACAATACCATAGAATATTGCGTATTATTTAGCAAGGAATGACAATGACTTCTATATAAAGTATTGTGAACACTGAGGTTAGATTTTCCAACTTGCAAAAAAAAGGCCGATATTAATACGTCAATAATCGTGATTTCAGTCACGGAAATGAGGAAATCTTTATGTAATTTTGAAAGTTGACTATAGATAATTGTAAATTCTAATTGAATCAATCGTTATCAGTAAAGAATACTGGAGTATGAATATAGACTCGCAAGTCTGAATTTTTTAAAATTTCATTTTATAGAAATTCATTTACTGTTTGAAATGCTTTAAATGGTTTAATTAAGAATACAAAATATTTTGAATTAGTTTTCATTTTCCACTGCAACTTACGAGAATTTTAGTAGCTGGAACCTGAAGAAATTCAAATTTTAAAAAATTTTGATGAACCGTATTTAACATAGCACGTAGCATGAATGTTCTGTAATTGTGCCAACAGCTAATCTTGTCATTTTGACTGAAATACAGATTTCGGAAGTCACTGGGTTAAAACAAGAGTTTTTATAAAAAAGTTTCTGCATCCTTGTTACTTACGACGTCTGTGCTATGTTGCATTTTTTAGAATGCATACAGCATATGCAGTACAGACAATTGTTGAGACGCTGGCGTGTTGTTTTAAAGTATAGGCCGATAACGTCTCACTAGCAATCGACTGCTACGTGTCCTTGCTATTCCAGGAAGGTCGTGGAGAAACCTTAGTCCAGCCTATTTTTTCATTGATTTGGGTTTAGTACCGTCTGAAGATAGTGCATGATATAGACGGTTGAAGGTTCACAATTTGCATTACATTAACACGATAATATTTTCTTAAAATATACTGCAAGTACCCTACATGAGTATTTCAAATAGGTGATCTTAAGATGTGTTTTTATGAAAAAATCTTCTCAAAACACAAGTACAACGTTTCTTTCATTCAACAAAAATGTTTAATATGCCAATAAAGTAATACGAACCGAGGGAAGTGTCTTAGTGCGTAGTGTGCTGAATTCGCAATCGGGCGGTCCGGATTCGATCCACAGACCGGCCGTCCTGACCATTTCACCCCATCCCCCAGGGCTTACAACCTTGGAGTGTAAAAATGGAATCAGCACTAAATGACGATCTCCCCTAATAGAAATGTAACGTGAGCCTACACCGATAATCACTGAACCTCGGTGAGATGCACGTATCACGTGGTCCCATGATGGCCGATTCGCGAAACCAAAATAGATATATGAATGACGAATGATGCAGTTTTGTCGCCTCACTCTTCGCAGTATTTTTCCGAAGTGAAATATTTCATTCAATAGCTCACAAACATCCAGATAGCCAACCTACGATTCAAAGGATCTCCTACCAGTACTACGATGACATCCTTACCACGAGCACCAACCAGACGAGCCCACAAACAGAACAGAAAAAAAAATCCCGCCCAACCGAGCAGTTCTCGGACAACGCACCGAGAACAAAGGGACTCAGGGCGACCGCGACAGCAGCTCCACGTCTCCTCGCGAGCAATTCCTAAAAAAGCCCTTCCGCCCCCCGCTGAAGGGCGGAGGGAGGGGGTGGGGAAGGGCTCGCCGAAAGGGCCAGCCGAGGCGGAAAGCGTGCTGGAGGAAGGCCGGCGCAGGAAGTGTTTTATTGAGGCCGAAGGGCGAAGGGCACAAGGTCCAAGGGCGGCCGCCGCGTCCATATGCGCTGATTGAGGGCGCGGGCGCGGCTGGAGGAATTAGAATAACTACGCCTGCTTCGCCCTCCTCGTAAATAACACAAAGAAATCGACGCTCGTGCTGAATGAGGCGAACGCGTATTGCTGAATCTCCATGCCTTTTTTCTTTCTTTTTTTTTCGTTTCTTTATTTGTTCAATTCATTTCATGCCGGTTTTTTTACATCCTTATCATGATAATTTATATGCTTTTATCGTATCGTATCTATTTTATATGTTATTTACGTGTTCAGAATGGAATAAATGGCTAATTATTGTATCTAATAAAATAAAACTTTCTGGAGTAAAGTGGCTCATTATTATATCCGATGAAATAATAGGTACTGCTGATTTCAATAAAATAGCATTAATCATTTAGGAACATACAAGGGGAAAATATATCAAAAGTGTTAAAAAAGGCAATCAGATAAGGCACAAAATATATTACACGTGACTAACAGACCATTATGTACTCATTAGTAAATAAACACTCACGATATTATGGACGTCATTAATAACAAATTTGCGCTTGCATATACCTTTTTTAGCCAAGTCAATCGAAATCTAAATGATTTTAAGTACAATTCTTCGCATTGCGATGGTCGACGATTCGGACAGATGAAACGTTAGGAACATACTTTGTGCAATCGACAACAAAAACGTGAAATAATTTAAATGTGTCACCACTATTACAACACATTTTTATTAATTTTAATAACGTTGAGATAGGGTCTGATATTTAATTTGTAAGATATCGACCATTTGTTGCTTCTGTTCATGTTAGAATGAACTGGTACTTCATCAGAATAGAGGTAACTACAAAATTGATTGAGAAAATTAGAAAAAGCATAGAATAGATTGAGATTAATCCACAAGATAATACAGAAGAGTTTTGCTCAGAAATTGATGAATTCCTCGAGGTGGATTGGTCGAAACCCGAAGTAAAAGAATTATCAACACTTGGTTTGAAGAAATAAGGAGCAATCTAATCATGGAATACTTGAAGAAGAAGAAGAAGAAGTAGAAGAAGAAGAAGAAGAAGAAGAAGAAGAACGTGAGGAGGAGGAAGAAGAATAAGAAGCAGAATTTACCAACCTTGCAAAACAGAGTGAAACTTCCAAAAATGAAATATATCCAAAAACATATCTATATTATGTACATGACAATTTCTCGGGAATCGCCTGCTGACAGATTTCAATCACACCTGCCTACTAGTTGATCTCCTTTCACTTTTGACTACCTAAGAAGGCATAGCCCGATTGCATCCTGGCCAGTGATAAGGGTCGGGGAAGGAGGAAACAACTTAGTTCTCAATGCATTAGTAACGCAAATAGATGTTCTCGCACCAGTCGAAAAAACCTCTAATACAGTTGAGCTTGCTAGAATCTTCGGAATTGTATATAATCTAACTAAAATATAATTATTTTAACTCTGCATATTACGGATCCTTTTCCCTCCTCCTTAGAACATCCTATGGTATTCATAGAAATAAATTTCAACATTTGATACAATTGAATTTTACAATAAAAAGCTTTCCTTATTCTATAAGACTAGGGAGAAGATTTTAAAGAAAAGTCATTTTTTCTTTTCACTTGAAAACAAGCTTTAGTATAGAAATTCATTTTATGTTATGACTAAACGAAAATACCTATTTTTATGAGTTTTTTTTGTTGCATTTTCGTCGATTTCGACTTAATGCCGTTTTTTTTACTTTTTTACGTCATTTTTATTGCATTTTTTGCTGATTTAGTAGGGTTTAATGTTATTTTAATGATACCTGCTTCAAACAATATTAGCAGAGCAACATATATTCACCACAGAATTTCTGAGTAGCCTATTCGATTTCTTCATTAATATATTGTAATGTCAGCTGTTGTGAGAACTACGTAATGTAAGGTTTCTGCGACGTTTCTCGGCGCCATTGTCATTTATGCCGATTTTGCGATAAATAAAAACCGAGATTATCTTTTAAAGAACAGTCCAAACTCAAAGTTTGCAAGGTGAGTTCACTTGAAAAAAAGGAAGAAGCCTAAATTACATCAGTAACATATCCAACCGCTTGATTTGTTCATCTGAAGTGGTTTTGATCAAAATTTTGCGTCATTTATTTTTGTTTTTAATGGCTTATTAAAGCCTTTTCAGAGGATTTTATTGATCATTTGTGGCAAGGTTTTAGGTTACCAATATGCACCCCCTATATACGAGCATTAAAATGCCAGAATACGAAATGAAGCATTGATTCCCGGGTCAGCTCATACGCACGACGAAAAACGAACGAGTTGAAATCGGGCTTTCCTTTTCTGGGAAGAAAGTAAAACACTTAGGAAAAGTTAACCATGGGAAGCAATCGAATTACGTCCGATTTTTTTGGAGGTGGGCCAAAAATCCTCTAGTAACGCCCTACGAAGCACAATTTCCGAGTTTACTTCAATAAAGAATGTAAATATGAGTAAGCGGATGCCATATGTCAGTTCTGAATTTACGCATTTTTATAAAATTGTCCATTAAGTAACCCTAATTATGTCTGATGAAATACGAGTACGAATACAAATACGAATACGTACCTTACATCTTGTGAAATTCATTGAAATCTACATAGCCGTTCACGAGATTAGCTTAAGCAAAGAAACAAACATTCAAAAGCAAATAATTCTAAAAACAGTTGGGTGGGTTTTATATCATGTAAATAAACAAGTAAGTTTTTAAAAAGTCAATCACTTTGCAATCGCTGACAAACATTTCAATTTTATTAATAAAGACTTGCCTCGGAGGTAGCAGTGTCATTACATAACAAACACCTATACTAACTCCGGGTTAGCGAAATTATTTTCATCTACGAAGTTTTGTACGCCAAGTTAGTAGTATAATAGTTGTAGAAGAAGAAATAATAGAAGACATTTAATGTGACAAGATACGAAATTGGCTGAGGTAGCTCAGGGCACCAACTGATGTCACTGCAGTGCCTCTGTTCGTCAAGTCTTAGGGTTCGATTCTCGACGCTGGCGGGACTTTTGACACTAGCTAGTAGGGACGTCTAATTCACACGCTCTCAGGAAGAGAATTATAATAGCCGACTGCTCCGAGCGGTAGTTTTATTTGGTGTCTCTTATTAATATCGGGCGAATGCCGGGTAAGTACTTGTACTCTAACAAATGGACTACGCACCGCGCGCAATCTTTCCTTCCTCTTTCTCGTCCTTTCCTCACCCTTTACTTACACATACACACACTTACATGCACTACACTACCACACACGTCGGGAGACCAGACGGCAGCTTAAAGCGTGCCCCGTCTGGGGACGGTATTCAACTGGTGGGGAGACCTGGACGGGGAAAACACCGCAAGCTAACGAGTAGTTCGGCAACGGAAGCCTCCAAAATGCACTTAGGGACTAATCATCATAACAAATGATGCGCCCAGATATATGCAACTGTCAATCAATCGAGTTAAGATTGCAATTTAAATAAATCTGTTAAATAAAAAGGGCATTCTCGCGTTGTCCTTTGGAAGCACAGAATCCTAGCAAGAGGTTCTCTGGTGCAGCTCTCGCCAGTGGAGCGTGGAAATCACGCGGCGCAATTTGTAACAATAACTTTGCGCAGTCTTGGGCACAAGGGCCGATGGGTCGAAGGGCGGGCGATTGGCGAGTGCCGGAATTAGAATAGCCGGCCCGCCCTTCCCGCCCTCCTCATAAATAACAAAAAAACGTCGCGATCGTTAGTCGTTTGTCGGGACGTCTCGCGCGGTCCGCTGACTCGGACGTCGCCAATGGGATACGCAGTGGCCAGGGCTGCACAAAGGGGGCGGACTGCGAAAGCCATTGCCTCATCATATCAAGTAAGTAATGAGACCGGGCACTTGAACTAGTAGTAATAATAATTATAAAATATAATAATAATAATAATAATAATAATAATAATAATAATAATAATAATAATAATAATAATAATATAAAGCCGGCTCCCGGGGCGCAGACGGTGGCGACTGCAGTCGTCTACGCCGAGGAGGCCGCAGGTTCGAAACCTGCATAGGCATAGACGTATTTATAATTGTCCCTTCGTCCCTCATCATCATCCCCCTCATAATTCATAACTCAAGGTTAAGAACCTTGTTTAATCAATAGATACAGCCGAAAATGCAGATCCTCATTATGAATAAAAAGACGTTAATCTTTCTGGGATAAATGTGACTAGGCCTCAGTGGATAACGTGTAGTGTGGTTCTAGATGGCAGATATTTGCATTAAAACGTAACTTATAGTATTAAAAATAATTGGATGTTTTTTTATTATTATTATTATTATTATTATTATTATTATTATTATTATTATTATTATTATTATGATAATGAGTGTTATGTGATTTACATAAATTTAATTTAACTTGTCTTTTGATAAAACAAACCAAAACGATGAGTCAATAGTTGGTAAAACATTTAAATCTGAAGTTTGATGTGTATGGTAATGTTCAACAAATTTGATAAAATTAAGAAAGGATGATAATTATAACAATAATAATAGTAATAATAATAGTAATATAATAATAATAATAATAATAATAATAATAATAATACTTAGTCTAAACCCGTCATTCTGATTAAATCGCACGGAATGTTTAAAGCCGAATCATTTTACTCGTCTAGATATTTATTTACCTGATTCATCTGTTTAGACACGAGAAGTAACCCGGTATGACTACAGTGTGTTCTCTCTGTAATCCGTCCGGCTTGGCCGGCTTTGCCCCCTTCCGTGTCCTGGCCTGCTCAAACTCACCCTTCACCTTGCCACCATCCTCCTCTTGTGAAGCCTTGCCTGACCCCGGACAACACGCCTTACCGCATCGTTGTCTCCGATGACAACATTTCAAAAATATATTTTTTTATGTTATTTACGTTGATGTAACATACACAAAAATGTATACTGCAAGCTTCGAAGACATTCAGGTTTCAAACGACTAATTGTTTGCTGTGATTGACAGCGTACTTCTTCCGAAAACAGGATGTGCTCATAACACGGCAAAGAAATAATAATGTAATAAATAATGTATGGTAGTAATAATAAAAATAATAAAAAACAACGACACAACCACCACCACCATCAGCAACAACCACAATAATGATAATAATAATAATAATAATAATAATAATAATAATAATAATAATAATAATAATAATAATAATGGTTCATCCTTGCGATTTACATTCCACTAAGGAAGATAATATGCACTATACTAAAAAAAGTGTCATGTCGTTAATCCCCAAAACTAATGAAATGCTAATGTTTTATAAATTCTGACATAATACGATTACTATTTTTCTGTGTAATTGTGTTTTTCTTTGTACTCTTTTCACAAAGTTCTTCATGTTTCTGAAAATGTAATTTAAACGTATATTTTACCTAGATCTGCAGATAAATGATCTATGTTGTATTTAACTATTGTAGGTTAGCCAGGACACTTCTTTGAAATGGGGCACATGTGACGATTCTTGGCGGCGGTGGAGGCGATTCTTGAACTTGGAAAATAGTTATTCAAGGCTCGCTAACTTCACAATCGCCAAACTACAGCCTCATGGGCATGGTCATCTCTCCGCCTCCGCTCCGCCTCACTCGCCTCGCTCCGCCTCGCTCCGCCCTCGCTCCGCCTCGCTTGCGCCTCGCTCCGCCTGGCTCCGCCTCGCTCCGCCTCGCTCCGCCTCGCTCCGCCTCGCTCCGCTCGCTCCACTTCGCTCGCCTCGCTCGCCTCGCTCCGCCTCGCTCCGCCTGCGCACCGCCTCGCTCCGCCTCGTCCGCCTCGCTCGCGCCCGCTCGCGCCTGCCGCTCCGCCCCGCTCCGCCCCGCTCCGCCCGCTCCGACCCGCTCCGCCCGCGCTCCCGCTCCGCCCCGCTCCGCCCGCTCCGCCCCGCTCCGCCCACGCTCCGCCCGCTCCGCCGGCCCGCGCTCCGCCGCTCCGCCCCGCTCCGCCCCGGCACCGCCCGCCCCCCCGTAGACCGCCCCGCTCGCCCCGCTCCGCCCCGCTCCGCCCGCTCCGCCCGCCCGCCCACGCTCCGCCCCGCTCCGCCCTCGCTCCGCCCCGCTCCGCCCCGCTCCGCCCCGCTCCGCCTTT
This sequence comes from Gryllus bimaculatus, assembly GCA_017312745.1. Taxonomy (NCBI): domain Eukaryota; kingdom Metazoa; phylum Arthropoda; class Insecta; order Orthoptera; family Gryllidae; genus Gryllus; species Gryllus bimaculatus. The sequence goes on from BOPP01000114.1 coordinate 3,533,870, forward strand.
TCCAAACCCCCTTCACACGGCAATACACGTCGTCCTCTGTGGTCTTTCCCACTACGCCGGCTCCGCCTCGCATTTCGCCCCCATCCACCCCAACCCTTGACCGTTCCGGAAA
>BOPP01000114.1:3537580-3557580 GCA_017312745.1 Gryllus bimaculatus
TTAGTCCCGTACCCGTCCTGTAATCCATACCTTGGCATGCCCTGTTCCATTCCGTGCCTTTCTCGATCTGCCCTAGCCCCCTCAATTCTCGTTCTCCGATCGTTTCCAGCAGCCCCGCCTCCTCCGCACCATCTCTTTCTGTTCCTTCTCCAGCCTACTCGACCCGGGCCAGACATAGAACACCGTTACGATCCGATCAGTCCGGACGCGTCCCCATCCGACTCGACTCGACTCGACCCGATCCCACCCGACCCAACCAGACCCGACTCGACCCGACCCGGCCCGACCCGACCCGACCCGACTCGACTCTACCCGACCCCACCCCATCCGATCCGACTTGACCCGACTCGACCCGACGCGACGCAACCCGACCTATCCGATCCGACGCGGACCCATCTCGTACTTCCAGGCCTTCAATAAGTCAGTAGCACACTCGCATCTTCGAAGGTTAACGCACTAGTTGGAAGGTGGTTGATGGTTGGGAGAGCCTCACCATGCCACTCTGCCAGGCTGCTAAACATCGATTCCCGAGGCGGGATTCGATCTCATGACCCTTTGAACCGAACCTGTCAAGGGGCGACTGCCTCAGCAATTTTGGTGACCCAAGTCGGCGCTAGTGTTGATTCTTCGTCTTCTTCATTGGACTCAAGCTGGCGGCTGGTGGGGGGGGGGGGCTGACCCCGTAACCAGTACGTTGCAGTGAGTGCCGCTTCACTTGAGACGTTGAGCAGGACATGTTTCCAATTTTGGCAGTTTGTGGTTTGGTCCTTGGCAACGCTGATATTGGGACGGCAGGTCTTCAGATCTTCCTCGATGTTATTGAGCCAGGTTTTCTTTTGAGGCGTTCACCGGCCTTTCCACTGGGTTGGTCGTTGTCGCCAGAGGAGCTGGGGCGACAGTCGGGTGGTGCTCATTTGAGAGATATAACCGAACCGAGTATTCATGAGTAAGGTAAAGATAGATCTTTTGAAAAAAAATCACTTATGTATCAAGAACCCCCACAAAAAGTGTATCTTCACAGTTCTTCGTTGAAGAGAAAATGCAGGTGCACGAAATATCCACTTTGATGGTAAGAGGTACCCACAATACATGTATTTTTATCCAAATGTCGGTTCTTTGTAGCATTACGTACATTGAATTGAATTAAATTGAAGCCTCATTTTTCGTGCTTTTCCCGCTCTTCCGTCTGTCCGTCCGTCCGTCCGTCCATCAGGCCCGCTTTTCCGTCTATCCACGCAAATTTTACTATGTTCCATTCATCATCTAGCGAAGAAAGGAGGAATCAGTCAGGCGACGAAACAGGCGATTTGAATTTAATTCAGAGGCTTATTTTTGGCTTGAGGGTATTTTACTTGCAGTATACCTACTAACATGGGACAGCCTGCTTTACTTCCCCTCCGAAGGAATGTGCACGATTGATTTTTCGCCCTTAAAAATCCACGGTTTCGATCGGGTTTGAACCCGCTAAATTGGGTACAACAGTTCGATACAACGCGCCGATACAAGAACCGAAACAATCCAAGCTTTACAACATTACAAGCATTACATTTGTAACTCTTTATACGCCGTGTAAAAGAAAACGAAAATAAACCCAACTCAACCAAGTTAAAAACTAAAATTCCAGTACTCCCGGCCCACAGAACATCTCAATCCCGCCCCGGGCGCCCGCGCAGGCCCAGTGGTGGCGCCATCCCTCGGAGGACGAGCGGTGGCGTATTGCGAGCGCGGGGGGTGATAACGGCCCCCTGGCCTCCGCCACTGGGGGCGCCACCACCGCCGCCGCCGCCGCGGCAGCCCAGGGGCCAGTGACCGAGGGCGGAGGGAGGGGGAAGGGAGGGGGAAGGGAGGGGAAGGCGATAATCGCGAGGGCGGATCGCGGGCCGGAGCTCCACCGCTGCCTCTGGACCCCTCCGCGCACAGTGGGAGACGGTGCAATCGTAGCGGCCACTTCAATGACGGATTGATTGAAAGTGATTCTGGGCGCGTCACCTACTGAGGTCATTAGTCCCGTATTATCGTGATAGATTGATTGATTATTAGTGATTCCAGGCGCGTCATCTACCAGGGTCATTGGTCCCGTAAGTGAAGTGCATGATTTTTTCTGTAGAGATGGCGGTGGTCTTTGTTCGCTGGATGGTGAGATCCGACGCCGACCTACCGTCGGCTAGCGAGGGTTTCCCTAACCAGGTATCTCCCACCGGCGGGGCACCGTCCCGCCCGGGACAAGCTCTTAAGCTCCCGACCGATCTCCCGGCATGTGCAGTAGTGTAGTGCTTGTAAAGGGTGAGAATAGGACAAAGGGGGGGTAGGAAAGATATCGCGCTGTCCGTGGCCTGTTGTTATGTTACTTCTCCAGCATTCGCCTGGTGTTGATAGGAAAAAACACGGAAAACTAACGATCAGAGCAGCCGGTCGCTAGAACTTTTCTCCAGACAGCGACTGAATTCGGCATATCTGACAAGCTAGTGTCGAAAATCATGCCGCCGTCGGGACTCCTACCTAGAACCTCCCGGTCAGAGGGACTGCATCAGTTGATGCCCTGAGCCATCTCTCAAGGTAGGCACTTCTATTTGGCGTGTGTTCGCGACGCGGAATCAATACAATTGATTGATTGATTGGTTAATTGATGTTTCCGGGTACGGCAATTGCTATGGTCATTACTCCCGTTAGCATAGTGAATGTTTTAGCGCGGTGAGTTCTTCCAACACTGGTTGGTGAAACGTTCTCATTCAATTGTCTATTTTTTCATCTTCGAGCACAGTACGTAAAAACTGTCAATTGAGAATTAATATTAAATGATAAAAAACAAAAAAAATGTAATCGCAGCTCATCTTTTCAAATAACCTTCCGGGCAACGGCCAGCCCTCATCCGAGCATACGGTGTTGGTCAACGTAATCCGAACGCTCCCAGAAAACTTGATCGGAAGAGTATTTTCTTTCAGTCAATTGTTTCTGAAGATACTTTCTTTCAGATCGCTTATAATAGAAAATGTGTACATTCGCAAGCTCATATTTTAGAACATACCGTGCCATTCTTATAGATTTGTATGTAAACATAATTGTGAAGTTGAAATTATCCTCCTAAAGGGGATCATTCCATTATCATAATCGTATACTTTAAGCTCAACAAAATTTTCGTACAAAACCATAATTATTCTACGGGATGACAATACTGACGAATAACCATTTGCTTCCGAGTGTTCGAATTTCTAAACCGCTTACTGTAAATAGCGTCGTCCAGGCGTTACACCTCTATTCACTTGTTATTCATCGCCTCAGTATTCGAGCAGCGCACCGCGCGCGATATTTCTTCCTTCGTTGTCTGATCGTCTCCTCCACTCTCATACACTTAGAATCACTACACCGTTGATAGACCATTTAGAAGCTTCGAGCTTATTCTGGCTGGGGTAGTGCTCTGCTGGGAAAGATACCTGGAGAGGGAAATTCCCCGCACGTCAACTAGTAGATCTCCGCTAGATCTCACCATCCTACGGGGAGGAACACCGCCACCTCTCACGACAAAACATTCACAATTCAGTAAAACGTAATCCCAACCCCGAAAATCCGAAATTTTGCATTATCCGAACAAAATTCGGGTTGGAGGAGAAATAAACAAAATAAAGTGTAAAAAAAAAGGGTTTATAACTACTGTGGAACTGCACACGTAATTATTGAAACACAAGTCGTCGAAATGAAACGTTTATTGAACTGCTAACTAGGGTATATACGTATGGTGTAACTAGGGTGTACACATGTTTACGAAGCAGTAATTTTCACTTACAGGAGCCTGCAAAATAGGTAATCTTCTGACGTAAGGGACTCAATATTCTTGTTGATGCGATCGCTACACAACATTGCCATTTTCTCAAATCGCACCCTACGTTGCGTTGTCTGGTAATTCTATAGATGTATTTTTCTATGCACGGTGATTTTTTCAGATAATCCGAACCGAACACCCCCCAATTAGTTCGGATTACCGGGATTCTAGTGTACTAAAGGATCTAAGGACAATAGCAATTGAATAGTTTATTTCAGAAACCCGTCAAACGTCAAAATCTAAAACACGCATTAGCGACGGATTTTTGTCCCAAGAGGATAGACACAACGTTTAGTACATATTTATATGAAAAAAATATTAATTTATAAACTGCGTTAATATATAATTTTTTTAATTGGATCCTTTTTTTTCAGTTTTCTTGAAAAGAGGAATTTGGCGTTTTGGCAGGTTTCCGAAATAAACGATTCAATTAATCTGCCCGGTAAATCACGCAAACCGCGCGGCGATGGTGCGTGACGGACTGTTGGCGAGTTCAAACTCGATCGAAGCCGTGGATTTTTAAGGGCGAAAAAAACCTTCGTACGCCTTCCTTCGGAGGGGAAGTAAAGCCGGCTGTCCCATGTTAGTAGATTTACTTGCATGTAAAAGATCCTCAAGCCTAAATGACGCCTCTGAGCTAAATTCAAATCGCCTGTTTCTCGCCCAAAAAATACCTCCTTCCTCTGCTAGTTGATGAAAGGAGCGTAGCGAAATTTGCGTGGTCAGACGAAGAGTAGGCTTCATGGCCTGAGTCTCACCACGTAAAATAAGGCAATAATTCGATTCGATTCGATTCAATTCAATTCAAAACCAGTGTACGTCCGCCCCTTTGAATCACCAGCGTCGCCCACAGTGCTGCTGCGGCGGCGGAGGCGGTGGCGGCAATTTGTACCGGGGCGACCGTGGCGTGGGGGTGGAGGGAGGGTGAGGCGTGGCGAGGGGAGGGGGGAGATAACGCCAGGCATATGCGCCGCGTCGCCCCCCGCGGCGCGCCCCCTGCCCGCTGGGCAATGGGCCGAGCAGATTGATTCCGCGGGGGTCACTTAGGGCGGAGGAGGCCCACCCCGGCCCCGCGAGGGCAGGCTTGCCAACTGAACATTTCCCACCGGGAGAGAATATGCCTTAAAAAAGGAGGGCTTCCAAAGGCGTTGCCTGACAATTGTTATATACGAGTTTGGGCAAACAGGATAGTTCACAAATAATAGTTATTTACGAAATAAATATCTTACACACAACGAAGATGAAACGAGGTACCGAATTGATTACCCATCGCGTATTGCCATAAGATAATATTATCTAATATCGTACACTTTATCCTCTTTGAATAAACTTCAATAACTCATTTTTGTGTTTATCTATTTATTTTGTAAAAGATTAAGAGACTTATGTTGTTAGTATTTGATATGAGACCATGGATTATAGTACATTTGTGTTCTAATAACTCGTAGGAACAGATCTCAATATCTTTATGATTAACTTTAGAATTTCCAAGTGTATTTTTTTTAATAAAAAGAGAAACTTTCTGTACTTCTACAATTTCAAAAGTTTGAATGATCTCTTCTGTTTGGGTGATGTCACGTCAAAAGCTACGTGCCAATCATCGTCTTTAGGGCTAGAGCAACTAGATGACTGAGCACGGAGGCGTACAAGGTCATTTAAATTTAAAATGGTTTAAATTTACAGATTAATCTTATATTTTGGTACCGGGCCAAGAAACCATAGGCTTGCGGAGAGGAGAAATCATCGGCATTTTACCTAATTGTAAAAGTAAGCAATTTTGTGCTGCAGCTATTATCTGTTGAACTCCATGTTTTCCAATAATAGGAATTCACTGTTATATTTTCTTAGTTTTTTGCAAAAATGGTACTTCTAGATCAAACACTGCAACATATTTCGCATTGTGGATGTATTTTTTGTTTATTACTATTATTTCAATTTTACTTTTCAAACAGTATTACTAGAAATGGTATCTGGGCTCGATTAGTTTGTCGAGCTAACAATATTAGATATCTTTTGTTGAGAGCGTTCAAACTTATTTTATAAATAAAAAATTGTATTAAATCTATTACATCAAAATGTAAAATTAAATATGTGAGAAATTTTTAAATTTTCCAAAAATATGATAAAAAGTGAAATTGTGTATTGTACACTAAATCGGTGTAACGAACGAGTTCGCTGAAGAAACTTCACAAGTAAACAAACTGACGAATCTACCTTTGAATGTGGCCAATTTATACTCGATCCTCTATAGAAACCCCTTAAAATAGTAAACAAATACAAAATAGGCCCAAAGCAGCAAAGAATGTCAGAAAGAATGTGGAACTATTCCGAAAAATGTCAAGGCAGAGTCAATTCTTACAACCATCCAAGATACATTGTACAAATACTACACTGAAAATTGGTGTACAAGTAAAATGGCATGTGTAAACAAAAAGTTGCAATCAGTTTTGTAGTTCTGGCCCATTTGTATGTGCATATGTTTGGTTTCTATACAACCACCATTCACATTTTCCTTTTTATGATACGTTTTTTTAGTTTTTATTAAAATAATACAAAGTGCTGTATTTGTTGAAACCGCACATTGCCTGAGTTGCAAATAATTCGCTGAATAAAAACTAGGAATACAATTTTCTATGGATTATTTACAATGTATACATTGTTTACAAGAGTCCGTGAGACTTGGCGTCAGCACTCCAGATGTGTTTAGGGTCGCCACAACTGCAGAGTTAAGTAATATATATCCGATGTCTTCACATTCATTTCTGAATTTTAGTTCCAATTACACATTTTTTTTCACGAGAAAACGCTTTAGACCTAAGGAGTATTCATAGCATACAAGTTATTGAAAAAAGTTAGCAATCCCGCGGGATATAACTAAAACCTATTTCGATATTTTGTATCGGTACCAACACCGCAATAAAGTATTAGGGCCATTAATGTACGAGTATAATTCGTATGTGCTTTGGCACAACAGTAGTTTACGAGTGAAGGCCTACCAGCGGTGTTCCAACCTTGCAGCCCCGATGGGTGAAGAGGTACGTGTGATTTGCACATAAACATCCCTACGCCGCATCCTAGTCTTCTTAAACTGAGAAGTGAATTTTCTCATCGTCATACAACAACATATACTGGGACATTGCAAGGAAAACACACACTATAATGTTTGCTCCGACCAGAAATCGAACCCAGGGTTGCGCCGTGGAAAGCGAACACGCTCCCCAATGGTTGTGCCAATAGTAAAGTTATAAATAATGATTGGTATTGATATTTTTATAACGATTTATATTGTTCGAAAAATCACCTGCTTACAATACTAGGCGGTTTGTTTCAAGCATCACAATTATGAATGTTAATTAAATTATGTATCGTGAACAAATTGAAGGAAACACATGATTTACACATACTACAAACAAACATAATGTGTGCAGTACATAAATTAAGGAACAAATGTTGGTGAGAAATGAATTTATAAATTACGTCCAACTCAGAAGAGAATTGTTACAACAAATCGAACAACCGTTTTGAAAATAAACACACAAATATTATACCTAGAACTGTATCACTATAGAGAGGTGCAATTTCTTGTACTAAGATAATTACTAGTACTAATACAGTAGAACTCTGATAATCCGAACTAATTGGGGGAGGATCCGTTCGGATTTGAAAATGTTCGTATTTTCCGAAAAAATGTACCGTACATACACAAATACATCTATCGAATTACCAGGCAATTCAATGTAGTCTCTTCTTTACGGCAAATGAATATTAACGATTTTGCTAGTTACTCTGAGTGAAAATTATCTTTACATAAACATCTGGTATACACTGTAGTTACCATTGCAATGAACGCATCGGTTCTACAGTTTTTATAAAATCCTTTCATCACATTGCAAATAAACATTTTATTAATTTTGTTTATTTTACCTCCATCCCGAATTTTGCTCGAATTATCCGAAGTTTCGGATTTGCGGGGTTCGGATAAGCGAGCTTCTACTGTACTACTATACCTAGAATTAGTTTATAAAGTGCCACGAGAATTGTTTTGTTGCGCCGAGTAATCGATTCGCATGTCTTTCAGAGGGCTTTGAGCTGGGAACGACGTGGGGGCGGTGGAAAGACGCGGAGCGGGACGAGACGAGTCTGTCGTTGGGAGCCGCTCAGAAAAACAACTTCCGAATCGCGGGGGAGCGAGACAATTGAAGGCCGCCCGACGCGAACGCTGTTTTGCCCACTTTGCGGATGTTAAGGTTCCTGTTTCTCCCCCCAGCGGGCGGTAGGGGCGGCGGGAGCTACGAGACCAGTGGCAGGGGGAGCGAGGGGGCGGGGCGGCTGGTTGGTGGCTGGTTGGTGACTGGTTGGTGGTGGCGGGTGAGCGGGTAAGTGAGCGAACGGACTGACAAGGCCCGTTCACAATGCGAACGTAAACATAAGCATGGTGTTAACATATAAGTTAGGACTACGTCCATAAGCGGACACATTCACAATGCATTCGCATGAGTATAACACGTAAGATGTTAACTTAAAAGCTTGCAAGCTTCAAGTTTCTGTGCTTATACGTCAGTAATACATACGAAATGAACCAGTCACAGTACGTTAACAGAAGATCGAATATCCAAATAAAATCGTAGTCAATAGACGAACTAACGCCATGTACCATGAGCCATGGACACAGTCCGATACCTCGAAATCGATTTTCACACCCAGCCAAGAGTAAATTAGAATTTATCACAGCCAATAGAGTCTTAAGACCCATTCACAATGCAAACATAAACATAAGCATGGCGTTAACATATAAGTTAGGACTACGTCCATAAGCGGACTCCTTCACAATGCGTTCGCATGAGCATAACACGTAAGACGTTAACTTAAAAGCTTGCAATTTTCAAGTTTCTGTGCTTATGCGTCAGTAATACATACGAAATGAACCACTCACAGTACGTTAACACAAGAGCGTGTATCAAAATAGAATCGAAGTCAATAGAAGAACTAAAGCCATGTACCATCAGCCATGGACACAGTCGATACCTCGAAATCGATTTTCACATCCAACCAAGAGTAAACTAGAATTTCTCACAGTCAAAAGAGAGTCTTAACGCCCATTCACAATGCAAACATAAACATAATCTTGGTGTTAACATAAAAATTAGGACTACACCCATAAGCGAACTCATACACAATGCGTTTGCATAAGCATAACAAGTAAGACTGCTAGATGGCGAAAGAAGCGGTAGGAAAAGGTTTCTTTCTCTTCTAGCAGTGAAACTTGCGTGGCCAGGTGGAAGAGCGGGCCTTATGTCCCGCCAAGTAAAAGAAAAGGCCCATTCACAATGCAAACATAAACATGAGCATGGTGTTAACATAAAAGTTCGGTTTACGTCCATAAGTGGACTCATTCACAATGCGTTCGTAAAAGCATAACACGTAAGGCGTTAACTTAAAAGATTGCAAGCTTCAACCTTCTGTGCTAATGCTTAAGTAAAACATAACGATTGAAACAAACACGTTAACTCAATATCGTGTATCAAAACAGAATCCAAGACGAACTAACGCCCTAAAAATCTACACTAGATGGCGTAAGACGGACAAAAGACCAAAAAATACTACAGAAGTTTATTGTATAGAACTCTTTGCAAAAGAGTGTGGTTTGATTCTTCTGATTGCGTGCTGCGTGAGCACTAGTTTAAATCGAACCCATTGGTCATGAACACAGTTGATATCTCAAAATCTTATCTCACATCAAAACAATAGTCACCTACAATGTCTCACAGCCAATAAAAATCTCTTATTTTGCTTACGTTAGACATTGTAAATAATACGGTCTATCATTTATATCAAAGTTTACGTCTATGTGTTATGCTTATGTTTATGTTTGCATTGTGAATTGGCCATATAGGGTAAGACTGGGCTAGCTGTGAGTGGGAAACCAACACTCATAGGTATGTAGTAAAAGTGGTAAATGAGTAGATGGGTGATTGAGCGAGTGGCCAATGGATTGGTGGTTGTGAGATGGACGTGCGGTGAATGTCCCATGCAAGCAAGCCCATGTTTGGTGGGGTAGACGGGTAAGCAATTAATGGATGGATGAGTGGATTCTTGAATGTATGATCAGGCGGACAGTGAGTGAATGGATGAGGGGGCGGATAGGTAGAGGAACCTCCCGTCAGAAGTATCATCTCCCAAGATAAAATATGCACTACCTTACGGGACTAACAACTGTAGCTGATGACGTGCCTAAAAACACGAATCATTCAACCTCTCGAAGTTCATTTGTGTAACTTTTGTTTAAGCTCCTGTTCAAATCTTCTCGGATTTCAAGCGAATGTTCGATCTTTAATTTAAGGTTTATAGGCGAAAAAGAAATCACCGTTATTTGTTATGGATGTGCTTTCAATGAAAACATGCTGGATGGATTCTTAAAACTCAAGGGACTATTTCCAACCCATCTCATGGTGTGTGGTGTGAATTAAGTTGCCACGCAAAGGGTTCCTACATTACAAAGCTAACAGTTTCATCTGTGTTTATAGACGGAATTATATTATATCACCCAAATCAGAGAAAATCTTTGTGAATTGTACCGACATCATTAATAACAAGTGTATCTATGCTGTAGGAGAAAAATGACGAAACTCTGCCACTCATGTATTTCCATAAATACTCGTATGAGCATTTTGATTATACAAATTGGCTCTCATGCTTGTGAACGGTCATCACATGTTTGTGAAGAGTAAGCAAGTAATTACAGTTCTAATGCTACGCATCACAAATATACTTTATTAGCTTCCGAATACGAGTAGTAAAACTAACGTTGCTCTTGAAGTACAATGCAGAGTCATCTGTTTCTAATATTTGGCCCATAGATAGTTGCCTTGATTTAACCGGTCTATTGAACCGGCTGGTAAATAACATTTTACATTTTTCTTTCGCATCAACAGAAAGCATTGGAATGTAATGTATGTAAATAGAAACTGATATTGTGCGCCATCTGATGCCGTAGGATTTGGAGTAGATAACAAGTGACTTTGGGCAACATTAGGCGAAATGTTGGTGAATAATCTTCTTCAGATGATTCACTCAATTAATACATGAAATAATGGAAATAAAATGTTTAATATGAAGGTTCACAGCTTTTTCTAAAGCGCCCAAATTATCACCTATTTTGGGGGAAAGGACAGTTTTAACATTCAAAGTGCAACGAGGAGAATCAAAAACGCAAGGCAAGAATTTTAAAAAAATGGTTATATTTACAAGATCAAAAATAACATCTCGATGATGTTGAATCTACCTCTTTTTATATGATATGTAGAAAGGGATAGAAATCACACATGATAGTGTATCTGGGATGTAGAACTAGGTTACAGGTTCATGCTCGGTGTGTTACAAAGAAATCCATTATTCAGAGATTTTTCTGCATAAAGTTGCAGAGATAAAATCTAATGTCACCAGTCACCATGCTGGATCTTCACTAATCACAGCATATTGGAAGGTTTCTATCGAATAAAAAGTACAGTACGCAATTATTAATTTACTTAGTGCTAATATTTTCATTAATTTGTAATATTTTAAGCGTGGCAGGCAAGTTCAGCATATAAAAACAACTGCCTCTAAAAATAAACTTAATAGTTAGAAGGGGGTGTTAAATGCATTCAGGATATTAATGTACTTATGATTTTGTCTTTGTCTGGATATAATGTACCAATGTTATTATCAATCAACTGACTCGTTTTTTCAATTTGTTTATTATCACTTACGCATTTATTTTGAGATTCCGCTTGGGAGGACCTGAGTCCATATTACGCAACTGGTAACCTAACTTTAACCAATTGCACACTTTCAGTTTATCTTTCCCAGAATTGTAAATTGAGTAGGTAAATATTTCGTTTTAGCTGAATCTTTATTGAAAGCATGGAAATGAAAAATAAAAAAAAATCAGTCCAAATTAAGCTACTTCCCTCATGAGACACGATAACATGGGCATCCCAATACCTCGAGGTTAAATAAAAGCATTCTGAAATGCGTATTTTCTGTTGCGATAGAGTGCAGTCGTCATTGCAGATGCCATCTACAAATTTGAAAGTTCATATACATTTTAAACAGAGCGTGTTCGTTGGCAAATTCATTATTTTGAAAGGAAAGATAAAATCAGAACACAATTCCCGAATCTACTAATAATAACGAAAACTTTTATTATTTTTGTTGTTTTCAAACGAGGAGAAAATCATTCGATAACTTTTTTATTACTCTTACGCCACTAAAACATTACGACTTTCGAAGTTTTTACGGCATATGTTCCCACGTTGTATTACGAGCGAAAGATGAAGAAATGCTCTCAGGTTAACAAGAATACTGCCTCGTAAGTCGAGGGAAGTTCAAGTTCACTCTAATTTGTTTATCGCTGAAAAAATGTTTTACTCCTAATGAATATTTTGTTTCCCTTCTTGATTGAATTTACGGTTTAGTATAGTCGCATACCACAAGGGCGCCGTGTTAATCTAAATAAAAGCGAAGTATATTTCTGTAATTTCAATATAACTATATTTTTTAATTCATGTGTTTATTTAGAAATTATAAAATACAATCAATGGTTTGTAAAATTTTCTACTATAATCACGCAAATGGATATATAGATTTCCTTTAGATTTTCATTAAAAAGTAAAGTAAATTCAAAATTTCCTCACACATAATTTCTTAAAAATAATAAAAATAATAATAATATATATTATTATTATTTTATTGGTGACTCTAACTGCCCTCCTTCTTTCTAAATCAAGTAATTTTCGAAAATTGAGAGAGTTCAACGAAAATAAAAACCATTATTTCAAGTGTTATATTCATGGAAGAATTTATTTTAAAATTTGAAACCGTTTTTGAGAATTTTTTTCTTTTATAAGCTATATTAACTGCGAGTAGAAATCATGCGAAAAATACACGATTTTTCAAAAATAAACATGACTTTATTTGAACATCTAATTTTAGAACAGATTTTAGAAAAACTCTCTCTCTTCAATATTGTACTTTTGTAACCTTATATTTTGCAAGTTTTGAAAATACACGAGACCCCAGAACCAACCCCATTTTTTTACAGAAAGTTGATAAATAGCACACAAAAAACAAAAAATGGAACCTTTTTTGAGAAAATTATCACATTTTCACACGAAACTACTCATATTTTTGAAAAATTATATATTGTCTTATTTTAAGATCTATAAGTCGACTAAATTGCAGTTTTCGAATAATCAGGAATTTGAACGAAAATGAAATCGACGCATTTTTCAGATGACCTTTTCGCTATACAAGGACAAAAGTTGATCAAGAAATTTTGCGCCATTTTTTTCAGTTATGTTGGAAAATGTTATTGATGTGACCTGTAAAGTACTTCCAAATAATCAAAATATCCTTTTCACACGCGCAAGACCTAGAGTTCGTTCACATTGAGCGTTAAATACCAGTTTTGGAGAAAATGGTCGGACGTTTTAGAGCTATAACCATTGACAGACGTTGGCCAGGTACAGACGTTTTGCCATCAATTGATTTTGCTTCTACAGCGTTTAGTTCAGGATACTTGATTGTAGAGGAAATTATAAAATCATTATTTTGGTTGTGTGTAATTTGGGTTTTCATTACATTGCTTCCATGTCTTGAAATTAGACTCCCCTGTTTCCCTTGCAATGATTTCCACCCTATGTTTGCTACCCACTGCACTGTAGAACACGCCATCGGGAAGCCAGGGTTTGTGCACGGCGGGGGAGGTATAACGATGAAATTGCCAGAGCCGGCTGGAATTCGGAGACAACTGGAGCCATTTACCAGCAAAGGACAATTTTCCCTCCGTTTCGCAGGGCGCGGGGGAAAACAACTGCCCTTCGCTATCCCACCCCTTCTATTCTCCCACCCTGGCAGCGAAGCCAAAGGGCCTTTGTATGAGGGGAGACACTGAATGATTTCAATATAAAGGCCCCCCTCACACGTTCGGATTACGGGACACTTTTTCCTGTTTTCCTCGTCCAGGATGCCCATGCAGCAACGGCAAGGATTCAGAGTTTGAGTCCTGTCGGTGGTGGATTTTCGACTCTGGCTTCGTAGCTGTGACAAATTCAGCCGCTGTTTGGAGGAGTAGTCTAGTAGTCGGCTGCTCTGATGGGTATTTTTCTGTTGTTTTGCGAACCAATTACAACTTCCGCAACTGCAACGTATAATTTTATAACTGTATTTGCAACTTTGATCTATAAATATGTATAATGCAGGAAAAATGTAAATGTTCCTACATATATCATTAAATACATTTTAAATTTATTAACAGTTAAATGTTAAACAATATATTTTATATTATTTTTGTTATATTGATCAATTATTGAATATTAAAATTTTATTTTAAATGTAAGGGGTATTCAACAGTCATGCTATCTTAAAAACAGTTAAATTAAGTGCGTACACATGGTCACAAGTTAAAATTGGATATGAACAAGGAATCATTGTAATAATAATTATTATCTGTTACGAAAACAACATTCACAGAATGCGTCGTAATAGATATAAAAAATGTCTACGTATAAATAAGGAAAAAGATTGTCACCGGGGGGTGTAGTGAGGTGAAGCAGTAGTCGGGTGACGTCATTCCCACTTAATAGAGCCCGCCGTTAGAAATCTCCTCCAGACAGCGGCGGAATTCGACCAAACTATCGTGTCGAAAATCCGCTAGCACCTGGACTCGCACCTCCTGGTGAGTGACGCCATAGAGATAGCACCAGACACAACTGGCTCTGAGCTAAACGCATCAGATCATGTGAAATTTGTTGCGACAAACAGAGTTTGCATGCTTCACAAGGGCTACTCCAACCCCTGTGAAGTGTCCTAAAACTCCCCCCTATCCTAATTCCTTCCCAATTCTGACCGCTGGGTACTGTCGCAAGAGCGCGTGGTAAGAGGCGCGTACGCGGAGATGCTACCTGGCGGTCATCTCGACAACTGACTGCGACGAGACGTGGTATTAAATAACAGATAATGTTAATGGAGGATTACTCCCAAGCGCGAAGCGCTTAACGCCCCCCGCGGCCTAGAGACGCGTTGCGTCGATGCAGACGCAACAAATTAAAGAATATAGACGATTAAATTCGATACAAAAATTTAAATCCGAAGTAAAATATTTTCTGCTATACAACTGTTTCTATACAATTAGAGACTATGCCGAGCATCGAAAATGAAAGTAATATTAATTTTAACACCAACATTTAGTGTATTACTATTGGGATTTTATAATTCTAAAGACCATATAACAAGTGTTGTACTTTGGGCCATTGCGTTCAACGGCCCCCATCTGGATCAGGTTTTTGTCCAGTTTTCCTGATCCTCGAGCTAATGGTGAGACGGCCACTTGTTTTGCTTCTGGACATAAATGTAACTTGAAAGTAACTTCTCCTCATAGCACGTCACACACAGGTTTTAACTGTTTTTGACGTAAATAAATTAAATAAATAAATAAATAAATAAATAAATAAATAAATAAATAAATAAATAAATAATCTTTAATTTAAGTTTAATACGGCGAAAAAAGAATCACCGTTATTTTGCTTATGATGTTCGGCTTGCAATGAAACATGCTGGATCGGATTCTTTAAAAACTCAAGGACTATTTCCAACCCATCTCATGGTGTGTAGTGTGACATTACAGTCGCCACGCCAAAGGGTTCCACCATTACAAGCTAACAGTTTTTCATCTGTGTTTGATAGAACGAATCATTATATCCACCCATCAGAGAAAATCTTTGTGATTGTACCGACATCATTATAACAGTGTATCCTCATGCTGTAGCGAGAAAAAAATTTGACAACTCTGCCACCTCATGTTTCATTTCCATAAATACTCGTATGAGCATTTGACTTATACAAAATATTGGCGTCTCATGCTTTGAACGCTCATTCACATGCTTTTGAAGTAGTAATGCAAGTTAACTACAGTTCTAATGCTACGCATCACAAGGTATACTTTATTAGGCTTCCGAATAACGACGTAGTTAAAACTACGTTGCTTGAATACAGGCAGAGTCACTGCTTCTAATATTTGCCATATATAGTTGCCTTATATTTAACCGTCTATTGAACCGGCTGTAAATAACATTTACATTTTTCTTGCTCAACAGAAAGCATTGGAATGTAATTTATGTAAATAGAAAATGATATTGTGCGCCATCTGATGGCCGATAGGATTGGAGTATGATAACAAGTGATTTGGCAACAATTAGGCGAAATCTTGCGTTGAATAATCTTATTCAGATGATCACTCAATTATACATGAGAATAATTTGAAAATTAAAATGTTTATGATGAGGTTCACAGCGGTTTTTCTAAAGCGCCCAAATATCAACCTATTTTGGGAAAGCGACAAGTGTTTAACATTCAAGTGTCAACGAAGGAGAATCCAAAAACGCAAAGCAAGCAATTTTAAAAAAAAATGTATATATTTACAGGATCAAAAAATAACATCGTCGCATTTATGTTTGAATACTACCTCTTTGTTATATGATTATTAGAAAGGGATAGAAATCACACATAGTGTATCTGGAGTAGTAGAACTAGGTTACAGGTTCGATGCTCGGTTTGTTAACGCTGATTGTGATTACAAAGAAAAATCCATTAATTCAGAAGATTTTTCGCATTTAAAGTTGCCGAATAAATCTATGTCACCATCAACCATTCTTGATCTTCACTATCACAGCATATTGAAGTTCATCGAATAAAAGTTACAGTACGCAATTATTTAACTTTACTAGTGCTAATATTTTCATATTTGTAATATTTAAAGTCTGCAGCAGTTCAGCAGTATTTTAAAAACAACTGCCTCTAAAAATAAAACTTAATATTAGAAGGTGATTGTTAAAATGCGAGATATTAATGGAACTAATTGATTTGTCTTTGTCCTGATTATTTAACTTACAATTTAATACAATCAAACTGACTTTCGTTTTCTTCAATTTGTTGATTATCACGTTACGCATTTTATTGTTGAGATTCGCTTAGGAGGACCTGAGTCCATATTACGCAACTTGGTAAACCTAATTTTAACCCAATATGCACACTTTCAGTTTCATTTCGCAGAATTGTAATTGAGAGGTAAATATTTCGTTTAGCTGAATTCTTTTATTGAAGCATGGGAAATGAAAAATAAAAAAAAATCGTCCAAATTAAGCACTTCCCTCATGAGACACAAAAATGGGCATCCCAATACGCTCGACAGTAAAATAAAGCTTCTGAAATGCGTATTTCTGCTTGCGATAGATGCATCTCATTGCAGAAGCCATCGACAAATATGAAAGCTTTCATATACATTTTAAAGCAGAGCAGTGTTCGTTCTGGCAAAGTTCATTATTTTGAAAGGAAAGATAAATCAGTAACACAATTCCCGAATCTACTAATAATAACGAAAACTTTTATTATTTTGTTGTTTTCCAACAGCGAGGAGAGAAAAATCATTCGATACTTTTACTCTACGCCACTTAAAACATTTACGACTTTCGAAGTTTTTACGAGCATATGTTCCACGTTGCTATTACGAGGCCGGAAAAAGAAGAAAGATAAATGCTCTCAGGTTACAAGAATACTGCCTCGTAAGTCGAGGGAGTTTCAAAGTTCACTCTAAGTATTGTTTATCGTTGAAAAAAATGTTTTACTCCTAATATATTGTTTCCCTTCTTGATGAATTTAACGGTTAGTATAGTCGTGGCATACCACAAGGGCGCCTTGTTGTCCGGGAACTAATAAAACGAACGTATTATTTCTGTAATTTCAATATAAACTATATTTTGTAAATTCATTGTGTTTATTAGAAATTAAAATACAATCAATGTTTTGTAAATTTCTCTATATAATCACGCAAATGGATATACAGATTTCCTTTAGATTTTCATTAAAGTAAATAAATTCAAAATTCTCCTCACACATAATTTTCTTAAAATAATAAAATAATAATAATCTATATATTATTATAGTTTATATGTGACTGCTAACTGCTCCTTCCTTCTTTCTTCTAAATCAAAGTAATTTTCGAAAATTGAAGAGTTTTCAACCGAAATAAACCAGTATTTCAATTTATATCATGGTAGAATCTTATTTAAAATTCTTGAAACCGTTTCTTGAGAATTTTTTTCTTTTAATAAGCTATTTAACTGCAGAGTAGAAAATCATGCGAAAAATACACGATTTTCAAAAATAAAACATAAATTTGAACATCTAAATTTATTAGAAACAGATTTTAGAAAACTCTCTCTCCTTCATAATTCTACTTTGTGAACCTATAATGGCAATTTTGAAAAATACACGAACCCCAGAACCAAACCCAATTTTTTACCAGAAAGTTGATAAATAGCACACAAAAAACAAAAAAAATGAACCTTTTTGAGGGAAAATTACCACCATTTTCACACAAAACTACTAATTTTTTGAAAAAATTATGATATTGTCTTATTTTAAGAATCTATAAGTCGACGAATTCGAGTTTTCGAATAATCAGGAATTGAAGGAAATGAAATCGACGCATTTTCAGATACCTTTTCGCCTATACAAGGACAAAAGTTATTCAAAAATTTGCCGCCATTTTCAGTTATGTTGGAAAATGTTTATTGAGGACCTGTTAAAGTACTTCTCCATATCAAAATTATTCTTTCACACGCGACAAGACTAGAGTTCTCACATTTAGAGCGTAAATACCACTTTTGGAAGAAAAATGTCGACGTTTAGAGCTAAACCATTGACCAACAGTTGGCCAGTACCAGACGTTTTGCCATCAATTGATTTTGCTTCTACCAGCGTTTAGTTCAGTACTTATTGAGAGAATTATAAAATCATTATTTTGTTGTGTGTAATTTGGGTTTCATCTCATTCTTCCATTGTCTTGAAATTAGACTCCCCTGTTTCCTATGCAATGATTCCACCCGATGTTTGCTAACCCACTGCACGTTGGAACACCCATCAGGAACCAGGTTTGTGCAGCGGAGGTATACACGATGAAAATTGCCAGAGCCGGCTGAATTCGAGACAAAACTGGAAGCCATTTACCTAGCAAAGGACAATTTTCCCTCGTTTCGCAGGGCGCGGGGAAAACAAACTGCCCTTCCATATCCACCCCTTCTATTCTCCCACCCTGCACAAGCCACAAGTGCCTTGTATGAGGAGCACTGAATGATTTCAATATAAAGGCCCCCCTCACACGTTCATTACGACACTTTTCCGTTTTCCTCGTCCAGGATCCCATGCAGCACGGCAAGGATTCAAGAGTTTGAGTCCTGTCGGTGGGATTTCGACTCTGGCTTCTTTAGCGTGACAAATAGCCGCTTGTTTGGAGGAGTAGTCTAGTTTCGCTGCTCTGATGGGTAATTTTTCTGTTGTTTGCGAACAATTTAAACTTCCCGCAACTGCAAACGTATAATTTATAAACTGTATTTGCAACTTGATCTATAAATAATGTAAAATGCAGGGAAAAATGTAAAATTTTCCTACATATTCATATAAAATAACATTTTAAATTTATTAACAGTTTTAAGATTAAACAATATATTGTATATTATGTTTTTGTTATATTGACAATTAGTTGAATATTATATTTTATTTTTAAATTGTAAGTACTTCAACAGTCTATCTATCTTAAAAAACAGTTAATAATTAAAGTGTACCACATGTCACAAGTTAAATTGGATATGAACAAGGAATCATTTGTAATAATTAATTATTATCGGCTTACAAAAACAACATTCCACAGAATCGCTCGTAATAGATATAAAAAAAGTCTACGTATAAATAAGGAAAAAGATTAGTCACCGGGGGTGTTGTAGAAGTTGAAGCAGTAGTATCGGTGACGCATTCCACTTAATAGGCCCCCGTTAGAAATCTCCTCCAGACAGCGCCGAATTCGACCAAACGATTCGTGCTCGAAAAATCCGCTACACTGACTCGCACCTCCTGTAGTGACGCCATAAATAGCCACCAGAACACAACTGGCGTCGAGCTAAACGCATCATTCATGTGAAAATTTGTTGCGAAAACAGAGTTGCATGCTCACAAGGGTACTCCAACCCCTTGAATTCCTAAAACTCCCCCCTATCCTAATTCCTCCCAATTTCTGCAACCGCTGGTACTTGTCGCAAGAGCGCCGGCACTGGTAGAGGCGCGTACGCGGAGATGCTACCTTGCGCATCTT
>BOPP01000114.1:3572826-3621361 GCA_017312745.1 Gryllus bimaculatus
GCTGCGGGTCCCCGGGGGCGTGCGACGGGAAGTGGCCGGTGCCCGTCCCACGCCCCCGGTCTTGCCGTCGCCCGGTGCCGTTAATTGCCGCTATAGCCACGCGACGACCCCCGCCGTGATTGCAGGGTTTGGGTGTGTGAGGGGGGGAGGGGGAGGGCGTTGCGCTCAAATCAAGTCACGCTGACCCGCGCGACGAGCTGGATACGGGGGAAATGTGACACGGGCACAATGTGACAATCGAGGTTCGGCGTTCCGCAGGGGCCCCAACGTCAACATAACATCGATGCTTCCAAATATCGTTGTTTAAAATAAAAACATCAATGTTAATAGAGAGTTTTGGGACGGCGAAGAATTATCGCAATATTAATTTGAATACCACTCGTAACAAAATCGAAACACCAATAGATTACTTTTCAATGCTAACATTTAGATTTTAGTGCATTTATAATAATTGATACATTATGTAATTGCGCGCGGCTCACGCCCCCAACCTCATCCTTATGGCCCCTTCCCACGTCGCGACGGAGGACCGCGGCTCGTAGCAGAGCATTGAATGGAGGCCTTCCCACGTGCAGCGGGTGGCTGCTGCTGCGGCAGTCGACGCCGAACTCCCGCCACGCGAAGCAGAGGAGGGCGTACGCGCCACTGCTAGCAGAACACAGCTTCAAATGGTAGCCTTCCAACTGTGCCACCGGTCGCTGCGTCTAACCTGATGTGGTCCTTTTGTTCGACGTCGCCGGACGGTCGGCGAAACCTACCCCTGCAGAACCCATCCCCTTCCACGGCGAGCGGCGATGCGGCCGTGGCTGCGGCGGTGGCGGCGTCGGAAGGGCTCCGCTGCTTGACGGAGACGGTTACGGAGACGGTTACCCGCGCTCACGCCGTCTGCCGGTGTCGTTAATTGGCGTTATAGCCACGCGGTAGGCGTAGGGTAGTTGGAGTGGGGGTGAGTGTTACGCTCAATTCACATTACGCTCTCCGGCGCGGGCTGCAAAGGGAGTATTGTGACACGGAAAATCGAAACCTGGCGTTTCGCAGGGTCCACTGCCTCCCCTCATTCCTCTTCCCATTACGATATATGACACTGAAAACAAAATATCGATGTTTCAAAGTATTGAGGTTCAAAATACACACATCAATGTCGATAGAGAATTTATGTGTGGTGAAGAGTTGTCGCACTACCTAGATCAATACCAATCGTCGTATTAAGATAATAAAGAAGTAAATTACTCTTCAGCGCTAACATTTAGAGTTAAATGAATTTAAAATTAATTTTATTTATTTATTTCACCCTTGCACTTTCAGCCGCTTCTTCATTTTTTCCCCATTTCCATAATTCAAATTAAAAAATTATGTAATTGTGCTCGTCTCACGCCCCCGCCGTCACCCTCGCCCGGTGTCGTTAATTGCCGCTGTAGCCACGCGACGACCCCCGTTGTGATTGCTGGTTTGGGCAATTAGAGAGAGGGGGGCGTTGGACTGAAATCAGCGCGCCGAGCTGGATAGAGAGTATTGTGACCCGGAAAATCGAGGTTCTCCCTTTACCCATTAAGACTGCCATACCACCATCAAAATATTGATGTTCAAAATGAAAACAGCGATGTTATTAATACATCGTCACAAAATAATAATAACAATAATAATAATAATAATAATAATAATAATAATAATAATAATAATAATAATAATAATAATTTGCCCTGGAGCTAGACAATTTTGGGTCCGGAACAATGTAGAAACCTAGCTCCCTCAATTAAAAATGTGAAAATTGTATCAAGAAACTTTATAATTCATTTTTATTTCATCAAGTGACGAAAAATTTAACATTTAAAATAAAAACATTTTTGAAAATATTTTTTTGATAATATTTTTAAGTAAAAGTATTTAGTAATTAAATAATACAATTTCCACGGTGAGCTTAAAACGCTAAACAATTTTGTGTTTAGTTAGTTATCTTAAGTTACAGAGTGAAGATAGTGCCTGTGGTAGTATCGGCAAATGCTGTGGTCACGAAGGATAGGCAGAAAGCAAAAAAAGGGGCAGTTAGGAGAGAAACACATTGCAACGATGCCAAATGCCGCTTTACTGGGTACGGCAAGCATCGCCTGAAAGTCCTGAATGAAGTATATGAAGGGCCAAGGAAGTGAAAACATCATCATAATCATCATTAATGGAGGACCTCACAAAAGTAGTTTGGTTTCGAGGAAACTCATCATAGTAGCAGCTCCATATATTTGTATAGTAAAGCTGTGACTTGAGCAATAATGCCCCGACATTCCTTGTAAAGTAGGGGGTTAATAAAGTTGAATAATAATAATAATAATAATAATAAGAAGAAGAAGAAGAAGAAGAAGAAGAAGAAGAGGAGGAGGAGGAGGAGAAGGAGGAGGAGGAGGAGGAAGAAGAAGAAGAATTAGCCAGCAGCAACTTACAAGTGTTTTTTTACCATTCGTTGTTTATTCTTGAAATGTTTTTAAAATAGAGAGAACAATTATGCAAGGAACATTCTTAAAAATGAAATGTGTGATAATTACTAATTCCACTTAAAATCAATAATCCTAATTTAATATCATCCTAGGCATATTAGTCATAATATTAAGTAATATTTGATGAAACCACTGTCCGTTTATGAGGTAGAACAAATAAACGCTGTCTGTACTACCTTCATTGAGGGCTGACTTTTGATATGCTCCAAAGCGCTCAGTCTCTCAGGAGGTCTTGTCTTTGTTATGATTTTTTTAAACTCTGTTTTCAGTTCAATATTAATAAATTCTGCTAAATTAAATTGCGTTGCGCGGGAATTTAATGTTAGGACATACTAAACCAACTTTAAAACATCGATGTTTAAAATCCTTGATTTTTATAAATATTGATGATTTTTGGTCAATGTATTAATATGTTATTATTGACATCGATGCTCGGTAACATCGACGTTTTTATCGATGTCGCATCATTGATGGCAACTCGTGTGCTCACAAAATCGCTGGGCGAGGGACTTGGTGCCACTCTAAGAACTTAAATCTTAGTTTCTGTATTTAGTATCTTTTTTCTCTATGTAAACGAAAGCTTTAAAGTTAACGGGGAATATTTCAGTACTATAGAGAAACATTGCTTGAAAACGTTTTTTTCAAGAAAATATAAACAAACCGACATATTTCCAGATAATTATGTAAACCGTGTCAGCAGTAAAATAATATTTTCAGAAGTGAACATAGTTTTATTTCATTAAGAAATAAAATCATTGTCTACGCTGCCACGTAAACAAAATAAATGATATTGCAATGGATAAAATAGTGTCTAATTGTACTCCAGCAAATTAATTCCCCAACTTACGCCAACCTCCCGAAAGCTCTCATTCACCAACGGGCATCACTGATGGCAACCCGTGTGCTCACAAAAACTTGATGCCACCCTAAGAACTCAAATCGTATTTAGTACCTGTTTCCTCGGTGTAAACAAGAGCTTTAAAGGTAACGGAGAATATTGTAGTACTATAGAGAAACAATGCTTCAATAAGTTTTTTCAAGAAAATATAAACAATCCGACATATTTCCAGATAATTATGTAAACCGTGTCAGCAGTAAAATAATATTTTCAGCAGTGAACATAGTTTTATTTCATTAAGAAATAAAATCATTCTCTACGCTGCCACGTAAACAAAATAAATGATCGTTCACGTTATTTTAATGGGTAAAATGGTGTCGAATTGTACACCAGCAAATTAATTCCCCAACTTACACCATACACCCGAAAGCTCTCATTCACCGTCGGGCGTTGTATCGGGTGCGTTCTCGCGCGCCGAGAGTTGTCTCCGAGAAGGCTGGAGCTCCAACTTCCGGCCGGAAGCCCGACGCTCCGGCTTCCGTAGTTGGCGAGTCTGCCGCGCGGAGCGCTGCGAGTGCCGATTCGGCGTTATGGGCCATGCTTCCGCTGGCGCCCTGTATTTCTTGACTCGAGTCGTCGAAGCGAAACACAATCGGTTTGCAGCCACGAGACCACGAAAGCTAAGAGAGGCTCTCCGGAGACTTTCGAGTGTTTCTCCGCAGTAAAGAGGGCGGGAAAGTGTAGTGGAGTTGTTGGTCTTCGAAACATAATTTTGGATTACTTGCAAT
Organism: Gryllus bimaculatus; assembly: GCA_017312745.1. Lineage (NCBI taxonomy): Eukaryota > Metazoa > Arthropoda > Insecta > Orthoptera > Gryllidae > Gryllus > Gryllus bimaculatus. The sequence continues at coordinate 3,576,939 of BOPP01000114.1, forward strand.
TTGCTTACGAGATACATCATTTTCTTCCTGGTTGTTTCTATTTACGATAATTTGCCTGAAACTATGAACCGTTTTTTCCGTATTTCTTATTGCTGTATATCTCTTTAACATTTATGAATGTGACTATTAGAATAATTGTTTGCTTTTCATTCTGGTAAATCATCATATTTTTTTCCATTCAATTTTCATTTCCCCTCGAGGCTTCATGGCTATTCATGGCGGCTAAAGATGTTCTTGCTTTAGTAGTTTCCGCTCTATTTCGCCTTTTAGTATAATTTTCAAGGATTTTACACTACATTTCGCCCATATCCTAATAAATTGTTGCCATTCTACTATGTTTTCTTCCTTCTTAGCCGCTTGGCCGACTTCAACTCGAGTCGTGGAAGCAAAACACAATCGTATAAAGACCACGAGACCACGTAAGCTGAAGAGGCTCTTTGGAAACGTTCAAGTGATTGTAGAATAAATAGACCAAAGATTGTTGTAAATCTCTTTATTTTTTACTGATTCGTTATTGCTAATTGTTAATTTTCATACGGAGCTCGATATACAATGCCTAACGTACCTAGATCGGGAGGATCGTGGTTACGAAAGCAATATGAAAACAGGTGAATGATGGTACATGTTTTCTTACGGAGGTAATTATGAAAAGTAATTATGGGTGAGAGATATGAAAATACAAAACAAGTCAAGTTAGCTCCCAGTTATTTAGTAAATAAATACATCTGAATCATTACAATTAGGTAAAATTGTAATGATTCAGATTTTACCACATTTTACGACCCTTCGCCTGCACCCCACCCCTCTTCCCGCCCCCTCCCGCTGCCGACCGGCTGTGCTCTTAAACAAGACACACGCTCAAAAATTCGCAGAACTTTGTTTTCGGCCCAGAAGCTGCAAGGTATGTACGATCCAGTTTGCTTACGCATTTTGTATACAATAACCAATATTTTAATATTTCACATTGTATATTTGTATTGTTTTTAGCTCTGAGGATGATCGCTACGCGATCGAAATGATCATTAGTGGAATTAAAATATTGATACCTGACAATATCTCTATTTATTGATCAAAATAAAAAAGGTATCTACTTCACCAACAATCCAATTAATTAGGTAAAAATAAAATCTTGTATGTGCCGAGAGTGTAACTGGTCCTAATGATCGAGCGGCGATAAAAAGCCCGAGGACGTTTTGTCGCCGCCTGATCATTAAAAACCATAAAACTCCCTTGGTGCGGAAATAACAATAATGCTCGTTTTCCTTTTGCATTATTTCTTTTTTACAAAATTCAGAAAATGTTTAATTAATTCCCTGAATAGAAACCTCCCACGTATTGTTTTCTTTTGAGATAAATCAAAAGCAATCCTAAGACCTTTTTTCTGTGTCACTTTGATTCATCTCTTTCATTTATATTTTTCTTTTCTTTCTGTGTGAGCCAGTTTCTAACCCTTCAACATCACGTCTGCATTTATTCCTTTCTCCCTCTTTTGTTTGTCTCCTGTTCACGTCCGTATATTTTTCCAATCTCTGAAGAATTACTTCTTCCACTCGCAAAATGTTCCAAAAATCCTGTATCTCCTCTCCATTTTTTTTCACTGCGTTATCGAGTGAATGCTTTCGTCACTAGATTACCTCTGAATTTGACGCAAAGATTCGTCTCGAGCAGACGAAGTGTTACGCCATCACTGAAATGAAGCTCTCCAACGACTGTTCAATATTTCGATAATTAAATAATTTCAGAGGAGTATTTGAAATTCGTTCTTCTAAACCTAGTATTACTGAACATTATTGAACTTTGTTTCACAGATACTCCCTTCTTTTCACCTTGTCATAAACATCTTCGTCCTCACGTCAAATTCAATCACTGTCTGAAGGAGAACTCTAGCGGCCAGCTGCTCTGATCGGTATATTTCTGTAGGTGCTGTAAATCAATAGCACGTAGTGCCTAACAAAAGATCTACGAACCGTGCACAATTTTTTTCTTCCTCATTCTTTCTCCTTCTTCACCCCTTATACACACACGCATTTACAAGCACTACAATATCACGCATGTCAGAAGACCAGTTATTAATTATATCAGAATCACTAAGTAATTTTATTACGTTGGGTATAGCATGAAAGGGGACACGTCTGAGGCCTGTATCTGGCTACAAACTGAGATACTGCTTTGCAGAAAAGTCCTATTCAAAATTTCTCAGTGACGTCTAATCTTGGAGTTATATTTCGGGCTGAATACAGGATGTCTGAAAATAAATGTTGCAAACGTTTAAGGCAAATAAGAGAGTCGAAGATGATCACGTTTTGCTCATAAAATTTGGTGAGAAGTTTCTTAACGAAGCAATTTAACCCATTTCGAGTAGCTGCCAAACAGGATGAGTCATTATATTGTCAATGTCAAAATATCATTGTTTAATTGCAATATAAGATATTTGTCATTAAATACTTATTAGCAAAATGTGATCATATTCAATCTTCTTACATCCACTAGAAGTTTGTAACCTTTATTTTGATACTCCTGAATATGACAAGTTGAAATGCTTTCTTTCTCTTCTGAAGAAAAGCGTTCAATTCATTAATTTAATTGTTTTAATTCACAAGCAATTTCATGACATTTCTCAATTGTTGCCTCTTGACATTTCCATTTCACCTTTTACCAAGGATTTCAAGAAATTTCAATTTACCTCGATCTCTTCATACGAATATGTCACTTTCTCATCAATTTTCACAATTTTTTACTCTTCTTGTTCTGTAAATTACTCGACAGTGGTTCTCCTAGTTATAATTACTCTCCAATCATCTTTACTTATTAGTAATGTATTTTTTTCTTTACCATCTGTCATTTCTTAAAGTTGTTACTTGTCCATCATTACAACTGTTACTCAACCTGCATCGTATTTTTCCCTTTAAAGTTTACTTGAACTTTGCTGATTGTCACTTGAAAATATGACACACAAATATGCAACACAAAACATAATGACTAGCGAGCACATACTCGAATATACCTCAGATACATTTCGAGAAGATTTTTAAAATGTTTTATTTGTTTGTTTTCCCTGTACTCTTTGAAAAATATAATTTTGCCCATTTCTGATATCGGCTGTTAATTTTCTATTTGGCTCATATAGCTCCTAGTGTTATCAACATATTTTCACTCCTATATTATTGTCCGATTTAAGTATACTGCCTCTTTAAGGTCACGAAATGGAAGGAGAGTAAGACACAGTTACCCGATCGGGAGCTTCGTTACAACTTAAAGTTTCGATATTGAATCCCTCGATTTGACGGCAGATCCCTCTTCTTCCAACTCGTGGCTTTGAAGATACACTACATTTTAATTAGACAATATCCGCCAATCCTGAAAAAGCGGGAAATGTTTTGAAAATTGACATGTGTCCGCTGTCCCACCAGATTTTTTGTTTTGCTTTGTTTCTGCCAAATGTCCTGAATTTTTCACTGTAACAATTCCACACAGTTCTGAAAATAAACTGAGTTTTGGCACTAGTTGTGAACTACATCACAATTATGCGCTACATACCAGAATGCAAAAGGCTAATTCGTTTGTTAAGAAAATTTTCTTATTTTTTGTCTTTTTACGGCAATCTGAGAGCTGAAAAACATATAAAGAAACGTTCTGTGTGTTTTGAATGGAAGTGCATTTTTTTCTCTCATTATGTGTAAGTGCAAGCGAATCGGGAATGGAAAGGAGAACAGGCTCAGTCAACAACAGTTATTTAATATCGACGAAAGTAATGCTTCATTTAATATTGTATTTCAATACCCTGAAATACTTCGCAAATACTTCTCATGGGAAAATGAGGAAATGAACTGAATAACCTGAAAAATTCAGGTACATTCGTCCAAAAAAAGAGTGGTCACTTTATTATTCTCGAAAGTGTGCAATGTTGTTTATCATGATCATTTTTTATGTTTTATATTATTTCTTTGTTATACGATTTACTTGGTATACTTTAGTTAGACCAAAATAAACAATTTTCCCTGAAATGTACGTATTGGGTTTCCTAAACTCCATTATTATCCTTGTGGTAACCCTAATCGAGATCCATGAGTTGAGAGGCCAGTAAACGTAATCACCTTAAGAGATGTACCAGATTTTTGAAATATCATTGGCCAAAACTTCTTTTAGATTACACCGACGGCCACACCTTGCATATGTGATGACATGTGATGACAAGGCTACTCAAAGTGAAATGCAGCTGCCTTTGGGGCGTGGCCTCTGACACAGAACAGATGCGCAGGCAGATGCACAGACCAGCCGACCCCGCCCCGACACTTGCAGCAAAGGGGCATTATGAGTCTAATTTAATATGATTTATCACCGGGGATCGATTTTTAAAGAAAACATTTTTAATATTAAAAAAAAGGGCTAAAAGAGAAAATTCTGCCTAAAAGCTTACGTAGAGAAAAAAGTACAAAATTAATAACCAGAAAAAGGTACAACGTAGGTGTTATTAGAGTATTAGTAGAGATAATTTTGTTCATCCTGAGCACACTAATACACAATAAACCTTGAAATAATGCAACCTATTTTTCGGACTTTAACCATTATCAAATAAAACAATGTACATGAAATATCAGTAACTAGCAAGTGAGGAGAAAATGTTTACAGTGTGTGCCGAGCAATGTATTTTGAAACACCGTCATATCCAATCATCTCGAAAATAAGTTAATGTCTTAGTTTCATTCAAATTCATTTCATCAAACGCCACATGTTCACTGCTTGTTAATGAAATCGAATCAAATATGGTCCTCTCATTATTTCGAATAGGAAACTTCACGGTATATAGTCCATTCACTACGTATATTGCTCCGTATATACGTACGTGTAGGGGAAAGTAAAAACGGATTATTTCTAATGAGTCGGGTTTTCACGGCAATTGCTGTTTCCAAAAGAACTTTGGTGTCAACTTGTGAAGCAATATTATTATATTCTCATTATCCAACCATCAGCAACAAAGTACATCAGGGGAATCACAGGGTGAACTAATTGATGTATTCGGGCACGTCAACTACAACAGACATGAGTCCTGTTTCTTTAGCGATTGCGGGAGGTGGTTGATTGTCAACTGGTAAAACCATTAGTCCAGTAGGTGTAGTGCATGTTTTTTTCTCGTGAAGTGGAAGTGATCTCCCTTCACTGTATGACGAGATCCGGAGCCGACCTACCGTAGGTTTTTCCCCAATCAGGTATATCCCACCAGTGACCGCCAGGCACCGCCTCAACCGGGACAAGGTCCAACCTCCCCACCGGTCTCCCAGCATGTGTGGCAGTGTAATACATGTACGTGTGTGTTTGTGTGTAAGGAATAGGATATGACAAGGAATGGGAAGGAAAGATCGCGCGCAGTTTGTGGCCCATTTGGTAGGGCATTCGCCTGGCTCCAGAATTCGCCTAGTATTGATCGTATAAGCCACGAAAAACTACCGATCACAGCAGGCAGCCTCTAGAATTAAATGAAGTAGGCTTCTGCGGCCAGAGTCATGTGAGTGATCTGGGCTTCGACGCGGACAGCCCAGATCCCGTCACCCGGACAGCCCAGATCACCCACAGCCTCTAGAATTCTCTTCCAGACAGTGATGTAATTCGACCGAGCTATCTAGCTAGTGCCGAAGTCAGCCGACAGCCACAGTCGGGAATCGAACATGGAGCCTCTCGGTATAACCTCGAACCACCACCTATAGTGTCATCAGTTGATGCCCTGAGCCATCTCTCCCGGTTCCGTTGTCAACCTACAGATCGGCTTGCGGGGAATTTAACCTCCAGGTATCTCCTCTCAGCAGGGCATCATCCCAGTCGGAACCAGCTCTAAGCTCCAGGTTTGTTTCTCGAGATGTGGGGTGAAGTGCATATAAGTATAAGTTTAAGTGGGTATAAATTAAGGGTGAGGATAGGAAATCAAAATGAAGGAAAGATCGCGCGCGGTCCGTAGCCCGTTTGTTGAGGCACTGCTCCGGCATTCGCGTGGTGCTGATCGGAGAAACCATGGAAAACTACCCATCAGACCAATCGGTTGCTATAATTCTCCTCCAGAGAAGGACTGAACTCCACTTAGCTATTCGTATGTAGCTTAGTGATCTATTCTCCTCAGCTGCAATGTTGACTCTGACCTAAGACAGCTGAAATATACGGGGATAGATGATCTACCTTAGTGATGGGGATCAGAGGAGGGGGAGTGAAGGACCGCGCGCTGCTCTTAGCTCGTATTCTAAGGTACGGCGCAGGTATTCACCTGGAAGTGTTCGGGAAAATCACTGATCAGCGTCTTTGGCCTACGAATTCGTCAGGTTGTCGATTCATAAACCTAATTTAATACTCATTTATTTAAAATATATTTTAATTGATTATTTATCATATAACTGTCTATGTCCAAGGATTGACAAGTTAGGCAACTGTATATGTTAAGAATATACGTTTATTACGAACTTGCGTAGAACAAATAAAAATCCTCAACATGAAAATACCGGCCGGAGGCCCCAATCTAAGACAGAAATTTTGTAATAACGAACTATCGTGCTCCTCGGGTCACGTTGCTAACAACGTTAACACACTAACAAAGCTAACAACCTATGCTAACAAAGCTAACATGCTGTCCTCCATGAACAGTGTGTTAGGTTTCTGTGAAGCGGTCCCGGGGTTGGTTCCCGGCCTGTGCAAAAATAAAGCAGTAGTTTTCTGATACAATCGTCTCAGTTTATGTACTTATCTGTGTGACGAAACGAAAAGCTCAGGGAAGCCAAGTAAGCTAGGTACGATTGCGGGAATAGCTCGTGCTCGCCACATGTCTCCCTTACCCCCAGGCGTGAGTAATGAATAAAAATAGGGCCTGGGCTTCAAAACACCGCTAATTAGCAAAAGGTAGATTAATACCATCTCAAAATGCCAAATACGTAGAAACATACGAAATACAAATCAACAAAACATCCAAACCCCTTCATAATTATTACAAGAAATGGCTCACTAGTTATTAGAGTTTCAAAAAATAATCTTCTTGGTGAAATTTATTGACATCATCCTTGTTTGAGGTTGAGTTGACTCCCATGCGAGGAGACTTTTGAAGGTGCGATAGTGTAGCGCCGAGATAAAGTAAATATTATTGGAGGAAATAGAGGAAGCTGGTTGGCGCAAAAGAAACACGTTTTGCAAACCACTTCAGTTCATTGATTACACTGGCCAACTGTGAAAATCCTTCCGGCCCTTTGATAATAAAAAAAAAAAAATTACTTTTAAAAATCGTAGTTAGCTCTTTGTTCTTACATATAGTCCGTATACGCTATGAGGAATTTCTGCGAAATTCATCGTCTGGAGATCGTGTTGACACATCTGATCAAAGCAGTAACGGGTTATGATTATTTTTCGCATCAATAAATTTGATGTTTTAAATATGATAAAAGAGGTGGTATTTCTCCATCCCATTTCCATTTTAATTATTGCACTTAAATGAGTTATGTTTTATTTTTTGGTCACGTAATAATGAAATGTTAAAAATAATCATTAACGAATGTAAAGGAGTATCTTTGCCCATGAAACAACAGATATTTCGTTAAAATTATAATAAAGTGAAATATCCTGGACCAACCTTCAAAAGTAATCATAAAGAAATATCTTCGTCTGGGTATCGACAACCGTGATAGGTGCCAGTGGCTGTTGGTTTTGAGCAATTCACAAAAAATGTTTCTTGAAAATTTATTAATATCATGACATTTTTTTAACATCGACGTTTGTAGAAAAAATTATTGATGTGAAGAAATCATCGAACGCAAATCATCGATATTAATATATCTATGTTTCTGGTCGAAAGTATTGATGTCCGACCGGGAGGTCCTAGGTTCGAGTCCCGACAGAGGCAAGAGTTCCGACACTAGCTTGTTAGAAAGGTCGAATTCAGTCGCTATCTGGAGAAGAATTCTAGAGGCCGGTTGCTCTCATCGGTAGTTTTCCCTGCTTTCTCCTAGCATCACCAGGCGAATGCGTAGCTAGGAGTAACCTAACAAATGGGTCATGGACCGATGTTAGCAGTATGCTAACAAACGGACCATTGACCGCGCGTGATATTTCCTTCCTCTTCCTTGTCCTATCTTCAACCCTTACAGACACACATGCACAACACTACCACACATGACGCGAGACCGGTCGGGCGATTAGAGCTTTTCCCGGCTGGGGCGGTGTCCCGCTGGTGGGGAGACACCTGGTTAGGGAAAACCCCGCTAGCGACAGGTAGGTTGGCGCTGCATCTCGCCATCCAGCAGGAAAGGAACACCGCCACCTCCCGAGAGAGAAACATGCACTACATTTGTGGGATAAGTAGTTGGCGCGCCCGGAAATACTACCAACCAACCACCCAACATAAAAACACGGCCACGTTTTTGCCGTGCCTCCCAACGACGGGTGCATCGCCTGAACACTGTGCCGCTCTGTTCTGCCCGTCGCAAGTCCAGCTCCGCCCCCGTCTCAGCGGGCGCACTCCCTCACAGCTCATCACCTGCCCCTCCCCCGCCCTCCGACCCTTCCCCGCCGTCCGCCGTCAGCGGCTGCAGCGCCCTAATGAAAACAGATGAGCGGCGCGCCACGCCGATATTGCGGGCGATCGGCGCGTGCCCCGCGGGGCGGGGAGGAGGGGGAGACACGCGTGCGTGCGTGCGTGTGGATGGGGGTGCGCGAGCACGTGATCTGATGCTCAGTAGAGAGGGGTGGGGGTTGATGAAGTTGGCGGGTGTTGCTCTTTTCATGGAAATGGTTGGCTTTTAAAAGTACTCTTTATGAAAGGTATGATGGCAGAGTGGCAGAGAGAGCGATAGAGAAAGGGAGAGAGGAGGAAACTGTAAAACATAGAGGAAAATGGTTATACAAAGAGATGAAAAAATTGTTTAAAGCAGGAAAAGGGAAACATTGAGAACTGGAGAGGGAGGGAACTGTGAGAAAAGTAGTGAGATGTAAACGCAGAGAACGAGAGGTTAATAGCGAAAAGGAGTGAGAGACTGAAACAAATAGAATGAGAGAGAAAGAAGCATAAAGATGTATCAAGAAGGGGAAAATTGGAGAAAAATGAGATTGCAGTAGAAAAAATAATTAAAGAAAGAGAGAAGAGGGAAACACGAAAGTGATGGAAACGATGATGTACTGAGATGAAAACATTGCTTAAAGCAGGAGGAGAGATACAGTGAGATTTGAGCGGAAGGGGCCACTAAAAAATAGTGAAATGGAAATGGAAAGAATGAGAGGCAAATTGTGTAAGAGAGAGAGAGAGAGAGAGAGAGAGAGAGACAGAGACAGAGGAAAGTAGAATAAGACAAAAAAAGCAAAATGAAAGAACTCGGGAAAAGGAAGAAATACTCGAAAAAGTGCGAGTGGGAGAGAAAAAATAATAAAGAAAGAGTGAGAGACTATTTTCGTTATCAAGGACCAAGGAAACATACATTCTGGCTACACCACGTGCTGGATAAAAAAACTGCATACACGAACAACATTAATCCACTAGTTCATTTCACCAGGCCCGTCAATAAGTGTTTTTCTGTCGAAAATTTGACGTTTTCCTGCGCACGATTATATTACAATCTGTTCTTACAAAGTATGGAATAAAATTGACATTGAAGTAGAAAAATAATTAAATAGAAGTGAGTAAGTGAAGGGATGAAGAGAGTATGGAGTGAAGAGTAAGTCACAAAGGGGGATATTGTTTTAGATTATCAGCATTAATGTGTTAGAGAGTTCCTCAAATATGCTAATACCTATTTATTACAACGCATCAATGAACATCTTTATTGTGATTATGAAATATTCTCGACAAGATTTTGATAATTTTAAATTTCATATATTTCATTTCATAAAAGGAATAATTTCCGTTCATTTTCGTAAATCTTAATTAAAATACACCGTCGCCATTTTCTAATGTTTCTTACACATGCTCATGTAGATTGTTCATCTACGGCCAAGTCTTTGAAAGACCAATCAGCAAGACACGGAAAAATCATACAAGAAAATGCACAGAAGTAATCACACGACCAACGTTCGAGAACTTTTGCGTTTGTTTCTTTTGTTTTAGTTTCTGCATTTTCTCGCCACAAAAATATGAGAATAATTGCCATCGAGTTAAAAGACGAGTTATCTACTACATCCCATATCGAGAACTGGAAAGAAAAATGTAAATTATTTATAATGGTAGATTTCATGGGACATAATTTCTTAGTGAATGGGTGTTAAATACTTTTGTATATTTCATTTTAAGCATATATTTTTGAATAACCAACCAACTTCTTGTAAATTGCTATTGAAAATAGTATAAAGCATGGTAGCATTCATGTGTTAAGAATCCTGAATTGTTAACTAATTTTTGTTGACGTTTTTGAGGTCTTGTCATTTAGCATTAGCACCCAATAACCAAAGAATTCGTAATTAAGAGCAATGTCATGAGAATCTAGAATATGCTGCATTGAATTTGAGTTAAGGCCAAAGACTTCCTTTTTGACTGGTTTTAAAACAGATGAACGTCGTCCAAAACGCTCTGCAATCTCTTTCGCCAGCAGATATGCTACAGTAACATTTGGTAATGTCTCAAAGCGTCGATTCGGAGCGTGCAGTGAAAGTGTTACGGATAGTTTTCACAAGTAATATTATTTGGCCCGACATTGTTGCTTGAAATAATTATGTAATATGTGGAAAAGGTGTTAAGAATGAATGAATGTGGCAATGTAAATTAAGTCATCAAGCGGACGTTAACGGACAGACCACGGACATCGAATCCCAAAGACCCCTCGAAATTTGCTTGTATCTCGTCTTCATTAAAAGTCGAGGTATGCTATTAACATTTAATCAAACAATTGACCAAACAATATTTATTATAAAAGGAGTTTTGAAGTGTAATCTTCTTGTATTTCACCAAATCAATTTTTTTTCGAATATTGTGAACTTGGCGAAATGATATTATTAGCACGTTCTGCAGCTCTAGCATAAGGTCGCAAAAGGATGCGAAATTAATTGGATTGAAATGAAATAGGCAGGGATTGGGGGGTCGTGAATGGGCATAGGCATGGTCGAGGATGGGCAGGGAAAGCGGCTCATGGGCAGGGTGTGATGCCCAGGTAGGAACGAAAATTGGTCAAGGCTGTATGAACGAGGATTGGCTGAAACTAGGGTCGCTCCAGATCCGCGACCCTAACCCGGAAATCCTAGAATTCGAGTCCCAAAAGAGGTAAATTTTTGACAGAAGCCATACAGTTAGATCGAATTCAGTCGCTATCTGGAGAATTCCAGCGGCTGCTTTGGTCAGTTTTCCGTGGTTTCTTCGATTACTATCAGATGTCTGCCCGTGTAGAAACCTAACAAATGGGTTATGGACCGCACGTGATCTTTCCTTCATCGTCCTTGTGTCATCCTCTCCCCCTACTCACATAGACACATACATGTATTATACTATCGCATATGCCGAGAGTTTAGAGCTAGTCTTGGCTGAGGCGATGCCCTGCTGGAAGAGATACGAGGAGGGACCAAAATCCGCAAGCCGACATGTAGGTCAGAGATGGATTTCAGCATCCACTAGGAAGATCAACGTTACCTCCATATAAATGTTTATTACCTTAAGATCATACTAGATGTCAATGAATCATACGAATAGGCTCATGACCGGGGTCAGATTCTGATGACCTAAAAATTCTTTGCAAATTACCGATAAAAAGACTTAAAAATAAGAGGTAAATTACTTAAAACAATGAAAATAGAGGAACAATGAACTTGTTTTTCAAAAAAATACTTGTTGTATGAAAATAGTTGTATGAAAAGTTGTATGAAAATGAATAGTTGTATGAACATGTTTACTAATTCAAAGAATATTACGATTTTAAATTAAATGTATTTATATAAAATTTTATATAATATTAAGTCTTTATTTTAGAAGGATATATACTCCTTACCTCTGATATTCCAACCGCCGGTTTTGAAAAGTCGATAATGTTACGAAAGATCCGTGTTATTTTCAGAGTTCGAAAAACAGTCTATTGCTGAATGATGAGTCTATTGCGGTAGTAAATTTCGTCATGATCTGATGATACAATACAAATTTTGTTTTAGTGAGTCCTTGTGAATTCATGAGACATTCACCATAAAAAACAAAAATCAGGGAAAATACGTAAAAATGGCAAAAATGACGCAAAGGTCCAAACAAATAATTAAAAATTGTAAAATGACTCAATAACAGTATATTTTCACCATCCATGATAAGCATTCATTTACAAGTTAGCTACGTCTACAATGCGCCAATGAAAAGATGAGATGTCATCAGAATCCGAGTCCTGCTATTCACCATAACAGAGGGCGTGATGACCCTTAGTGCAATTACTTTTTGAATAATAAAAATGGCGGTGTTCCTCCCAACTGGATAGTGAGATGCGGTGCCGAGTTCCACGTCGCCCTGCGGCAATTTCCTCCTCCAGGTGTTCCGTCCCAGGAGGGCCCCATCTTGGTCGGGACAAAATCTACAGCACCCGACTTGTCTCCCAATATGTGTGACAGTTCCGTAGTGCATACAAATGTAAGGCAAAGGTGAGGATAGGGCAAGGAACGGGAAGGAAAGATCGCGCGCGGACCGAAGCATGTTAGAGTACACCTCGGCAAGCGGGTTTTCCCTTAACCAGATATCTCCATCCAGCGGAGAACCGCCCCAGCCGGGGCCAGCACTAAGTGCTCGACCGGTCTCCCGGCATGTGTGCTAGTGTTGTGCATGTGACTATAGGACAATGAAGAAGAAGGAAATATCTCGCGAAGTCCATGGCCCGTTTGTTACGGTACTACTACGGCATTCGCCTAGTGTTTATCGAAGAAACTACGGAAAACCACCAACCAGTGCTGCCGACCGCTAGAATTCCGCTGTAGACAGCGATTGAACTCCACCTAGCTATCTAGCTAGCATCGAAAATCAGGCACCGTGGGACTTGACCCGGTCAGAGAAAACAGCAATTCCGGCTCTGACCGTGAGCTAAATTCAGCCGGTGAGCGGCGCGGAGTGTTGGCGTGGCGGGGCGTCGTGACTCAACGCGGGCGGCGCGGCGCGGCGGGGGCGATGCTATCGGCGTGACGTGGCTTCCGGCGCGCCCCATTAGCCGCCGCCCCCACCCCCAGAGAGACAGAGAGAGGGAGGGAGAGCGGGAGCGACGTCTGTTTTAACACTGTGGCGGCGGCGGCGGCGGCGGCCGCGGCGGCCGCGCGTCTTTCCGGCAGGAGGGAGGGCAGGCGTTGACTCGGAAGCGCCCGGCACGTGCCGCTCGCAGGTGATGGGCGACGCCCACCTTCCACCCGCCCCCACCCCGCTTCCTAATCCTACACCCTCTTCCACCCCTCGCACCACGCCGCTTTCCCCCCTCCCCATCCCAATCACTTCATCCTCTTCCCCCCCTCTCCTTCCCCACACGCCCCAATCCTACACCCTCTTACCCCTTGCACACACCGCATTCTCCCTTCCCCCACCTCGCATTTCCCCTCCCCAACCCCGCTTCCTTCACACCGTGTTTTCCCCTTCAAACCACCCCGCTTCCCACTCCCCACCCGCTTCCCAATCTACACCCTTCAACCCGCTCCCCCTGCTCCTTCCCCACGTCCCAATCCTCACCTCTTCCCCCTTCCCCACCTGCGCTCCACCTTCCCCACCTGCCTTCCCCTCCCCATCCTGCTTCCTTTTCCCTACACCACTCCCCCGTCCCAACCCCGCTTCCCCAATCTACACCCTCTACCCACTACCCTCTCCCTTCCCCACGTCCCAATCCTACACCCGTCTCTCCCCTCGCCCCCACCCCCGCTTCCTTCCTCCCCCCATCCCACATCCCCTTCCCCACCCCCACTCGACTTCCCCTTTCCCCATTGCTTCCCCCTCCCCAACGCGCTTCCAATCCTATCCCCCTCACCCGCTCTCCCTTCCACAGCCGTCCCAATCCTCACCCTCTTCCCTTACCCATTCCCGCTTATCCTTCCCCACCTTCGCATCCCCCCTCCCCAAAACCCGCTTCCCAATCCTTCCCCCTCACCCTCTCCCTTCCCACTTCCAATCCTCCACCCTGTTTCCCCTTACCCATCCCGCTTATCCCTTCCCCACCTCGCATCCCCCTCCCCAACCCCGCTTCCCAATCTTCCACCTTCTTCCGCCCTTCCTCACTCCCCCCTTCCCCTTCCACTCCTCTTATCCAATCCTTCATCCTCTTCCCCCACCGCTTCCTCTCCTCGCTTTCCAATCAATCCACACTATTCCTCTTCTCCCTCTCTTTCACCCACCCGCTTCTTTAAGCCCCCCACCCACATCCCCTTCCCCCAACCCGCTTCCCCACCGTGCTTCCCCTCCCCCGCCACGAGACGACACATAATTCGCCCATCTGCTCAATTTAGCTCACGTTTAGAGCCGGATTTGCTGTTTCCTCTGACCAGTTCGAGTCCAATGGTTGCGGATTTTCGACGCTAGCTAGATAGCTGGGTGGAGTTCAGCCGCTGTCTGGAGCGGAATTCTATCGGCCGGCTGCTCTGATCGGAACTTTGCCATGGTTTCTCCGATCAACATCAGGCGAATGCCTAACAAACGGGCAACAGTCAGCGCGCAATTTTTCCTTCCTCTTCCTTGTCCTATCCTGACCTCTTATTTACGCATACTTACACTTACATGCACAAACAAAAACAAAAAAAACTTCTGTCACATGGCCGGAGATTGCAAAGGTTTTTTCAATTTCTTCGCGCGTTGGAAATTAGTAATATAAGAGTAGATGTGTCATAAAAATAGTGAGTAAATAGTGCAGCAAATATTCACAACGTTGAATGATTCCTAGGAATCTAACAAGAAAAGACAAAGTTATAAAAGGATGTTGATGGAAGTACACTGATCGTCGAGGTACAAACTTTTTATCTTTTACATTAATTTTAATAACTTTCGGAAATAATTTAGACAATAGTTTTACCTCGAGATAAATCATATATCTACAGACTTGTCTCTCCATGAAGTTAATCATCAAAAACAGATGAAAGTACTTAAATTCAAAGTGAAGTTTTTATTTTCTATTACATTTTATTCTTATTGCCATATTGTTCAGTATGTAGTTCATTTATTGAAAAATTATAACATCGATTTGTCTTGAAACATTAACAATACACATCATACTGTGACAATTTGACGTAAACTATGCATTATTGTCACTCTTTAAGAAACATTTTTAAAGAATCGAAACGTATAATCCACGAAATAGGACGCATTTATGATATAAGGCAAAATGTCAGTTGTCATGTGTTGCAACGTACATTGTGCCACAACGGTTTCCGTGTGTTTCCGACAGTCTGAGGAATACTCTGAACGGGCCGTCACCTACTGATGTCTTTCAGAAATGAATTCATTTCCGCGGAGAATTGCACAACACTATCACTTGTAAGAGACTACGTGGTAAGAGAATAAATAATTATCAGGTGGCATCCAATAATTAATATTAGGTGAAAGAATATAAAGCTCATAAAACTCTATAGAATTTGCTTGGTTTTTGTCATTTAGGGTGAAGAGTATTTCAGAAAAAGATTCATTTTTGCCTAGAGGAAGCTGGTTTCTTCCTGGAAAGAAAAGTGAAGAAAAAAAGTAATGAATAATATTTTTCTATAAAATATCGCAAGTTTTGTATGTTTCTATTCTTCATTTGGAGGTCAGTGCACTTTATTACAAGGTAGTTCCAAATACTCAGTCATTCAGTAAAGTCAATCAACAAGAGTTACTAATATTCAGAATTCACCACTAGTATCCACTATGACTGTGACTTGTCTAGATTTTCTGATGGCCGTAACTAGTCTCATGAGTTGTTCTCGAGTGAATGAAATGCTACAAGTTCACGCGAAGATTCTTAACGGACACGAATCAATACAGACATTTCTAAAAGAAACCAAAGAATCCAATTCGGTCATCATTGACACGGAAAATTCAATTCAGTCAGCCCTCGGAGACTCCTCTTCTGCAAGTAGGCAACTGAAACGTTCTCGACACCAAACAACATTGGAGACACGTGTAGATATATATGGCCTCCCAAAAAAGTGTTCCAAAATACTTGAGATGTCTGAAGCACTTGAAAGCACGATTCAGTCCCTAGTGTTTGCAAATATGTCCATCAGGTGCTTTTGGGATGCCCACCAAGATATTGTCACTCGGCCTAGAAAGCGACGAATCGACATTGGACGCAAAGATCTGCCAACGGCCTGTATTGATCTCGAGATAGCAGCCCTTTCTAATGACGACAAGCAGTCTCGTGAACGAATTGAGATTAAGGGCATTGCGTGCGTACTCAAAACCCACTTGTCCATTCTGTGCGGGCGAGTCTCTGCGAATAATATTCCATGCGAGTACTTGAAATATGCTGAGAACTTTGAAAACAGTGTAGCAATGGCGGCAAAGGTAGGAAACGCCATGTTCTATCACGCGTTTGCTAAATACATACGATGTCTTATGATAATGATCAACGCAGCTTGCAAGTTTGTGGATGTACTGCCTCCCTTGCGAGGTCAGCAAGTCTTACGTCCGTCTGCTTCTATCGATGGATGGTGTCAACTCTGGCGAAATGGAGGAAACATCGTACAAAACTCCACCAATTTGCAAGTCTCGTCGTGGAAATCCACGCGAATAATCGGAGACGGGTGTGTTTCCTGCAGACCGAAATGGACCGTCCACAAAACTAAAAGTCCAGCGCACATTACGTCGCTGTTAGTGAAGATGCTGGCTGATTACGTAGGAATAGGCAACTGCATCAAAGCGAAGCAGGACAATCCTATGGAAGCAATTGTCTTTTTGTATACAGGAACGGCTGATGTGTACGCGTCGGTTATGTGGCCCATAGTTCAAAGTGGTGTAACCTTTATGTACCCACACGTTCAAGAAGATCTCTGTGTCCTCTTGTTAAAAGAAACGCCTAAAAGGCGAAGTATAATACAGTCGTTTTCTACAGCTACGTGGGTGGGCGTTGGTTGTGTATTTTGCATCTTTGTTGCAGCACTACATCTGATTGGGGACGATTTCTCGTGCCTAAACGCATTACGTACTTTTATATCCGGCGCCTTCAATGATAGGCAAAGACCTCTGCTGAATTTCCTGTTTGTCTTGTGGAGCTTCTACGGTCTAATCATGGTAAACGCATTTGCAGGCGTCTTCATGAGCTTTTTGACAATTCCTAAAGAACCCACACAAATCCAAACGATTGAAGAACTTGATCATAGAATTGACAAAATATTCGGGTCACCGTCTGTTTATGGCACGCTAGTTGAGATGAACGAAAGAAATCTATCAAGAAAATTTGAAGCCGTGACTACAATTCAGAAAGGTTTAAATCAAATGGTTGCATCGGAGAGAGTAGCTATTCTACATGGAAGAATGGAGCTGGAGATCATACGTCAGCTGCCTACTGCAACAGATATGAACGGGGCGCCTATGTCTTATGTACTACCTCAGTGTGTTTGGTCCCCAGCCTTCAGTGCTATTAATGTGAGAGCGGGTTGGCCGCTTAAGGAACGATTCAGTAAAATGCTGCAGATTCTTGTTGAAGGTGGTATACGTGACAAACTATTCAGGTAAGAACATTACCTCAAATGTTACGATTACGCACCTAGTTTCCTTTAGTTTCCACGTTTTGTATTTCAGAACCTTTCATGACTCCTAATATTTAAAAAAAGGGTATTTGTAATGTCCCTATAAGTTTTTTTCTAACGCAAGATCGAAACAACGGAAAAAGTACTGTTTAAATATGAGTTGCTGCCTTGATCATGTTGTATAAGTCCTAGCATCTATTTACTGGTATATTTTTCACAATCTGTCTATAGTGGAGTCTAGACATTTTTCTATTGTTAGTTATAACAGTTACGTAGTATATTTTATTAATGCAATTCATAACTCATAAATACTATAGACATGGATTGAAGTACTCATATAGAATATATTATTACTCTTATGGGACTAATGACCTTAGCAGTTGACATGCCAGAAGCGCTAACCAAACAATAAATCGAGTTACGAGTCATCAAAGTCGTATGTTGTGGGTCTGCCTAGTTTAGCAGCGTATTTAAAAAAAAAACTAATAGTATTTAATGAGAGGAAAATCAATTCGTCACCTCGTCATGGAGTATTCTTGCTTTTGATGCCTTATTTAGCAGTATGAGATCTGCAAACCGTATCCATAGCACAGAAATTAAATAGACGATTCAATTTCGTCTGTTTCAGCGACTACTGGCACCGCCTGAGGACGAAAGGAATTTTGGTGGCCGAACTTGGCAAGGATCACGTGGGTCACTGCAAGCCCCTGGAGCTGCTCGACATCGTGCAACCCGCCATCTTGTTGGCTGTCGGCCATCTGTTAGCGGGCACTGCCTTCGTTACCGAGCACTTGCACGTCAGATGGGGGCTCAAACGCCGGGGGCGATTGGCAGCGCAGAAGAACCTGCGCTTCTAAGTCGTCAAGTTTTTGCACAACGTTTACGTCGTAATGGGAGAAGTTTCCAACTGTGGTTTTGCGCAACGTTTACGTCGTAATGGAAGAAGTTCTCAACTGTGGTTTTGCGCAATGTTAACGTCGTAATGGAAGACGTTCCCAACTATGGTTTTGCGCAACGTTTACGTCGTAATGGAAGAAGTTGCCAACTGTGGTCATAAAGTTTGCGCTAAATTCCCATAATGCCAGATTCTCTTGATTCACATTTGTTCGACTAGAGCGACCCATCAACCACTTATATAGTTTACGTAGGAATATGTAACAATATTAAAACCAATATTTTATTATTAAAAATGAAATTTTTAGGATGTAGTTATTAATTAAACTATTAAATAAATAAAACATCGAAACGCTATAGGATGTTCTCGTAGGTATTGAAATGCTTAAAAGCCTTCGGTCTAGCTACACAGTATCAGGTTTTGCAATGTATCATTTATCTATAATAAGTACTAATTAAATAAAATAGAAAAATATTAAATAAAAATAACTAATATCATAGGTACAGATAAATAACATATTAATGTCATCAACATGATGTGACATCATGGGAATATAGCTTCACACATTGCCGCCAGATGTAAGATAAGATTCTACATAGCATGCCCGAGTGATCTATTAGCATGCGATACAAGACGCTCACTAAAACCGGACTCTGCTAACCCTTCAGGTTCGTGTTAGTGCACATGCAGAGGCTCGAAAGTGTTATACGCCAAGGTACTTCACGCTCTGCAAAAATTATCTAACCTAGTTTTGAGAAATGCTTTATATAACAGTGATATAACTTTAAGGATAGTACTTACTTGACTTTATTAGGGTTTTCGAGAGTGTGCATCATAACCTATTCATTTCAGAGTGTAGAAACATATATTCTACACTGTGGACAAAAACAATTATTCCAAAACCCAAGTATGACTCACATTTTTTTAAATTGCAATTGAACAACTTTGAATGATTTAGAATGAATTATGTCAATAATCATCAAATTGAATTAAAAAAACTTATTTGTAATGTGGGATTGGAATGTTGAGGCTGAACAAAGTGCGTAATAATAATTTGCTGAAATATCAAGAAATGAGTTGAAAAAGCTGCGAGTGTGTATTAACATTGTTTGACGGTTTGTTAATATGTATAACTTTGAATGTAGTTGTGTATTTCTAAGTCGAAACTCTCATCTCTCTAACGGTCATAACAAATGAATCATGGACTTGCAAAAAGGTACAAGTTCCAAAACTAATTGAAGTAAAATGTGATAAAAAATACAGTGACTTTTCTGATCTTGTATGTACACTTATTTATATCATTATACAAGATTATATTAATGTTTCTAGTAATATGAAAGCATGGTTTTTACTTTTATTTAGCACAAGTTATTTTGTAAGATTTGCTGTATTTTGTATCCTTTAAAACCATTGCCATTAAAACCTATTTTGTGCACTGAGTGAATGTCCAGCAATTGTAATGGGCGGCCTCTTCAAGTCACCCTACAAAATTGATTATTTTTGAGAATTATTATTTATTTCCAGTCGTTTGAATCACAGAAAGTTTGTTTAATACCAACAAAGTATCAGGTTGGAATTTTCCACTTTCAACCATGAAACTGTTTGCAAATTTTGCTATTTGTATAAATTGATTGGACACTGTATCAAACTCAAAAAATGTCTTTTGCAACTGGAATGACGTGGAAATGTTTTTGAACCGGTCACTTCTTCCTACATCTTAAACCTCGTGACACTTCTGTACTTTGTCGTATACGTACGTATTGTCATAGACCGCAACGCGACACAGAACAAAATTGCGTAAGACGCAGTAAGACGGAGCGACAGGCATTGACGGGCGGGACAGCGAGGGCTGGATTGTCCGTAAGGTAGCTGGGTCACCGTGAGAGGTGGCTCAGGGCATCGACTGATGTCACTGCAGCGCCTCTGACCAGGAGGTCCTAGGATTCAAATCACGACGGTGGCAGCATTTTCGACACTAGCTTGTCAGCTAGGTCGAATTCAGTCGTTGTCTAGAGGAGAACTCTAGCGGCCGGCTGCTATGATCAGTAGCTTTCAGTGGTTTCTCCGCTGAGACCGGACCGGCTGTCTCCGGACCGCGCGAGACCCTTTCTACGTCTTCCTTGTCCTAACCTCTCCCGTTACACATTTACACTTACACGCACTACACTACCACACAAGCCGGGAGACCGGTCGGGAGCTTAGAGCTTGTCTCGGCTGCGGCGGTGCCCCGCTGGAGGGAGATATCTGGTTGGGGAAATTTGCGTTAGCCGACGGCAGGTCGGCGCCGGATCTCGCCATACAGTGGGTGAAGACCACCGCCACCTTCCGAGAAAGAAATTGCACTACACTTACGAGACCTGAGTAGTTGACGAGACCGGAATCAGTAACAATCAATCAATCAATTGAAAGCAAATGGGTGAACTACAGGATTTATTAGTTTTTCCGGTCTCGTCACCTGCTAAGGTCATTAATTCCGTGCTCTCCCATCATGCGTGGTAGTGTAGTGCATGTAAGTGCAAGTACCGGTTGAGGATAGGACAAGGAAGAAGAAGAAAATGTCATGCGCTGTCCGTGGCTTGTTTGTTGAGGTTCTGCTCTTGAATTGGCCTTGATCACTGAGAGAAAACACGGAAACGTACGGATGAGGGTAGCTATCAGGTAAATTAAGGAAAGAGACATTGTGCGTGCCATGGAAAATGCTGCTGGGTGTTGGGCCGGGGCGGGTTGTGGTGGGCAGGGGTGGATCGGGACGGGCAGAACGGGGCGGAGGCAATGCGTGGCGGGGCTGGGAGGGAAGGGTTGTGGCGGGGAGGGTGGAGAGAAGATGACAGAGCAGGACGGGCGCAGGGCATGGTGGCGAAGGTAGTGCCGTGCGGGCTGGGAGGAAAGGTTGTGGTGGAGGAGGTGTATTGGGACGGACGGGCGGAGTATGTGCGTGGCAGGTGGGAGGAAAAGGTGCTGTGCGGGGAGGTGTGTGTTGGAGGACGGGGCGGAGGCAGTGCGTGGTGGCCTGGGAGGGAAGGGTTGATGGGGGGAGTTGCTGAGCGTGGGGGGAGGGGCGGGGCGAGTCGGTGGCAGGGTGCTAAGGTCTTTATTAAAGGAGCGGCGGCAGAGCGGGGCTCAGGGGCTAATGCCGCCCGGACGTTATTAAAACTGCCGCCCGGGAGGGGCGTGGCAGCGAAGGGCAAATGCCGGTAGAGAAAATGGCGGAGGCCCCTCCAATACTCGAGAGAAAAAAGAAAGCCACGTCGATGTCGAAGTTTTCAAAACATGGTTACTTTTATGATTTTCACCGATGTGTTTAACGATTTATTGAAGCATTGATTTTTTTCACTGTCAGAGAAAGGGACGCTTAAAACATTTGGGCAATCTCATTTTCATTGTACTCTCTCAATTTTCGAATATTACATATGTTAGAAATAAAGAGAGAGCCTTTTTGTTTTTAAACGTCAGCGGGCATCTCCGTGCGCCTACATGGTATAGATGCAAAGTTCTGAGTGTGTTGACTCGGAGGGACTGAGTTCGTACCCAGGTTCGGAGACAAAATGTTTGCTGGTTGGTTTCCAGTCTTCATGTATAATATAGCATCGGCGTTACAAATAGTGAGAGACCGTATGTGGTGTTGAATCACCATTAGTTTAACGTTCAATGGTCTTCGAATTTGTTGAATCTTGAAATCGAAACTGTTTTTACTTCCTCGTCCTTACGAAGAGGTCCGACGCCGGGACGTCGCGACGCGTCTCTGATACGCCAGGGTCCATACAGAGGACGACGTGCCAAATTGAAACAAACTAGTTTAACAATTTGTACACAATAAGTTGTCTTGTAGCTTAGATATTAAAGGGCGACCTAAGTCACATGTAAAAACATCATTTGTCCTCCCTAGCATATTCTACATGAGCCCAGAGTGAACAAATTAGGCACATCGCCCATTGTTCTACAGTTCTCTGAAAATTTTACATGGCAAAACATGCACTCTGTACCTTTTTCACCTGGGAGGGAAGATATCCCTGGTAGAATGTCCAATTCGGAAGAGTCAGCCTGTTGTTCAATTCCTCGCCGGAAATTGAATCTTCCATTTGCTTTTTGTTGAACTTGAGAATTTTTTATCTTTCTCTCTTTTCGACTACTCTGGGATTAAATTCTGAAATCGTCTCTTGACCTCTTTCGTCTTCCTGCCATCTCAAACTGATAGGCTTCAGGGTAGGCTCTAAGGCACTACTCGTTTAGTAGACTTCTAAGGTATAAGGAGTGCCACTACCTTCATTGTTTTTATTTTGCAAGACGAAAAATTAGAGCCCCGCGTTAGGAACCTTTGGGGGGCTCAGGTTAGGCACCAGCGTGTTTATATTCCAAATGCTAATAACTTGAAAAATATTTTCTTTTCTCTGTTCGTACTAATGGTCGACTCTTCGGCAACAAGTGAGAATGAAATCACCCCCAATTGACTGGGCTGCAGTCTTGCAAATAACTACTATTTTAATACGTTTCCAATAGGCTACAACACTCCACAGAGCTAAATCAAGGGGCTAGCATTAGAAATCGCGCCCGGATTTGGGTATTTTCCTCTACTAGAGAATTGACTATGATGTGAATACTGCAAAATGTATGTCTTTGTCTCTCTCCTCTCTCTCTCTCTTTGTACTACGTCTATTTGCCTCACTCATAGATTTACAGGATACATGGTAGTTTTAACAGAACCGGTTCACCTGTTTCGTTTTACTTGCCTTGGTAAAGAGAAGAGTCGGTGGACATTAGTTCACCTATAACATTAGTTTTATTAATTTGGTTCAAGTTGCATATTCCTGATTGACCCTTGTTGTAAGTACAAAAATTATACTAGTGTTAATTGGAAACAATGTTACCACAAAGCCAACTGTAAAATCAAATATTTTCACTAGTTAAATATAAAATATAATTACTCATACCTTGTACAACTTTCTTAAAACGCTATTGGAATGTTGAGAAGTCTCCACGTGAGTCAATGATGTCCCAACTTCACCCTGCCTTCAAACCCCAGGATTGTCAATCCAATTGGCGCTTTGGGAGGCTTCATACTTGTATTCACTCTAAGAATGACTTTCTACCAAAAATAGCATTGAGTTCTCCCTTTCGATCCGCAGAGAGTTATATATTTATTACATGCAGTTTACAAACAATATTTTCCGAACCCTCATCCAAATCGTCATTCATTTCAGTCCCCTAAACTACAAGAATAATCTCTATGAGGTGGGCACGCTCACATAAAAGTTATGACACTAGAAGAAGAATCAACTACATTGCGAAAACTGCGTAATGGAACACGCCCTCTCTTTGTGTAACGCCTGTTCGCTGCGCCCTGCAGCACGACAAGTCTCTCACTCACAAATCTTATTACATCATCGACTCCCGGGCGTCGTGTCGTTGACAGCGTTAATATTGTTCCCCCAAAGCCGCGGGGAGCGGGGCGCCCCTAGCGGACGACGTGTAAAACTAAGTCGCTTCGCCTGGGGATTAGTTGGCGGATTCATGAACGGAGCTTAACGGACGCAGTGGTCGGAAAAGCGAATTTACGCGAACCACTGAGCTTTACGCACGATGCCTCGGAATAAATGTTACAAATTTCTTTGTCATGTAGGAAAATCGAACATGATCTATTTTTGTACATAAACTTGTTTTCTATAGTGGCGCAGAAAACGCAGAGCCTCTTATTAAAAATCGAATTGGAAAATAGATAATCAGATAATTGGAAAATAGTGATGGAGAGAACACTTCCAGCATGTTAAGTATCATTGTTGTAAATCAATACCTTCTCGGTATCACTCGCGCAACTTTTCTTGAACGATGGATTGAAGAACTGCGGGTAGATTGGGGGTATTAATTACAAAATTGGCCTAGATTTTATGAAGTAATGCCAATCTCTGGAGAATTAGTCATGGCTTCGCAACTTTTTCAATTTGCGTTATAACTTTTTCAGGAGTAGGAGGTATCTCCTATGATGGATCGTCACCTGCTTCGGTCATTTGTTTACATTTTTGGAGAAAATGGGCAGAGGTTCTCGTCTTCAACGGAAAATAGTTTCTATTTCGCGCCAGTGAAGATGAGTTTCGAATGTTATCATCAGTGGTCGCTGCGAGCTTTCGTCTTCAACTGTTTATTGTGTCAGAGAGGGGGAAGCAAGGTCATCGTTCAAGAAAAGTTGCATGAGAAGTATCAAGGTGGTAATGGGCGAGTACGGTATTTACCTTGCCTTTTGTTACTGATTGCAGCTCGTGCTGCCAACATAATTTCTATTGCTAGCACTCTCACCAGCAAGATGTCACTGCGGAGAGACTTTCCTGGCACATTATACAATTGTACTCCTACGCATTGCTATTCGCCCGGGGGTATGTCATTTTTTAATATCTTTTAAAAAAGGTGGTTGCCAAGATAGCAGTCTTTTTAGCGTGAAGAAAAGTACTTCACACATGGAAATATAACGAAGTAACCCTTGAGTATTCGTAGCCCTGGATGTCTCACAATAAATGTTACAATCTTCTCTGTCATGTAGGAGACTCGAATCACTTGTTTGCAAATGAATTTTTTCTACAGCTACAAAAAGGTGATTTCGGCGCATTGCTAACCGCACGTGAAGTAAGTATTTTTTAAATATCTTTTAAAAAAAGACGGTTGCGAAGACAATTATCTTGTTACCGTGAATATTTCACATATGAAAATATAAGGAAGTAAATTAACCGATCGCTTAGTAATGCTTGGGCATTCATGTTCCTTTATAGCATACTGCTCTTCCCCGAGATATCAAACACCTTATTCAAATATAAAATTACATAACTTTTTTCAAATATTCATATTATTTGTGTAAATGTTGAGCAAAACAATGTAGTTTGTGAACAAAGTATTTTCGTGGTCTCGACCTATGCACTCGCCAAAAACATTTATCTCGGACACTAAAAAAAACAATTCGCGTACTTAATATGAAAATAACTACTTTGTGGGAAATTTCATATAACTAAGATGCTCATGTAATTGTTTCCCACAAATTGGTTTTGGTAACTCATCGTGTATTGTAGATTTGCAGATGCATGGTCCGAGGTATTCAAAGAGATTTTGTGTACCTGTCGAAAACAGTGCAATATTATTTGCTTACCAATTCGAGGGAAATGACACGGATAACATTATTCTGAGATTTACCAATATATGTTTATTGTCACTGTTATCTTCGGCCTTCCTATACGCTCTACAAGTGTGCAACATCTCTCGATAGACAATTGCATACGAAAAGTCTTCGTGGATAACGTGGACGGAAAAGTGTGTTTTGGCGGAGCATAGATCTCTATTATAAATTAAGATAGTGGGATTGTTTTCTTTCTATAAGACTTAAACCACATGTAAGGACTTTTACATCTCATTAATTAACAAGTATTTGAACTTGCCCCTCCATAATCCCAAATCTCTTTCAAGCAACACAATCACAAATTATGTGGGCATCCGTACACGAAGGGTAGAGATAACCACACATTTCAATGTCAACTCTTCCAAAATGTATCATTCTTAACATTTGGTAAAAAAAATTGAAAAGACTAAAAATGCCTATAAACTGGTCATGTGCTTCATTTTCTGGATAACCTATCACTATTTCGATCATTTTTTGCCCAGTTTCCCTCTTCTCTTGAGCAAATGCTGAGAAGACCCCTTCTTTTACTACTCGATATATAGTTTCATTATGCAATCGTCTTGATGAGCTCTTTTTTTTGCTAGTTTGGGGTAGAAGTAGAGCCCAGATTGTGTGTTGGTATTTTGTTAGCAATACTATAAAATCGAACCTGTTGTTTGTTTACCGATGTAATATGTTTTTTACAAGTTCGGAACAAAAATGTATATCCCATATAGCCTAATCTCCATCAGGTTTTTCGTCCGTTTTCCCTGATTCTTTGAACGACTGCTGCGATAGTCCCTAGATTTGCTTGTAGACGTAAATGTAACTTCCTTTGATGATGGCTAAGGACCGAATTCTATGGCTCATTCGCGTAGCAGATAGTTTTTATTCACCAGAGTGAATATTTTTCTTATCAATTCTTACCAAAACCGCTTATTTCCTTTTGCATTCAGAATATTCAACTTTATTTGGCTTAGAACAGGGATTCCAGAATTTAAAAAACGTGCACAGAATATACTTCTCCCCGTAGTACCTCACATTCAGTTTTTAAGTTTTTGACGTTTAATAAATAAGTTTTCAAACGTTGCTAACCTCACTTTGTTGGTACTGTTATTCATCATTCAACTAGGCACAGTAAGAGAACGGGGAAGGGTTTCTGGAGCTCAAGAAAGCGCGCGCAGATTTATACATTTCCCCCAGACGACACGTAGGATTTTATTGTTCATTGACGCAAATAAATCAAATCAAAGAGCGGGTGTCAGGGTAAGTGAGGGGGTGGGGAATCAATCCCCTCCCCTTCTGTGCCCCCCACCCCCACCCTCCCTGCTGCGCTGGGCTAATGACGTAGCGCCTTTCGTCAAGCGATTAATGCCCTTTCGGGATGCCCAAAAGGGGGCCGGTGGAAGGAAAGCAAAAGTCTGTAAAGCTTAAGGAGCATACGAGCGTTTATGTTAGTATGATCCTGCCAGTCATAAATCAAATACTCAACCATTTATTAGATCTATAAATTAACAACAGCGTTTAAATAAATTATTTGTAATATTTAAAAGAGAAGTATTGAATTGTTGCTCTATAAAAACAATGTTTAATTTTAAATTTAGTATCTCGTATTTTTTATTTCCATATGTTTCCATATGCAGGTTAGATTCTCTTTCGCACTTTCCTTTTTTCTGCTTAGAATACGAGCTGTCCGTATTGTTGCATTGAAAGTGAATTATTTCAATTTATGGTTGTGAGATATCAACATTGGTGTTTTTCTATCTACGCGAAGGTACGAGTGGCGGCAGTAAGAAAGAAGAATTGCGTGCATTTTAGAACCGTTGTTTGTAGTGTTTCTCCAACATTCACCCGGAAATAAGAGAAACCACGGTACCACCGATCACGTCCGTCGATCTAGGAGCTTAATTTCAGCAGGGATCAAAATAATAAAATATAAGTTAAATAAATAAAGAATAAGTAAATAAAAAATGTTATTCTTTTTAACTTTTAAGATAGTTAAAATACATCAATGTTTCAAACAACGTTCTGGTTTTGTTTTATGAAGCATTTCGAATTCCGTTTATGTTATTAATAAGCTTCGGATTCGATTCGTCTTGGAAACGGTTCCAAGCGGTTTTCTAAACATTTTATTAAAAAACATTTTAATTGTTTTTATTTAACAACCCGATCCCCTTTATAATGCATAACGTCACGACAGTAACATTATTTTTTTAATTTGTTTATATGCGAGTTACAACGATCAATGTTATACAGCAAAAGAAATAATTTTAATTCCTGGGAGGATTACAGTGTAACAAATTATAACATGTAGTGTAACAAGCTGAATGATATAATGAAATTTTAGACACTGATACCGTTGAATTTGATTACGGTTCTAGCAATATAATTACGAGAAAATAACAATTTCGAATTCATATTATTGAAGACGTCTTGTTTCCAAACTTTGAAAATTTGCGATAACCGCCAATGTAGCTTTTGCTTAACAAAGCACTTGGCCTCCCCTCAGAGCCCCTGACACCAAGCCCAAAATGTCTGTTCGCCCTTCTCGGAACACGCGTTATATTAATAAATAATAATCACACTGCCAGGATTCGGTGGTCGTCGTCAACTCGCAATCCCGGCCATCTGGGATACAGACGTCTCGTGTCACACAGTTCACTGTTAATTCAACCTCGTAATCCACTTATTCAATTCCGTTCGCTATTACACCACAGTTAACACAGCTACCCCTCGCGAGGGTTATAACAGTTTAGTTGGCAGCGGCGGCGACATACGCATTTAGCAGCGAGGGTGCGCTTAAGCCAACTGCCCCACCCCCCGCCAGCGCTCCCCTTTTGTTTCGCCCCGGCCACGGCCGGCTGGAGGCCCCGCGCGCAATAACAGGAGGCCGGGCGGCTGCCGCGGTGGCGGAAATGGACATGGAATTGGGTGTATATAATGTGGAGGTGAAGGAGAAGGTGGAGGCGTTGGAGAGGCAGTCATTGTGGAGTAGGTTGAGGCGACGGTCTTGTCGGAGGTGAGGAAGGAGGCGAAGGTGGTGGTACAGGTGGAGGAGGAGATGGAAGCGAGAGACGAAGAAGCGGTCGAGATGGAAGTGAAAGAGATTGAGTGAAGGCAGAGACGTTTGTGAAAGCATAGACGTAAGTGAAGCGGAGGTTGAGGTGAAGCAAGGAGGGTAAGTGGAGGCATAGGCGTAATTGGAGGCAGAGGTTGAGGTGAAGGCAGGTTCTGAAGTGGAGGTAAAGGCGTCAGTGAAGGCAGGTGTTGAGGGGAAGGCAGAGGAGCAAGGGAAGGCATAGGCGTAAGTGGAGGCAGAGGTTGAAGTGTAGGCAAAGGCAGAAGTGAAGTCGAAGGCCGACAGGGAAGTGAAGGCACATGTCGAGGTGGAGGCTGAGGTTAAGGTGAGCAGAGTCGTTAGCGAATGCGAAGGCAGAGTTTGAGGTGTAAGTGAAGGCGGAGACGGAGGTGGGCCGAAGGCGGAGGAAGTGATGGTGGTGGCGTAATACTACATCAGAGAGAAGGCGGTGGAACCGGTGGAGATAGAAAGGTAGAGGCGGCAGAGAAGAAGGCGACGGCGGGTGGCGTATTGAAGTATTTGGATTCGTAGGCTTCAATGTATTCTTGTCTATCTGGGATAAGCCGCGTCTCAGTTAATTGGACTGACGTTTCGGCCATCTTGCTTTGGCCTTCTTCAGAGCTATACTACTGCTTTAGTTGCGTATTGGAGTATTTGGCGGAGGCGACGGCAGCTATGAACGGTGGTGTTAGTGACGTCAAGATAATTAATAAAAACTTTCAAAAGCTCGCGAGACTTGACTGATGGGCGCTAATGGTGGTGGAGCCGTCGAATGTGGCGGTGTGTGTGTGTGAATGAGATGAGGCGGCCGAATTGAGAATGTGGTTGTAGTAATACAAGGCGCAAACGGAGCTAATCCCCTGGAAGCCAACTGGCCATCATTGTGCTCTCAATTACACCCCATTCCCAACTTTTATCTCCATAACAACAAAAGGTGGCCACAATTTTAACGCATTGGTATCAAGAAAACAGTTGCAAAAGAACATTCCTTTTGTAAAAATTGACCAACATTCATTCTGAGATAGTTCTTTTAACGATAACTTAAAACGAAAAGTTAATCGGATAAGGATACTTTAAGTGGAAACGGCGAAAAGTAATACACAACTTTTTTTATCAGTTCTATTAAAACAGAATTGGCAACGACAAGACCTCTCATTTCTTTCATTCATTATGTTTTGCGTAATACAGTATTCTGTTCATATTAATGATTTAGTTGCATTGAATATGATTATTAAATTTTTAAATAAAGTGTTAAATAGGAGTATTCCCCATTCCTATCTTATCATTATTTAAGATCCATATAAGTCGATAACCCCGAAACTCAACAGCGTTGTAGTCCACATTGTGTCGAGAATTAAATACTGGAAGAAAGTACATTCAATCACGACGGAAACATATAAGCTAGTCCGGCGCACCAAATGTGCTCGTTAACTGCAGCATCTGTTTACGTCACGAACCACTAGATCACAACGCAGGCATTTCGTTTGAAAAGCCAGACCAGGCACTGATCTCCTTGTCGCGTGGAGAGCGAGAATGGTTGACAAACATTTTAAAAGTGGTACAAAGTGACGATTTTTGACGAAAGATAAGGTGTAATTGAAATAAAAGATACAATATTTTAATCAAATGCTTCATATGTATGTTTCAATCACGCTGACGCCCTGGCTGAAATCGGATACGATGCGCAACAGCTCACTCTTGGCTTTCCATCCTTGAATCCTTACAATTGTAAGTGAAACCCGTGCTAGGTGCCAAAAATGGAATTCCGAGATAATTAAAAAAAAAAACTGTCAAAAGCTCGCGGGACTAGATTAATGCGCAGTCAAGTGGCGACAATTTGAACTCCTAAGAATAAGAATTTCAGATAGCCCATTTTAAAACGCATTGCACTTGATACCACGTTTTTCTCCACAAAATGCCATTTTTCACAATTTTGCACTTTTACTGGGTTTTATTTAAGCTCTACAATTGACAGTCACAAACAATGGTTTCACACATCACGTTGTTGTCTCTAAGCAAGACCAACGGCTCTTCCATTATTCGCGAACTTGCCAAGTCGCCATCTTCATGTTTCCTTTTTATGCACGGATTTCAAACATAACAAATTTCGTATTTTTTTCATAAGAAAAAAAATTGTGATCTATACAATGTAAAGTGACCTCGCATTTTTTTTGGTACCTCACTTGTTTAAAACCGTTCTGTGGCAGCCAATCAGGAGGGACTTCAACATCGTTTTCCTTAGTGCTTTAATATTAATTGAAAGTATATTTCCATAGTTATACAGCAACAAATTGTTTAGAATATTGAAGGTTCAGTGATTTTAAATAGCGAGATACATTCAGTGAAACCAATTTTCTACGTTTCAATGCATGCATTTGTGTTTCAGAACGCTTTGAATTTGGAATTTAAATCCACACAAAATGAAGTCTACTTATTAAAGTAGCTAAATTCAGATACATCTTACAGAAAGTAATTTATCTTAAATATGTGTAACTCCTCATAGAAGAGAATGTGATTCGTAGAAGAGTATGTTGAAATAATTAAGCTCTGCATCTTGCCTATGAAACTTAAATCTGATATTTCATTTGGTAAAGAATGTTACCAATGACCGTCACAAATAATATATTCAAAATAAATGAATAATTTATATTTTTAAAGTAAATTTTATATTTTTTACCCAATTTTAGAAAAGACAATTTCGATTCTGTGAACAAAATTATGTTTTCCCTATATTCAGGTTTCTGCTGTCGTCCTGTGTGTAGATCTTTGCTAATTTCGACAAGTGAACAAATCATAAGCTCATTTGTCGAAATTACCCGGAACTCACCACGTGGAGGTGTCTACACATCGAGTTCCCCCTTGCCCTCCCAACCACCCAACCATACGAGGGCAAGCTAGCCAGATGGACGGCAGCAGCATGAAGCAAGGCCAAGTTGCTTGTTCCACCAGCAGGTGGTGTCCTGATTACGGACAATCGATCTGTCATATCCGGGGTTTGTAACGTCACAATCGGGTAATTCAGTGATGGTCACTTTCGGGGGAGCGATCTCTTCCCAGGAGGGGTTGAGGACGAACGCCTTTGGCTGGGCACCGAACGTGAAAGACGGAATGGGCAGCCTCTTGAACCCATCGCAGGGCAGCTGGGCGCCGAGGCAGAAGCTCGGGATCGGAGGTCGCTCAATCAGGTAGACGAATCTGCACAAAAATATTTCAGAATTGACAGTGATTCTTACTTTTTTAAAGAGTTACATTTAGTTCAATAACAGTTGAAAGCATCTATTTGAAAAAAGTTTTTTATGTTAAATAAGAAAATTCTTCGAAATAAATATTAACTCTAGTATTTTTTAAGAAAATAAATATATAATTTAAAATTAAGCATTTTAAAACACAAGCTGTCTGTGATTGATCATTTAATAAACGCCTTCTATTGATATTATCTACGAACTAATCTGCTTTTATAACTTCTAGTCTATATACATTTGTAAACATAAATTTAAATACTAAGATTTACGATTTTTATAAATATTTATTGACTTTATAAGGCCTATTCGCTTGATGAAGGCCTAAAACATAGTGATACTTTTAAAATCATTTAAACTTTGATAAGTAAATTTAATATGTAATGTAGCCAAAGGTCTTAAACACTGTCTGCAAAACTAATTGATTGCTAAGATTTCATTACATTATTGCAGGCGTTAACATAAAATGTCATACAGTGCATGAAAACATGCGTTATACGTGTAGAACAAACTCACAATCCGTCCTCAGCCATGTCAAATCCGGGTAGAAGCTCAGAGTCTGCAGCTGGACAGAACTCCGGCGAGTCAAAATCAGTTATTTCTTCTCTGTTTCGAAGAGCGCAATTCACCCACGACGTAAACTCCAAGTCACCTCTCACCTCACACAAAACGTTTCCTCAGATACATTTCTTGTAGTTTCTTCCAACAAAGAACGTTGCTATGTTATTCGTGTTGACGGCAAAGAGTAGAATATCGTTGACAGTCGCGAGCTACCTATAATAATGTTTCCTTCACGAAGTCTGGAAAGGCCACTAAACATAGTAGTTTTCGTGCACATTCTCATAGTTCTGTACAGAAACTTCAAGATCCCGCACTAGAACTATAACGCCAAAAGTCTTGCGTTCTATACGTTTTCTGTGTGAATCGCCACAAGACGCCGCTAGGGGTTCTACCGGGAAACAACTGAATTGCAACGTCCGAGTACTTTGATTAACTGTATTTCAGTGCGTGCGTTCTGGCTGTTGTCTTTATTAAGTGTTGGATATCTGTATAAGTGTTTATATCTATCTATTATCTGTATATGTGATAATGTCTCTATATGCGATTACCTTTATTAATTAACCATGATTAGCGTAGAGCAGAAAAATAGGAACACGATGTAGGGAAAAGATAGTAATCACAATACCATAATTTATAGCTCTAAAGATAATTGCACATAATTTTGAAAATATTTCTAAAAAATTATTTATCGGCAAGGTATTTCTGATTTTTTTATTAAATATGAAAATTGCACAATATCCCCCAATAGTCCCTTACTTCAACTGTAAACAGTTTACCGCTCATCTCAAACAAATGTGATTCAGATTTGCCAGATAACGAAACAGAAGTACCAAACATTATTCTCCATTCAGTACAATATTTTGAGGTCCGTTTTTCATTTTTAGTTGATTCGACATGAGCCTTTTTTTCCTTTTCAGATTTCACTTCCCTTCAGTTTTTAAATTTTAAATAGGCTTTTTTCGGAAGACACCGAAAAAAACTTAGAACCGAATACAGGCAAAATCTTAAAACACAACAAAACAAAAGTATCTAGTTGGTAAAAAATAAAGGTGAGTTATGTTGTAGTGTATCAAAGTACTTTTAAGAATACACTAACTGTTTATACTTGGATTGCAATGCCAAGACTAGGGTATGGTTTTTCATATAATATCATCACACTTCACCGAAATTGCGTGAAATTATTAAAAATATTACCATAAATCAAATATATGTACAGCATAGTTTATTAGATGTCCATCGTAGCATAATTTCATTCCCCCCATTCCATAATTCTAGCCACCACATCTGGCAACCCTGTTTGCAAAGCTTGATATCGAAAATCAAAGAATATGCAAGAGCACACATGCCAATTTGGAAAATGTCATTTGGACTGGCAAGAGCCGTCATTGCCGTGTCTTTGCGGTACAATTTGAAGATGTTTACCTACATGTTTTTTAATGTGCGCCTTTTTTTGCTGTAATTGGAATGGAATTATTTCGCAAGAAATTAAGCACACAATATCTGTTTCTGATTACAGTATGCGTTATATGTTCCAGAGAGTATTACATTTTCTGTGGAAGTGTCTTTAAAGTTAACACGAGGTTCTCGCAGAATGTTTATTATGACACCCGATGTGGTTTAATCCGGTTATATAAAAAATATACTCACCATATTTTTTAAATGTTTCATGTACATGTTTAATACTCTTTGTGCATAAACGTCCGTGTGTATTTAGCTACTATACGCAGCATTTTTGAAATCTGATTATATAACTGAGGGATGTTAATCCCTAATAATTCCGAATAAAAAACTGAACTAAAAACATTATTGTTGTAATGTGCCTTGGTCACGTATGTTTTGCAATTTTGTTCGCGACAAAATATCACATTATTCTAGGCCAAACAATTGTTTTCAATTTTATTCAACACCATCAATATGAATCAAAAGTCATGTTTTGCAAAAAGTTACATATTTTTGTCATAGAATCAGATTCTACAATTTAAAACCGGTACCGGTTAAAAGGGGGTTCCGATTTAAAATGTGCAAAATTCTTCTCTCCATCGTCTATCCAACGGTCGGGGAAGGGGAAGTTAAAGCATAGATGCGTTTCCCTCTCAAGAATATCTTCTTTAATATTGCAGATATTACATCGTACAATACGGGTTTCTAAAGGTATTTCAATTCTATATTATGGAATTTAAACTCGTGGAATTGATATTTTATTGTGTCATCTATCTTGTCAAGTCTCCTGTCACAGATCACACAGGGTCTACACGCCAATTTAATCTTAGTGGCACTTCAAGGCCTCGAGCTGGAAGGAGAGGGAGGACATTGTCATCTAATTAGGAGCTCCAATAACCTAAATTTAAGTCGTAACAAAGCTCCTGATTGGATGACAGTATCACCGTCACCGTCCAGCTCATGACTTTCAAGTGCCACTGTTTTTTAATTCGGAGTATAGGCGTATCGCACATGTATACCTTTACATTAGCACTTACAGTACTCTATACCAAACCAAATTAAAGTAATATTACAAGATTAAAAGTACTAGTATATTGCAGTTGCAGAAACAACAGATTCTAATGTATATAAGTATACATTCTCAGCTTCAAAACCTACCACACCGATGAACATGTCTCCGCCTGGGAACTTAGATGATGTGCATTTCTACATACGCGGAGAAGTCATGTATCTACCCTCTGGCGGCTCCAATGGAGACGTAGAAAATGCTCCCTCAAGAAAACCGTGATTTGTAATTTTATTTGAGTGATACAAAATCATTACAATATAATATAATATAATTTTACGATATAATTTTATCATTCCAAAACAGTATTCCCATTATGAATATACTGATACATTTTTAATTCTAGCTAACAATTTTTTTAAAAAAATATTTCAAAGATGTTAATGTTGAAATTGCCCCCATCCATAAATAACTTTGGGTACCAAACCATGTTACTACCAACTGCACGGCGTACCAACTGTGGGCATGAACTTAATTCGCCAAAGCATGCCACGACAAATGCTACGATTGTTTTGAAAGTACGAGGTGGTTGTTGCCAGCATTGTAAATTGGTACGTACTGTTCCGAGTCAAACCTATGTATCTCAACGTGCCGTGCTATTCAGCGCTAGATAAGGACTAGGGAGCTCGTGTATCAAGAAAACTTGCGCGAGTAGTACCTATCCTATCGGCACAGTGGGCGACCCTCGAGCCCATTCTAGCCCTGCACCCAGCCAGCACGGCGCTTCGCCACCCTCGGCTCCAGCCTCCAAAGACCCTACTGCGCCTCCCATTTACCACATTCGCTCGGGACTAACAAGGAGTAAATAGGTCTTGGGACCAGCTCCATTATCACCTGATACGCGACACGACCGGGGTAGAAGGAAAGCTTTTTCTGCTCGCCACAGAGCGCAGCACAGATCGGACGGGACGCTTACAGACGTTTCAGAATTGCGTGGTTGTTTTTTTTTTGGGGGGGGGGGGCGAGGGGATATATGAATGGGTGAAAACCAGAACGATAGAAGAAACAGTTTACAAATTCTGAGTAATTCTGGTAGTTATTGATTTTAAGTTATATGTCAGATGCAATGTATTTTCGTAGTTTTAATGAACAATTGAAATGCCACAGTTTTAATGATGAAACAATGCACCATGACTTTCCAATGATATTAATTTCTTAGAAATATGCAGATTTCTCAGAATGTATAAAATGTCACTTATACCGTTCAGGTTTTCTCCCATTAATATTATTAATATTTAAAGCAAAACAAGTATATAATTAAACGAGTTTGTTTTCTTTTGGACCGTGATCAATTTAAGATAATTTCTGTCATTCAGTCCAACCGTTCTAACAAAATGTATGGAAATATTGTGCTTCCTATTAATATATACTGATATGAGGCAAAAAATCAGATGATCATAACTTTCATTATTGCCCTCTACTAATCCTAGTTACTGCGTCCTTTACGAGTACAAGTCGAACAAGTACAAAAGTTATCGCGCACCTTCGATAAAGAACTCCTTCGGCAGTTCCTGCTTCTCCTTGTTAAAGCATTACTGATTGTATTAATCGGAGAAATAAAAAAAGACTGATGAAAACGTCCTGCCGCTAGAATTCTCTAGACAGTTGAATTAGTCCCGGCTATGTAACCAGTGTCAAAAATTCTCCACGATCGAAACTCGACCTGTAGGACCTCCCAACCAACAACGATGCAAAAGCAACTAGGGTTGCCAGATGTGTTGCGAGCTCTTTCCTCGCCACTGCTATGAAATTTCCCCAAATAAGCTCTCCAATGAAACTAAATTTCCCTACTTTCAAACAAAAAATATTCTCCAAATTATGACGAACGACATGAGCTGCTCCTGGTGATTCCATTGGATATCCCCTTAAATTCAAATAATTCATATCAACCAATCATCATTCTTTGAGCTGTTTGAAACCCTGTACTATCTTCATTTTTTCTTGTTTTTCCTCTCTACGCCTGTCGTTTATTTCATTTTTTATACTTTTTATACATAAAAATGAGTGAGAATGACGTTTATTGTTTCTTTTTTAATCATAATAATTGAGGGAATAATATTTCCTCCGCGACTCTGAATGAAAATAATTTCCCCAAATCTGGCAACCCTGGAAGCAACGGTATTGCCGCTGAGCTATCGCAGCGGGTCCTCGTCAAAGAGAAAGCAGCTTGTTTACAGGCCCGTCAGCACCCAAAGGGGCTTTTTAGCCGTCAGCGGCCGAGTTTTGACGGCTCCGCCACCGAGTGCGGCCATCGGGACGGACGTGGCAGCCATTACTCTCCCTCCCTTCCGTGCTGTCGGAGGACGGCGCGGCGGCGGGCGCGGACAGGCGGTCGACAGCGCTTTTAGCCAGCACAATTCGATTACCCTCTCACCGCGGCACCTTTGTTTGGTTGCAGGGTCCGCGATAGACTACGGGACGGAGGGATTTGGAGCTTCATCCAAACAGGGAGTTCATCTTCCGTATCCAGACAGAATTTTGACAGTATTTTCCAGAGAGTACACTAATAAAAATGAATTTAACGACCTGTAACCGACATCGATACCACAAAAAGTAGTGTATGAACAGATGCGAAACTTTTACAGGCTCTTCTTCAGAATTGTCGCTGTATCCTTGCAAAGTTTGGTAAAGATTAATACAACGCGAATGCATAAAATAAATAATTTAAATTGTGTGCTGGTCGATGCACCCCGATCAATATTCTTCGCTTGTCGCTAATAGTGGATTGGTTCCTTATGTTTCTCCAGAGGCCATTAGCGGTACTGCAGAACTGTTGCAAATAGCAATAATATTTTTTTACTTTCACAAGAATTGAATATGAAGAATGCCCGGGCAACGCCGGGCATTTAGCTGGTATTTTTAATTTAAAACTAGTGGTGCTAAAACAGCAACACTCCATTTTCTCGACCATGCTTTCACGCAAAATATAGTGTCTCCTCCAATCTAATGTACGCGTGATGTATTGAGTGCTTGGTGAGGATGGCACGGACAAGATAAACATAATAGCAATTGCCGTAAAAACAAACCGAATTTGAAATAATTTTTATTACGTATTTCTTAAAACAAGTCATCGTACTGGGTTGAAAATAAAACCAGTAACATTCCTTCTGGTAACGGGTCAATATTGTTTATTGTAATTATTGTAAATAGTATTCAGGTGTTGGAGCATATTTCAAATAAATGCTCAATAAATTCCAAACCGTTCACGTCAGTGATTTATTGCGCCGGCAAAGATGCCACAACACGACCGCTATCATAAATATCGGCCTTGGTAGGTTATTTGCAGATTATCGGTCTGATGACGTTAATAACCATAATTGTCTAAAAATATCCTACTCGAAATAAAAATGAATTCAGTTAAAAAAATAAAGCAATAACAGAGAACAAAGATGTCTCCCATTCTCAAGATGTGTCCATTACAAAAGTTCATGTCCTCAACCTTACATATTTTCCAAACAAAAATATATTTAAAAATTTTTTTGAAATATAAAAATTTATTACAAAATATATGTTATCAATGTATTAAAATGTTCTTAAGTCTTCATGATCCAGGGGAAAGATCAGATAGTATTTCAGGAGGGGAGGCGATGTCAGTTCGAACACCCAGCCTTATATGTTTTGGAAATGAAAAGATATAAAATATTTGTGAGCCTAAAAGTTTAAGAAAAAACGTCAAATTCCTATGCTTACGGCATATATATATATATATATATATATATATATATATATATATATGAGAACCCTGGAAAGAGCCTGAAAAAATCAAATCTCTCCGGCAATTTTACGTCCTAACGATATCTCACGTTCTCCTAATCAGAAAGCTCGGATATAGTTGTCTGAGACAGCGGAAATTGTGAGAATCTCACCCAGATGTTTAAGGGGACTTCCATGGGTCGCGCCAGTTGGAAGAAGGTTCCCAGACTCGCGTTGGGGGAAATTGTCAATGGAAACATGGGTCGAATGTAAGGGAGCGGAAGTAGATTAACCACTGTGAACCTGCTAATAACCACTTACGACAACACTAAGAACGGTTGCGTAGGCTTCCGCGGCCGGAGTTTATGTTGGCTGGGCTATCCGGGACGAGCCGCGTCAATGTCATGGTGGCTGACGTTTCGGCTCCGCAGCAGGGTGGCTGACGTTTCGGACCAGCAGTACGCTCTGAAGAAGGCCACTATACGCTGGCCGAAACGTCAGCCACCATGACGTTGAGGCGGCTCGTCCCGGATAGCCCAGCCAACAACACTAAGAATGTTTTAAAGTGCTACAATTGACCTGATTATTCAAAATTTTCCAATCCCCATATCTTGCTAAGTTCACATTACGTTTCCTGTATGTATGAACACATTTGGTTCGGGTTGTTTCCAAAGTTAAAGGAGAGACTTTTTACGTACGTATCAAACCTTCCAGCAATGTCCATAATTGGCGGAAATCCGTGAAACAAAGATATGTTGCAATTAATTTCAAATTGTGGCAATTGATTAGCAATAAATCATCTGAGGGTTTCCGTCGAGCTATGGCCCGAATTTAACTTATGTGTGTGCTGGCGTCGCGTCGAGCCAGCTCACACCCGTTTTCACCTCGAAAATACGTCACAAAAAATTCCAAATTGTTGCAATTAATTAGCAATCAATCATTTAACATATTTTATTCCGGTGTGCTGATATGGATATTCCAGCTGTCCATTTGCTCAGCATACACCACATCTTTTAGCATAGGGTTTCCTAAAAGGCGAGAAACTTTACGGCAACGTTCGAACAGGGTATGAAGAGCTACATATCAAGAGGTATCAGTCACATGGAGGTACAAGATGCTATGCAACGTGCTTTCCTACATTTCATATTATACACGACACTGATGAGCGTCATATCCACCACACTTTGTAGTCTGTTGTACCCTAGATCAGTACAAGCCATGCATTTTCATTAATGTTGCAAACACAATTTCATTGGAAGGTTGTTTATTATTGCTCATGTTCTTGAAACATTTACATTATAATTCCAATGAGTATGATACCTCTTGTGAAGGCCTGTTTTCAGAAATTCTGCACGCGTATCACAAGAGAAGAGAAGAGGAAGAGATAGAGAAAAAAGGAAGAGAGAAAGAGAAAAAGGAGAAAGAGAAAGGCAAAGAGAGAGTGAGAAAGAAAGAGAAAGAAAGAGAGAGAGAGAAAGAATCGTACCTATTCCAGTGGTCGCTCACCGTAACCACTGAAGTAGATACGATGTAATCATTCGTGAGCACTCTATTTTTTTTTTCTTCGAATTATAATAAATTTTGTTAACTTTGTTTAAAGCTAATTTCAAAATAATCAGCTAACGGCTATACACGAATGAGCTTATCGATGGACACATACATTTTTAGGTTCAAAAAGGCCCTTCTCTTAATGTATTTGTCTGAATTCACCCTGGTATTACGTTTGAATGAAAATAAACTCCACAATAAGCAATAAATCTACCTCTGTGTCAGTTGTAAAAGGGTGCATCGATTTTCCCTGACAGCTCCAAGCCATTTTCTCAGTCCTCGACCGTCTACTACACTTATGAGAGGAATAATATCGCTAAGAAATGAGAAAGCTCCAGGCTTTTACGAAACATACGTAAGTTAATTTGAAAAAAAAAAATGGTAGTGTGTTGCGTGATTACAATGATCACTTAAAAATGTCGGCCGCTTTTGACGTATCGTCTGTAATGGTTTGAATTAAATGGCGTAACTTTTTGATTTATCGGTAAATGTGACATGTTACAGCATTAAAATATGCTTGAATATTAATGCCGTTAAGAGAAATTGCAACTTCTTAATATTATACTACTGTACGTCAAAATTTCTGTAACATGCCGAAAGTGAAGTAAAGAAGAGAGCAACAATACGTTTAAGAATAAATATGACAGGGAATGGAAAAATTGTAATTGAAGATATTGCTTGCGACGTTCCCCGCATTAGGTATCTCCCCCAGCGGGTCTCACACACCCACCCCTGAGACAAGACGAGCTCCAGACATGTTTAGCAGCGTAGTGCACGAACTAGAGCGTGCCAATGAAGACGAGGGGACAAGGGCACGACCGCACGATTAACACGAGCACGACTGCAATACTTGTCACTTTGATTAAGGTATTGCTCTCGTATTCGCCTGGTATTGATCTGAGAAATCACGGAAAACCGTGACCCGTTGACCCACTGGTCTCCCGACATGTGTGGTAGTGTAGTGCATGTAAATGTAATTTTTTGTAAGTAAGAGTGAGGATAGAACATGGAAGAGGAAGGATCACGCGACCATAAGGTACTACTCCGGCATTCGCCTGGTGTTCGCCGCAGGAAGCACGGAAAACAACCAATCAGAGGAGCCGTCCAGCCAAACTTTCTTCTAGTATTCTATTCAATATAGTCTTCATGCACATTGTGAACACGTGTAAAACTCCCAATATCATTCCAGGCAAATGAGAAAAAATGGAAATAATATAAAAAGTTTTAAATCTTTCATAAACACTCACTGGAAGCATAGTAATACGAAAAAAGTTCTCCCCCTTGATGGGTTGCATCTCTATATCCACCCCTAAGAAATTAGCAATTTTGGAATGATTTTCATTTTTACGCAAAACGGCTCTTTTCTAAAAGAAAAGTGTTTTTACAAAAATTGTTATTCATAAACTTGTACTCAAAAAAGCAATTTGTATGTTTTATGAGATGTGAATCATTTTCTAGATCTTAAGTTTTAAAATCCATTCGCATATATTTTGGTCTTCTCTGGTAAAAATGGTCCACTTTTGTTTACCAATAACTCAGTGGTTTGAGGTAACTTTTTAGGTTTTGTACTCAAGATATTTAGAAAGAAACAAGTTTGATTAAATTTTCTATTTTACCATAGGATTCATAAAATTTCAATTTATCCTAATATCCACTGACCATAATTATTATAGAAAATAGTTTTGTGCTTTTGCATCTATTTTTCTTGGACTAATATCAAAGCTGGAAGAAAAGTGTTTGCACGAGAACTTGGAAAAATTACTTAACTGATTCTTGATCAGTGTTCAACAGACGTAAAGGTTGCTACATTGTTAGAACAAACTGAACACCTATTTGAGCCGATTTGTACTAACTGCCCGAACGCAGGAGACAGAAATGTGTTGATTGCTAATACTTTTTTGGGACACTGCATTGCAGAAAGTAGAAACTTTTTACAGAAGCAAGCGCTCAGCAAACG
The DNA here is from genome assembly GCA_017312745.1 of Gryllus bimaculatus. NCBI lineage: Eukaryota > Metazoa > Arthropoda > Insecta > Orthoptera > Gryllidae > Gryllus > Gryllus bimaculatus. Next base: position 3,619,141 of record BOPP01000114.1, read on the forward strand.
ATTGCAGTTTTCAGTCTCTGCGCATGCGCCGTCTTGAACTCGAAATGATAGCGGAGCTCGCTATTCCATCTGATTTAGAGGGCGACTTTTATCGCAAGCTAATCGCCCATTCTACATCAAATTTGTTTCCGACTCTAGCGGCAGAGTGTGTAGCTAACTATATTCCTTAGAGCCACTGTATCTGGGGAGTCTATATATTCCCATGACGCAACATCATGTTGGCATTGATCTGTATAATCGTTTATATAATAATACAATTATCATTAAATAGTACATTTATAAATACGTATTAGTAGTAATGGGCAACTAGTCAAACAAATGAGAATGAAGAGAGGCATTATGGGAATTTAGCGCGCCCACTGTTGACACAGTTCTGAACATTTTCCAATACGACCTAATCGTTGTGCGAAATCTCTTCCTCGTCTTCACCCACTTCTGGTCGAAAGATTGCTGTAAGCTACGGTCTGCAAAGGAATTGTTACTCCCTAGAAGACTCAATTGATCCATTAATTAACTGGTTATTTCGTGTTTCCTTGCGCATCAACAGCTAAGAACACTATTCCTGTAAGTGTAGTAAATGTTTTATAGCGGAAGATGATGGTGATCTTCTCTCGCTGGATAGCGAGATCCGGCGCCAAGCTATACGTCGGCTTCGGGACTTCCCCAAAGTATCTTCCACCAGTGGGACACATGGGATGAGCGGATGTTAGTACAAGGACGAATAAGCAAAGATTTGTTCGAGTACTACTACGGCATTCGTCTGGAGTTGAGCGGAGGAACCACGGAAATCTACCGATCAGAGCACCGACCGCTAGAATTCTCCTCCAGAAAGAGGCTGAATTCGACCTTCGTATCAATCTAGTGTCGAAAATCCTGCCGCCGTCGACACTCAAATCCTAGGATCTCCCGTCAGAGTCACTGCAGAGACATCAATTGATACCCCGAGCCACATAAGCCTTTTTACCCTAGTACCATATCTACTTGCTTATATCAATTACTATACCTGGGCTCTTTTTGAACTACAAGCTTTACTGTCAATTGGAAGTAGTAAACATGAATGTATGCGGCAACACAAAGGGTATATAAATCATTAATGTTATATAAGAATACCTTTTCTAAGTTATTTTCAATATCATAATAAATATAACATTCGTATTAAATAATTCCTATTAAATAAAAGAATAACCTCCACTGTACGTTGCGTCCATTATTGATTCATGATGCTTGAGAAATATGTATAAGAGTTCGTTGAAGTTACTTTGTGATAAATCAAGCGTGTGCCACCAACAGACGGTACCAGACAAATTTTTTGAGGTCCATGACAATATATCTGACACTAGAATGGAAAAATTGAAGACCATATCTTAAGTCAAACCGGTGACATGTAACGAAAAAATTAATATATCTCTAATAAAATATGGAAAATATTAAATAGTTCGGTACTTGCTTAAGGTGCACGATGGCATATCTAGAAGGCTGAAACTATCCTATAAATATTCAGGACAATTTGTTAAAATTATCCTGAGGTACAATTTATACAAAGGTATATTCTGAGGTAGAAAAAAAGGTATATTCTGAGGTAAAAATATTCAGGGTAATTCTTAAAATCAGGATTTGTTAAAATTATCCTGAGGAACAAATTATCGTGGGGTCCAAAAAGACCTCCAATATAGCACGAGGGTTAAAAATCTCGCCCTTTCCCGACGCTACGCTCTGCCCCGATGAGAGCCCCGCCCGGGGCGAAGTGCAGCTGGCGGGCGGGCGGGCGTGGGCGTGGGCGTGGAGGACCCGCGAGGTCCCCGCGGCGCCGCACAAGGGCGCGTGGAGGACTGCGACGCCAGCGCCATCCGGTCACCTGGCGGCGCCCCGCCGCGACGCGACGCCTCGCCTCGCGCCCGCAACACAAGGCCGCCTCCTCCTCTATTTGTCAACGCGCCCCCGCGCCCCGCTGGGCTCCACGAGGACGCCGCGCCGTGGCAGATGCGTCTCTGCGTGGGAGACCAGCTTTCTTCTCCGGGTGGACCACTTCAGGACTGATCAATGACCGGCCGAGTTGGGCTCAGAGACAGCTCTGCTGCTATTTCCACAGCAACTCCAACTGGGAGGTCCTAGGATTCCAGTCACGATGTGATGGTTATTCGATATTCGTGCGAGTATACTCAGGCCAGATCAATGACCGGCCGAGTTGAGCTCAGAGACAGCATTGCTGCTATCTCTACTG
>BOPP01000114.1:3624793-3666589 GCA_017312745.1 Gryllus bimaculatus
GGCGCGGCGGGTGGCACAGCGCTCGCAGTGGGCCGCTGCCACCCAATTGCCTGCCCGATTATCAAATGGCTGAGGTGGCTCAGGGCACTAACGAATTTTGGACTTTGATGAGGAAAATATCGGAAGACGACGTGTAGGTCGGAGGTCGGTGCTGGATTTCAGATTTTTTTGAGGGGGGAAGAACGTAGCCATCTCCTCCGATAAAATCATGCACTGCACATACAGGATTAACGACCCTAACAATTAATGCGCCCAGAAACACGAAATAAATATAATACCGCCATATCATTAGACCCGTACTTAAAAATAATAGTGGATTGCTTCATTGACGGTTGCGGGCACGTCAATTGCTATGGTCATTAGTACCATTAGTGCAGTGAAATATTTTGATGTCTGGAGGTGGTGGTGGTTTTTATCAACACTGGGTGGTAATATCCGCCGGCGACCTGCACGTCGGCTTGCGAGGAATTTCCCTCCCGAGGAGAGTTTTTGACATATTTGCCTTGACAAGTCACTCCGTTTCAGCTTTCAGAAAGTTGAATCTTCGTCATAAAAAAATATACACCGAACAATGTAAAATTTTTAACAAATAACTTACTTCATACTATTTGAGTAACCTTGAACTTCTTGTATCTCAAGATATAGTACATTTTCGATGTAACAGACTTTTAGGCTATTCAATACCTACTACGAGCAACCGACTGATATTACTAAGTACTATGAACGTACTTACAATGGCACAAAAACCGTAACAAGAAAAACGTGAAATTACAATTTTCAATCTTCGATATAATAAAATGGCAAGATTCTCTAAATTTCTCCTCCTATTCCTTATTCCTCCGCCTCTCTTGGCTCTTCGACTCCCCCCTCATATCCGACTGTCGCCATGCTGTCATGAACAGGTAATCTTAAGATAACGCAGAATTTCTATTTCCACCCAGTGCTGCAAAGTGCGTACGATTTAGTGAGATTGAAAACGTCACAAAATTTGCAACAAAATGGAATTTCAAATGCAATTATTTCCATAAAAACTTAATAATACCAAATTATACGTGGATTTTAAAGTAAATAATAAAGATTCAAATCGGAAAAAAAAATTTAACTTTTGGGTATTTTTGCTGTATAAAATATTACTTGATTAGTTTATTTAAAAGCTGTAGAAAATATCTACTTAAATATTTATATATTTTACATCGTATTATCGTCATTTAGGAAAATCGTATTTCGCAAACTTAATGCACATATAAAATAATTATATATAAATAAATGTCACTTTCAAATTTTTCCACAACAATTCGAAACTTCGCAGGTAGTGGTCCTTGAATATTAATAATTTTCATGTGGATTTTGTTGTTTCTTCTTTCCCCTGTGACTTAATTCTGAATGAAATAATCCAATACACTTCTGAAAATTCGAACCCGACGTTGTTGTGAATGCACCCCTTTGGGCAAGGCCCACTGCGACGGCGGCGTTGAATGAGGCGGGCGGGGGATGGGCGACGTGTGCCTTGTGGAGGGGAGGGGGGCGCAGAGCAGGTGAGGCGACCGGCGCTCGGCGTGATTCAGCTCCCGCCACCCGCGCCGTGATGGATGGCTCCACGCCCGCCTCCGCCCGCGCTGCGGCCGCCGCCTGCGCCGCCTCCGCTCCGGTTACGTTCCCAGTTCGCGCTCTCGCTCGCGGGTCTCGTTCACGAGTCTCGTTCACGGATCTCGTTCACGAGTCTTGCTCATGAGACTCGCTCACAGGTCTCACTAACAAGTCTACGCTCTCGAGTCTCACTCGCTGGTCCTGCTCACGAGTGTTGCTCATGAAACTCGCTCACGGGTCGCGCTCACGAGTCTCGGTTACTGGTCCTGCTCACGAGTCTCACTCACAAGTCTCGTTCACGAGTTTTGCTCACGAGTCTCACTCACTGATCCTGCTCATGAGATTCGCTCCCGCTTACGAGTCTTCCTCACGGGTGGCGCTTACGTGTCTACGCTCTCGAGTATCAATCACGGGTCCTGCTCACAAGTCCCGCTCACGAGTCTCGTTCACGAGTCTCACTCACGAGTTTTGCTCACGAGTCTCATTCACTGATCCTGCTCACGAGTCTTGCTCATGAGATTCGCTCACAAGTCTCGCTCACGGGACGCGCTCACGAGTCTACGCTCTCGGGTCTCACGTACTGGTCCTGCTCATGAGACTCGCTCACGAGTCTCACTCAAGGGTCCCGCTCACGATTCCCATTGACGGGTCCCATTCACATATTCCTTTTACGTTTCCCGCTAACTGGCCCCGTTCACGTGACGCTCTCACCTTTCTCGTTCTCGTGTCCCTATCACGCCCTAGCTCCCATACATGCGGCATCGACTACAAAACATTCATAATCCACATTAGATATAGATGTAAGTAATACATCGCTCAAAAATCATATTTTTTAAGACACTGTTTTCGAAAGTGGTTTAGTGACATTAACATTTACGTTCTCAGAGAAAAGAATTTAATTCGACTCTCTGATTATTAATTTATAAGGATTTATCGAAGGAAATCGAGTAAAAAATAATATGGACAATTAACTACAAACAGCGTCCGTTTTGGTCGAACACATCTATGTACATGGTTTATACACCACCAGTGGTTATTATGTGATGTTTTATATTTACAAACTTGTAAATTTAGTATTTTACAATCACAAATAATACATCGGTAACGTAAAAACTTGGAGCAAAAGAAAAAAACGATGTTAAATATTGAACAACACATCGGTGTTCCCACAAATCGTGGATATTTTTGAAACACTGAATCGATATCGCTCTATACTCCCTCCCCGCCACTGTGTTCGCGCTTCTTGCCTCCGCCTTCGCCCTCCACCCCAGTTCTCGCACCCACCTTGTCCAAAGGGGATTGGGAAACAAATGTAATATCTACGTAAAGATGGCTCTACACATTCGGCATTCGCCGCGCAGCGAGCTACTGCTCACCCTATCCCGAACAGCTGATGTGTTCGGCGAAAGTTTGCTCCCTTTGATGTGTCCTAAAAGACCGACACGCAGTAGGTAGGGCGAACTTCAGTGCTTGGCGATTCGCAAGCAACTCATCCACACACTTCTTGGGATTCGGTGAGCGGTTGGTCGCTACTCGCCGAATAACGAATGTGTGGAGCCGCCTGAAGAGAATAGACGCGTCAACATCCAGTTTAAAAAAATTCAAGTTAAGTTTTGACAGTTCTCGCTTATGGCGCTGTGAACGACTTTGGCCTTTTTTGGGCAAGATGGCGGTCAGTGTACGCAGCTGATATCGTGTCGTTTCATTGTAATGCATGGACTCATACGTATATCGTAGTTAATTTAAGAGGAGAAAATTAATATAGAATTTTCGGAAAATGGATCGAAAGTGCTTTGTTGCAATGTGTGATAGACATTTGAGAATAAATCACTACAACTCTCCTTCCGAAGCGAGAAGACATTCGAAAGAAAAGTAGATATCCGACAAAAATTACGAAATTAAATGAATGTTCACATTTGCCAAAAACACTTCAGCAATATGCAGATTATTGTAGTGAATAATATGGTAAGAACACACATGAAGAACTATTCTTTAACCGCAAAATAATAATTAAATGTACTAACTAATTTGTAATATCTTATACTTGTACAATCAATATTGTAAAATTAAACCATCATCGCCTAAGTCGCTTAAACAAAAACATTAAATTTGTCTAAAGGTTTTTACCCTTGTAATTGTGTAATTAAAGTATTATAATGATATTTATTGTAAACATAAATTTTTATTATAGTATACTAGACTAATTTCTATTGAAAATTATGTACACAAACATTTTTAATACAACATTATTACAAAGCTAACATAATGTACGTGTAAAAAAACTGAAAACTATTATAAACGCATTATATCATAAATTATCCAGATAGCTCACAGCAACGCTGGTAGAAGCGAAAAACTAGCTCAAATTGGTTTCACAAAATCCGAGTAAAAGGCAGCAAGTCGCCTATTTTCCCACACCGTGACCGTGTCAATAGTTGCACTCCTTGTGATGGAGAATAGAAGCTTCTGATCTTGGAAACTGATGTGTATAAGACACCGTCACAAATCGACGCAAAATACAAACAATTGTATTTTCTAGGATCCTCAATTGTGAAAACTGCTATTTACATTACGAGGAAGGGATTGAGTTATACAAATTGGTTCCTATACCTCTCTAGCTGAAATTTTGCAGTCTTCTTTGAAGAATTATCAACTACAGAAACAATTTCAAAAATATTAGAGGTAAGCCTACTACGGTTTTAAATGTCTAATCTTGAGATAATAAAGCCGAGATTATATATAAACCGTAAGAAAATATAAGAATAAGCGTTATTACCAAAAATACTACTGGATTTTAAATGCATGTATAGTACTACATTTTTTTTAAATGACCATTGTTCAACATTAATGGCCACAAGGCCTAAATTATTTCCAGTGAATACCAGAGCCTAACGTGTAAACACCTCGTTTTGTTTTATTGCCGTATTAATATTATTAAGCAGCAATAATTTCACTCATTATTGGAAGCAATGTTAAGGAATGTTTCCGTGGAAACTTTTTGTGTGAGGTGAGAGGTGACTTGGAGTTCACGTCGTGGGTGAATTGCGCTCTTCGAAGTAGAGAAGAAAGAACCGATTTTGACTCGCCGGAGTTCTGTCCAGCTGCAGACTCTGAGCTTCTACCCGGATTTGACATGGCTGACGACGGATTGTGAGTTTGTTCGAAATGAGAAACCAATGTTTTCATGCACTATACTACATCTATTGCATTTTAACGCCTAATTGAATGTAACCGCCAATATTATAATGACATATTAACGGCCAATTTGTTTTGCAAGTTGTACTCATAGCTTTTGGCTATTATTACATTTTTTCAAAGGTCACTTTTGTCAATCTTGGTCATGTAGTGATCACTTTTATTGCTGTAACTGTAGGAATAACACATAAGTACCACACGAAAACACACAAACATCTATGCCAGAGTCGAGACTCGAAATTGCAATCCTTCGATCCGAGGCAGCTACGACCCTCCAGCCTTAGCGACCTGGGCTACCCGGCCGTTGTTTTAATAAGATTTACAATATTTATAAAAGTATCCCTGAGTTTCGACACGGCCATCATCAGCTGAGTAGGCCTTGTGAAAGCAGGAAAGTTTTACGAACTTTGTAAATCTTAATATTTAAATTTGTGAATACCTGATATAGACTTTTGTTTTCTAATGGTATATAAAATCAATTTACGGCATAATATTCTATTTATAAGAAGCTTCTTAACTAATAGAAAGCAACTTTTGAAAATGAATAATTTTAACTGTCATTGAAGTAAATATCACAGCTCAAACCGTTATTAAGTTTCACTGGCAATATGTTATAATATTCGTGTCATAATGGTTAGTAGTAATTTACTAGTATTGTCGGCTCTTTCTCTGCGGCTTTTGGTTTTACGGGATAAAAAATTTAAGGAATAAATGAATATCGGAAATTAAATGTATGTATTATATATAATATACGTTTATAGATAATATTCTATTTGTAAGAATTTTCTTAATTCAAGTAATGTAACATTTCCAGTAAATGTTTTCAACTGAAATTGAACTAAATGTCACAGTTCAAGAATGTGTCACTACTACCAATGCCAATTTTGAAATATTTTCGGCAGATTCGTCTACCTGATTGAGCGACCTCCGATCCCGAGCTTCTGCCTCGGCGCCCAGCTGCCCTGCGATGGGTTCAAGAGGCTGCCCATTCCGTCCTTCACGTTCGGTGCCCAGCCGAAGGCGTTCGTCCTCAACCCGTCCTGGGAAGAGATCGCTCCCCCGAAAGTGACCATCACTGAATTACCCGATTGCGACGATATCAACCCCGGATATGACAAATCGAATGTCCTCGATCAGGACACCACCTGCTGGTGGAACAAGCAACTTGGCCTTGCTACTTGCTGCTGCCGTTCATCTGGCTAGCTTGCTCTCGTATGGTTGGGTGGTTGGGAGGGCAAGGGGGGGGGGGAACTCGAAGTGTAGACACCTCCACGTTGGTGAGTTCTGGGTGATTTCAACAAATGATTTAATAATTGGTCACTAATTGAAATCAGCGAAGATCTACACAACGGATGACAGCTGACTCCCGAATTTTGAGGACATGAAACATTTGTTCGCGTTTGCTTTCTTTAGCATAGAAAGAAGGAAGGAAAAGGAAAAAATAAGGAAAGGGAGGGAGAAGAGGGAAAAGAAAGAAAGAAAAGGATAAATAAGAAGAAAGTATATTCTATCAATGATTCAAGTTTCTCCGGCTCATCCGAAATATATGCCCTACTGTTTGTGAAGCCTTTAGACAAATTATTTATGGAATAAAATATCAAGACGTAAATTGTATCTGCCAGACGAAAAGCTTTATTATGTCAACCTAATTTTATGAGCTTCAAATTGTGAGGAACTAACAATTTTCATTATGTATTTGTTTCGTACGAAGTAATAAACTTTATATATCTTGGTAATAAAATATTTTTTCTTTAACATTCTGGTAGGGATACTGCTAAATGCACTTTATAAGATGGCATAAAGGCCGTATTCATTTGTTGTTCATTTGTTTTTTCAAAAATTACAAAAATGTAATTTGCTTGACTTTTCTCTCATGTCGTTTACATTTATATTATAGGCAATTTCTTCATATTATTATATTTATGAGTACACGCTTTAAATAATGTCATATAAAGTTTATCTAAAACTCCTGTTTTCTGTGAAAACTAGCACAAAATTCCGAATTTTCAGGAACGCTCATACGCCATTTTCTCAAAAACGGCTAAAAATGTGTCATTAAAATTTTCAAACGAATAGTGCTAATTGCACTCTTTAATATAACGTAAAGTTCATTTTGGTGTATACTTCTGTTTTATCACAAATTACACAAATGCAATTTTTTGAAAGATCTCTTACACCGTTAATATGCATATTTCCAACAAATTATAAACACTGTTGTATTTATGAGTTAAAGTGCCTCTAATAAGTTCATAAGAACTTTTATGAAAACTCAAAAATGTCTGTAAAAAAGAGCTTCAAAGTAGCGCTTAAACACCATATTCTTAAAATCAGCTGCAAAATTTTCGAAATAAATTGCCATTTTGAACGAGGTTTTACTGTTTTTTAATATTCTTGAAATAATATTTCTGTTCTGTTCGGAAACAGAGAAATTAAGAAAATGTAAAAACATGTACTTTGGGTGGCAATGGATGGCAGCTGGCACAAATACGTGGCAAGTCCAAATAGCTAGCCCAGACAAAAAAATGATACGAAAGAGTCTGTACGATTCTGTATCATGGCCAGTTTTTCGTCTTGGGTGCTTTCTACTTGCGCTTCTCTCCCGACTCTTCGTTTTTCTTCTGTCTTAGCTTCTTCTTCTTCTTCTGTCTTATCTGTCTTCGCTTCTTCTTCTTCTTCTTCCTCCTCTGTCTTAGCTTCTTCTTCTTCTGTATTAGCTTCTTCTTCTGCCTTAGCTTCTTCTTCTTCTGTCTTAGCTTCTTCTTCTTCTGTCTTAGCTTCTTCTTCTTCTTCTTCTGTCTTATCTGTCTTAGCTTCTTCTTCTTCTGTCTTAGCTTCTTCTTCTTCTTCTGTCTTAGCTTCTTCTTCTTCTTCTTCTGTCTTATCTGTCTTCGCTTCTTCTTCTTCTGTCTTATCTTCTTCTTCCTCTGTCTTATCTTCTTCTTCTTCTTCTTCTGTATTAGCTTCTTCTTCTGTCTTAGCTTCTTCTTCTTCTGTCTTAGCTTCTTCTTCTTCTGTCTTAGCTTCTTCTTCTTCTGTCATCTTGTTCTTCTTCTGTCTTAGCTTCTTCTTCTTCTGTCTTACCTTCTTCTTCTTGTCTTAGCTTCTTCTTGTCTTAGCATCTTCTCTCCCTCCTCCTCGTCTTTGTCGCCGCCCAGGCCGGCGGCTGCGGAAGGAGCGCGGGCGGCGCGGAGCGCGTGGGCGGGCGGAGGGGGCGTGGCAGGGCCAGTGTGCGGGCGCGTCGGAGCGTAGCGGCCGTCCCGTGCGCGCGGGGCGGATAACGCGCGGAACCGCGGGGGCGGGCGCGGCCGACAGGTAGACGGATCGCCCTCCCACAACCGCACCGCGCCGCGCCGCGCCGCGCCCAGCCCCCAACCACGGCCCAAGGAAAGGCCTGCTGGCTCAGGGCATCTGATATGGCAGAGTTCGAGTCCCGGCGGTGGCGGGCTTTTCGACACTAGTTAGATGGCTAGCTCGAAATCAGTCGCCGTCTGGAGGAGAATTATAGAGGCCGGCTGCTCTGATGTTTTCTGTGGTTTCTGTGATCAATAAAAAGGCGATTGCCGGAGCAGTACCCTAACAAACGGGCAAAATATCCCCTCTATTTCCAACTGTTGCCTTGAGCTGTCCCACCGGTTGATTTTATCACAGAATCATCATTTTCCCGACGGAGACCAATTTTCGCCACTAGCTACGTAGTTAGGTGGGCTTCAGCCGCGCACTGTCTGGAGGAGAATTCTAGCAGCCGGCTGCTCTGATGCATAGTTTTCCGTTGTTTCTCTGATCAACACCAGACGAATGCCGGAGCAGTACTCTACTAAACGGGCCACGGACCGCGCGCGGTTTTTCCGTTGTCTTCCTTGTCCTATCATCACCCCTTACTTACACACACACACACACACACACAAACATGCACTTCACTATGAGCTTGTTCCGGCGGAGGTGGTGTTACACTGGTGAGAGATACCTGGCTGGGAAAATCTCCGCAAGCCGATGTGTAGTTCAGCGTCGAATCTAATAATTCAGTGGTGTAAACATATCTACACCTCCCGTGTTAAAAAAAACACGCACTGAACTTACGGGACTACATACCATATCAATTTACGTATCCGGTAACACGAAATAATTCATCAATGAGTTACGGATAAAGTGTGGCGAATCATTTGTCCAGAACCTACAAGTAATTTAAAAATCGGGTATTCGATACCTATCGATATATCTTCGCCTCTGTCAGCCTGCACGCGTTGCTCACACCCACCGCGTCGCGAATCCATTCTCCGCGCGAGAACATCTGGGCGTATGCGGTTTGTCCAGGCGACCTCCCCCCCCCCCGCCATTATCCGCCGCCTGCCTCTCCCGCCCGGCCCGCGGGCCCCGAGCCGAAGCTCCATTGTGGGCCGTCACCGCACCTTGTAACGAGCGCAGAATGGCGGGCGAGGGGAATTCCCCCCCCCTCCGCGCTGGCTAATAGCTGGAAAATGGCCGGTGAATTCTGATCCGAGGCGACGACTTCCATGCGTGACTGACGGCGGTGGCAGGCCCCGGATTTGGTAACGGGTCCGATGGACCGGGTTCCGAATTTCAGGGGGGAGGAGGTGCTAAAGAATTTTGCTGCAAATCAACTTTGTGTGTAGAGTAAATGTGGTTGGCTACGCACGTAACCGCACGCTTGGTAAGCATGTCTTTTTGAGCAAACCACGCGTTGCTTCCCTTTGCCTCCACAAAGGGCGGGTATGCTTGAAGAGTGCCAGTCAGTGTCAAAAAATGTCATTTTTGGCTACTTGCAATTGCTTTTTTTATTGATATGTACAAAAATAAAAATTATTTAAAGCAAACCCAATTTTTTGTACATACACATTATGCACGATCCCATGTCGCCTGCCGTAATTTCAGCATTAATTACAGTACCATATTTTTTAGCAAACTGATGCCACGGTCTTAAATGGACGAGATATTGTGTTCAGCAACTTGGTTGTCTTCACTTCGTTTTGATGAATTGGCGTCTCGTTCTTTTTTCTACGCGTCTTTGGCTTTGAACAAATACTTTAAAATAACATTTCCTTAAACTACCCAGCACCAGGTGCCACATTATTTCTAATAATGCAAGAAAGTCTGTGCTCTTGTGGCTCTAGTTTCAATTTATAATTGAAATATTTTAAAGTATTTTATAATACGCGGATAAAACATTCAAGGGAAATGAGTAACTCTAATGATAATTAATAAATGCAATTGATATATTAAACCATTTATATAGTTGCCAAATGGCTTGGAGAACCTCTTTTATTAAACTTCGCAAATTGTCAAATTAAACTAGTTGTGCTAAAACAGCTCATAGTTTCTCGCCCGTACTTTCACGAAAAATTACTTGAAAAGTACTGAAATTTTCCCTAAATTGTACTTGATATTTCAAAACTTATCTTTAAGAAACACATTTCATTATGGAAAATGTTTATATTTAATAGTTTAGTTGTAAAATTTTGAACTTTTGCAATTTTCGAAAAACCAGAGTTTTCAACGAACATGAGGCCTGCATCATTCTCTTAAATGTCCTTCACACTTTTCAACATCAAAATTTAATAAAAAACGATGAAGCAAATTTTTTGAAAATGTGGAAAATGTCTCGGGAGCTTCGTGTTAAGTACCTCCCAAAATTAAAATATCGGTTTCAAATTCAAGGAGCCGCGACATCAGACAGATCTATTGTGTAATATAGAGTTTGGAGAAAATCGACGGAACGGTTTAGCCACTAGCGTTGTTCACACACAGGCGGACGGACAGCTTTTACTATCATTCGCTTTTTCGGGGTTAATAACCCACAAAACATGGATACTGGCAACCCCACGTGTTAGATGATTTTCTAAACTTAGCTAGTTGATTTTTTCATTTTTTGTTGCTAGGGCCCTGAAATTAGAGATTTTCTGCCGAAAATTCGCATTATATAACTTTCTTTTTACTGCGTAAGTGGTGGCGAGAAAGTAAAAAGAGGAAAATCAGGGATTGAAAAAGAAAATGACAGGTTTTACAACGTAAGGCTAAAGAGGCCCGTGACTAAATTTTCGTGGGGATCACGTTTCTATTATGTGCACGCCTGTGATCTGGAAATATCAATTTTGGTAAAAATCTTGCCAACAGACAGACGGAATTGCGTCTTGCCATTAATCAATTTTTCGGTTTCAAGGACCCAAAAACGTGGAATCTGACTATACAACGTAGTAGAGAAGTTAATTAACCACTTGAATATTATTAAACAATAATAATAATAATAATAATAATAATAATAATAATAATAATAATAATAATAATACGCTATTAGAGCCCCACAAAACTGAGTTTTTTCTGTCCAAAAATCTTATTTTTGTACAGTAATAAAATAATTTATCCAAGTAGTATGCGAGGAAGTACAAGCACATTTTCCATCCGCGCCTTCGTACAGTCAGAAATCGGCGGACGTGCGGCAACCAACCCTACCTGGAAGGAACTGCGTCCGGCTGCAGACGTCACCCACCGCCGCACGCCCCCGCCTTTTCTCCCTTTGTCAGCTCACCGCCTTCAGCAGAGGCGGCGCGGCGAGCCCAGCCCGCTTTCACGCACAATTAGCCTCCGCTGTACACACGCGGCGCGCCGCCTGCCCCCTCCCCCTTCCGGGGGTTCCACGCCCCCACCCCTGTCCATTCATCCCCGGGAGGTGATCCTCCACCCCCGCCGTGCTCTCGGAGAACGCGCGCGCGGAGCCCAGCGGGCGGCGGCACAATGGGCGACTGAGCTTCGGAGCTCGGTTGTCGACGTTGGTGGCATAGCGGACAAGAAATGTTTTAATAAAATGTTTATTTCAAGAAATAAATAAAATCGTGCTGAACCCTTGCGACTTTATCGCACGAAAGGAAAGCTGTAGGAAAATACAACAATCCTTGGTTGATTGATTTACGCGCACGCTAACTGCCCTCATTAATCCAGTAAGTGTAGTGCATGCACACGTAAGCTTCCGCTACTCGAATCCATAAATTCTTGGCTATCCGGGAGACGCCGCGTCGTTGGCTGAAACACCCACGTTTTGCCTGACGTATCGCAGGCGTCCTCAGGGCAGTGACTAGACAGTGGCAGTTTGCCCTGAGGAAGCCTGCGACATGTCAGGCGAGACATAAATTCTTCGCTATCCGGGAGACGCCGCGTCGTTGGCTGAAACACCCACGTTTCGCCTGACATATCGCAGCCGTCCTCAGGGCAGTGACTAGACAGTGGCAGTTTGCCCTGAGGAAGCCTGCGACATGCCAGGCGAGACAAAAATTCTTCGCTATCCGGGAGACGCCGCGTAGTTGGCTGGGATGCCGACGTTTCGCTTCACATGTCGCAGGCTTCCTCAGGGCAAACTGGGCCACTGCCTAGTCGCTGCCCTCAGGAAGGCTGCGGCATGTCAGGCGAAACGTCGGCCTCCCAGCCAACGACGCGGCGTCTCCCGGATAGCTAAGAATTGAAGTGTAGTGCATATTTTCATCGCTGGAGGTGGCGGTGATCATCCCCGCTGGATGGTGAGTTCTGGCGCCGACCAACGTCGGCTTGCAGGAATTTTCCCCAACCAGGTATCTCCCGTCGGTGTGGCACCGCCCCATCCGGGGCAAGTTGTAAGCTCCGCAACTTACATGCGCTACACTCCCGAGAAGTGCGGTCGTGTAGTGCATGTGAGTGTGTGTCAGGGGTGACAAGGAAGAGGAAGGAAAGATCGCACGGGGTCCGTGGCCCGTTTGCTCGGGAACTGCTCCAGCACTTATCTGGTGTTTTGATCGGAAAAACTACGGAAAATCAGAACAGCCGGCCGCTAGAATTCTCCTCCAGGCAGAGGCTTGAGTCAACCTTGCTGAAAAGTGGTGTCGAATATCTATGATTTTTGCGAAGACGTTTTAGCACGCATTTCATATTTCCCTACAGTGTTTTATTCACTACGAGAATCAGCGCTCCTAAACATTAATGGATACACAGGTCACAATCTAGTTCCATTTCCTATCAATCTAACGTACTATGGTAATGGCATTCGAAATTCTACGAATCCCGCCCACGGGTCGTCACGCTAGGTTCCGGTGAATTGCCCATGGATTTTAACTGCCTAGGCGATTGGCCTTCTCGGAGCTTCCAGAACACTTCAAAAACGCTCATTTGATTGGGTAATTAGTATCCACCTATAGTACAGGACAAGGAAGAGGAAGGAAAGATCGCTCGCGGTCCTTGACCCGTTTGTTAGGGTACTGCTCCGACATTCGCCTGGTGTTGATCGGAGAAACCACGGAAACCTTCTATAATTATTTTCCAGACTGCGTTTGAACTCGACCTAACTATCTAGCTAGGTCAACGGTCAGAACTCGAACCCTGCATAGGCACTGCAGTGACATCAGCAATGACCTGAACTACCTGATTCAGTCGAGGGATGCAGAGGTGTACCTCTGTAAAGGGATGGCGATAAGCAGGATAAATGATGAATAGTCTAAACGCACGCGATAAAACAAGACCCCAAGAATTCGTCGAAATTTCATAATTATAAATATGTTTCATTATCAAATTTTAAATAGCAAATGTAGCAATTTATCAAAATAGTTTTGATATGCATATCCAGCATGTATGCGGTTTGGTAGTGCGAAGGGCCGACTTAACACTTTAATCCGTCTCTGATAGGTTATTTTATTAGTGCAGATCGGTCATTCTATTCGTCTTACTGGACGATAGTAGTAAACATACAGGTCAGCGATTAGAAGGGGGGAAGAAGCGAGTTTGGGGATGGAAAAGCTGTAGTCGACGTCTTCGCTGAAGAGGGGGAAGGAGGGCATACTTTCGAGTCACTTACCCACCTCTTGTCTGCCCTCTGGTTCAGTTCAAATCACGCATGTTTATTAGAGCATTCTCTTCGATAAAGAGCAGCTCTCTTGATCGAGAGGGCGATCGATGGTGCTATAGCTGTCGGAAAGACCCTTGTGAATAATTGTTTCCGGGTATGTAAACTGCTTTGGTCGTTTCTCCTGTTAGTGTAGTGAATGTTTTGCATTTCTGGGAGGTGACTCTTTTCCCTTCCTGATGGATGGTGAGATCCGACACCGACTACATGTCGCCATGGAGATTTCCCCCCACAGATACTTCGCCAGGCAGAACAAGCTCTAAGCTCCCGACTGATCTCCCAGTATGCTAGTGTAGTGCATGAAAGGGTAAGAGATGAGGACAGGATAAGGAAAAGGAAGGAAGGGAAGATCGCGCAGACAGTAGTCCGTTTGTTAGAGTACTGCTCCGGCATTCGCTTAGTGAACCATGGAATACTATAGATCAGAGCAGCTGGGCGCTAGAATTCCTCTTCAGGCAACAGCTGAATTTGACCGAGCTAAGGGTTAAGGGCGAGCAGATGCAGCGGCTCAATACTTCTTCTAGTCTCTCCTCCCAAATTTCTCTCACACGGTTTTTAAATAAACTTAAAGAGTCAACAGTTCTCTCTGCTCACTAAGGATCCTAGCATACATGTTCATTTCACATAATTATAAAACACTACCCAAGCGTAATTAACATTTTAAATAGTTCTGTACATCACAAGCGCAATTAATAAGAAGACTCCATGGGACTTCGGCATCCCAGATGCCTTATTGCCAACTACAGAGGTGGCCAAATTATTATGGTAAATATTTTTTCTTTGATTTAACGTATTACAACGTGTCTTGTGAATCATCTTGCGAAAGGTAATGGTTTGAAATGTAATCTCTCTTAATGGCACTGGAAATGTATACATCAGTTAATGCTATAGTGAGGCATGACCAATAATACCTATAGGTCGCAAAGAACTAATGATACCCTGAAACAAATGAGTGGTTTGAAAAAACATCCTTGCATATTCACGCATGACTGCGATCCATGCTACAATAGGAAAGATAGTTTAAAAATATAAGAAATTGATCAGGCTATGCTTCAATGGACTGCAAGTAAACCTGTCATGAATCCCATAGAATATGTGCGATCAAATATAGTTAAAAGAAACTAAGGGGAAAAGGCCGCACAAACTAGCTCATAAAACAAGCCGTTATCTGGCAAACGTACTCTGAAATTAAAAAAAGAAAGGAATTAAAATTAATTTCCAACACGACTCACAACAAATATGTTAATTATGAATATGAATTATGATTAAAAACGACGAGAAATCTGAACACAGTTTATTGTCAAGACCTATGCATACTTTTGTTGGTTTTTCTTTCCTTTTCTTTTTTCTTTCTTTTTTTTCATTCAATAACTCTACCATAATAATTTGATCACTGTGTAGGTTCACTCACTAGGCTTGCGCCTTTTCCAGCCCGAACATCGGCTAGCGCTGTCAGCAGCCGTTTGCCTGGACGTACGTAATTCGGGGACCAAATATTCCCTTCATCTTCTTAGTGAAATTTACTTGCTCATTCTACATGTACGTACGTAAATTGAGGACCTACTTGCCGTACGTAAATTGAAGACCAAACTATCCTTTCATCTTTTCTCACAAAACTTGCTAATTCTGCATGTAAATTGAGGGCCAAAACAACCCAGGTAAGGAAAAGGACTGACTGAGTAGGTAAGAGCGTTAAGCGGACCGCCGCCCCCCACTCGGCTGTCCAGCTTTTCCTTGTGCCTTATTGAAAATATTCCACTCATTTCTATATCAAAATGAAAAGCAAAGAAAGCTCTATACGAGTGTCCAATTTTTATGTTTACCGTAATAGAATATTACCTGATAAAAAGGAAGTATATAAAAATAGCAACACAAGCCGAATTCATTTAATCAACGAATGATTCAATTGAATGAAAACCAACTTTACCCCAAACCAAATTTCGAAAGAAATATGCCAGTCCTAAGTCTAAAAAATTTGGGGAGAGAGTTGTGTTTTAAAAATAATGGCTATGAAAATGTTCTTCGAAAATAAAGTATTCCGCTTTTACTTGGAAAGGAATGAGATAGTCGGTCCCCATTTTACGTATGTCCCAGTCTGGGCCGGTTCCTAATTTATATATGGGTTAAACTCTTTATTTTCCTTCTGGTCCCTGAATTATATATTGTATACCTTGTGTCAGAGCGGTCGTGTACTCGAGCTATTGTCCCGGCTCGGCCGAAAGGCTCCCACAATGCGTCGGACTTCCATGCCTATGGCTAATAATGACAGGAGCGTACCCAGAGACGAATTTTTGGAAGGGAAATTCAAAATGTTTTCGTCAAATATATATATATATATATATATATATATATATAATATATATTAATATATAAATATATATATATATATATATTACAGATTTTGAAAAACGTCGCAGGCGACACTCAAGCTAATTCTGTGATACGATTTTATTTGTTGATCATTCGAAAATATTTTTGCTTCAGTTTCGTGACAAGTTAAAATTAATAGTTACTGAAATGTTTAGGGGGGGGGGATATTTCCCTCATATTCCCACGTTGGATTCGTGCCTCGTGCCTGATAACGAATATAGTGTTTAGTAACATTTTCTTTAGCAATGAAAAACATTCATTACCACAATTTAATGTTATAAATCAATATAAGTCAATAAATAAAAATAAATTTTAAATTCTGAGTAAAATAAATTTTTATTATATCAAGTCAGCTAGACCATATGCCTCCAGAAAATGTTTGTTGTACAACCAGTACTACACAAAAACTGCACTTTAACTTTTCCTTATAATTTACATGTACCTTTACATTCACTTATTAATGAGATATCTGAGCCCATTTGTATTTTACCAGTCTTTCAATATTTGATGTTAAATTTGTTATTAATATACGCTTACGGTGCCTACTTTAAAATAATATGTGCAATTGAAGCCATGGATCACTTGTAATCACACAATGGACCTTGTTTGGTGTTTAATACCTTAAAGGCTAACTATCCCTGCTTTCTCCTGTTCTCATTGGTCCACGACAACAGCATCCTGAATCCCTTTGCTGCCTTGTCATCCAGACAATAGACAATTCGAAGCTGTTCTTCTTCCTTACCCTAAATTATTTGCAGTACAACATACTACTACTTTTTTTCGATTAGTGGTGTTCTGCAATTGCTCCTAAATCAGAACAATGTTTTCAGTTCAAATAATTCGAAAACCACCAATTCTTCTAAAATAAATTCTACCGATGATAACATTCATAAAATATCTCAAGACGCTTAATATTACACTCTCAGATCACTTTTAGCATGAAAATAATATTGACAAAATGTCTAAAATATGTACGAAGATATGCGCTTAAAATGAACAATCTTTAGCTTTTAAATTTATTGTCTTTAAATTAAACCTAAAGTCTCACTTGTATTTATCAAAGGAAATCAGCATTAGCACTTTATTATTGAATTATACATCATCAGCACATTTAATTATTTTCATCATATTATTCATTGTGTGTTTTATATTATTCAAAATAATGACAATAAGAAGTCATATTTAATGTGATATTTTGGAAACATGTTAACACTTATTTCCAAATGAAAAGTACAAAACATTTTTCATTTGAGATTTCTTTTAGTTACTCTCATACTGAAGATATTGTCACTTATTTCAAAATTCAGTTCCCAAACAACTTCAGTATGGAAACTATGAATTTATTTTCTCTTCCATCTTAAATTAATCAACCATTTGCCATTACTCTGGGTCTCATTCAAAGAAAAAAAAACAGATTTGTGAATCTGACGCTAATCATTTAATGAGTATTTGCAACAAGAAGTGAAACTACTTGTGTGCTATTGTACTGGATGTTAATGCCAAAAACTTTGTACATTAGTAAATGCAGAAAACATGTAAAGTCAGTTTTTGCATTACACTTATCAGAAAATGTTTTTTCTATTTCAATCAAACAGAATTCATCATTTTTAATTTCTTAAATACTTTTTTCACTCCTGGAAAACGGTTGAAAAAATACAACATTAAACAACAGAAGTAACAATGGGATGTCCATAAATTACGGAACACAAATTCGGCGTGCTTTGAATATCCCCCCTCCCCCCAAATTCACATGTAATGAAAGCTTGAACCCCCATATAATTTAATGCCCAATGTCTGATGCTAGTGAAACCCACACCACAATTTACATTAATTAAACATTATTATATAACAGAAAAACTTTTATACCAATTTGTATGTATTAATTTTATTTATGTTATATGTATAAAAATTAATGATAATTGAAGTTAGAATTAGTTGGTGACGTTGACTACACCTAACAATATGTTCGGAGACATTTTTTGAGTGAAGAAAGGATGCATAGGCAAGACAATTTCTGACACACTTAGCATTCTCTGTTGTGAATGATGCATGAGTAAGAGACAATTGTGCCAATTTAACTGTTTTTAAGAATATAGAGGATGAGGTAGAAATATGAGATAGGGTAGAAATACGACATAACAAGATTTTCACCTTTGTAAAGTGCTGATATTTGTTGAGTGACTGGAGAACTATGTAGTCTAGCATCATCATTACATTTCCTCAATGGCTGGTCACTTCAGTCTTCGGAGTTTTCCAAGGTCAACATTTGCAGTTAGTTGTGCTGAGAAAAGATTTTGTAGCTCTGCACTGAAGTGCAATTTTCTTTGGCGTATCTTGTGATTTTCCAATAAATGCAGGAGGTACGTTAACATTCAAATATTGCAGTTTTTTATTAACACTGAGGATTTGAAATAAATGCAATATTTGGTATGATAGATTGGCAATATCTAAGACAGTGTGGTTGTTGTAAAATGAGATACCTGATTGGTAGCATTACGAGACCATCTCGTATTACTCCCACACTGTTTTAATAACTGCAAATTTACTAAAGATTGTATGGTTGAATTGTGCATTAAGTGAATCTATTGCAGAATGTGGGCCCACAGTGATTGTGCCAGAGTGTTCAGTCTTTATTTGTGATTATTGTTAAACCAAGTGATTTGTAAGCATATATTTCTACTTATTGTACATATAGTCAAGCCATTCTGTAACTTTTTGTAACAACTCCAAATTTTTTGCACTTTAAAAAAGTAGACTCATAACTATCAGAGTTTTCAATTCACTGGTACTGACAATATATAGAAAAATTAAATATTACATAAAACCTATTAGTTCCACAACTTTTAGATTAATATAGCACATTTTACATAAAACATAGTACGAAACAGCAATTCACTTTTTTTAGTTACACATTTCTGGCACCTTGCAGGTCCCAAAACAAAAAGGGTATCTCATATTCCTATCTCTTCCCCTACCTCTAATCAGTTTTGAATATTTTATTCAAAATCTAACGTATTAAATCAACACAACAATTATGAAAAAAGTATTTCCATTTATTGCGACAATTACATCATAATTTCTTTCTTTCCAATTTTTGTAAATTAATTTGTTAGCATCTCAATGTTTCAGAATGTCACTGAATAAAAGGAATTATTTCAGTAAATGTTAACTAATTAAAAAATAAATATCAAAATAATGTAACACTAAGCTAAAACACCCCTAATCCTAGGTTATGCAACGTAACACAGTCTCAAACCACCTTCCTCTGTCTTTAGGGTTATGTAATTTATGGACAATCCCTAAAAGAAAAATTAAAAAGAATGGTTTCAGATTCATAAGGAGAGAAAGCAATAATATCTATAAAGTTAAATACACAGCTATAAGCAGGTGCAGATCCAAAGGGAAGGAAATGAAAACTTTCCTTCTAAAATGTTTCAAAATCTATCAATTTGTCATGTCATGCTTAAGCAAAACTATTTTCAGATAATCATTAAAATGAATAAAATTGTATCACAGCATTAGCTGAGTGTAGGGTGTGACATTTAACAAAATCTGTATTGACACGTTCTACCAAAACCTTTTTAATTTCCCCTTCCTAAAATTTGTCTCTGAATCCACCCCTGCTATAAGTAATTGTAATTGTAATTGTAATATTGTTGATGATTATGATCACCAAAATGCTTACCTTGAGTCAGAGTCATCATCCACATCATTTTGGTAGTTTTTATCCCAATTTGACCATCCAGTATGGCAATTTGGGCATTCTGGAGGTTGACTAGAATTACTAAAATACTTTCTGAGGCAGTGAATGTGACTCATTTCTGGGCAAACTCCACAGCAGTGTCCCTGTTGGTAATTACAATTATTATTTAATCAAGAAAGAAAATTATAGATTGGTTGAAACAGTACTTCAAATCATCCGGTAACATGACCCCCAGTTAAGCACTAAAAACCTGCTTTGGCAATTCCTTAAAATTAACAGTGGAAAATGCACAAAGTAATGGTATTGTTTTACTAAATGCTCATAAACTATTTTCTTACTAAAAATTATAGTGTAAGAAAACGTGTTTAACTTGTCAACCAGTCAGTTAACTTTTCAAATATAGTCCGTGAGTTAACTAGGTGATTATTTTTTCATCCTCAAATATTTGTGTTCTTTATATTCAAAAATCTCATTTAATAGTTTATATTTACTTACACATCCTTACATTTTAAAACTCTATGAGAAATGAGCCAAAACTCAGAATTGTTCAAATCGTGTGTTATCAATAGAAAAACTTACCCAAAAAATTAATTTATTGCACAAAGGGCAAAAACTTAGCATGTCTCGATAATGTTGCAATATGTATGGCTCCAATTCTAAAACACCACGAACTCCCATATAATAATTTCCTTCCTATAATAAAGGAAATGAACAGGTGACAGGAATAAAAATTGCAATAACAACTAATGTAAAATCAGAACAGAGGTTAACAAAAAAAAATTAGCAGCCATTACTTATGTGGAATCACATTATAGAAAATTATGAAGGAAAACACCATTAGATTTTATGTCTCAAACCTTCAGAATTAATGAAAATAAAATAAAAGGAAGGAAGGGGGAATTCTTCTTGATTTCCTATGTTCTTAAATGAAAAATTATTTTAAACATAGTTGTGAATTATCACAAGATTGTAATATTTCAGAAATGAAAAAATATGTGTAATGAAATTCATGATGACTTCATGCACTCCAAACTTCACTATTCAACAGTCATGAAGCATTTCTATATCTGAATTGAAAGGATGTCTAGAGGCTCATATAATCACCAATTTTAATTCAAATCGAAGGTTAACTCCAAAATAAGGTGCAGGTCTTTTTTCTAGTCAAAAATAACAAACACAAAGGCAAATGCTAAGGCAAACTAAAATCTAATGCTGATGGACAGTCAAATTTAGTTTGAATTCACAAAATTTTATAACTACCCATGGATTAATTGGTATGAACTGATTTACGCCAAAAGATTAATAATTTAAATCAAATATAAGCTATCATTTAAAATGTTTTATAAGATTTTTTTTTTCCCAACATAAGAATTGAGTGGTTGGTTAGAAGAAGATCATAACTCAAATTTTGGCATTTATCTGTAAAACATTTCAATGTTTTTTGGCTATCTTTCTACCACCCCTCTAAATAGTACTGCCGTAGCCCCAATGGATAGAGTTTCAGTGGCTTTTGAAACACTGGACTGCACCCTTTTTCTGTAACATCATTACCTCAAAAGCTTGCTCATTTCGTTTCCCAATCTTTAGAACATCGACAGGATAGCTATGACTATGAATACAGAAGATGTGAATTTGTCTGAAATTTCTAATTTTTCATCAGATGCATACATATGGTAGTGATGCATCTTCAGACTTATTTACATAGTGTTAAAAAAAGTACGGATCAAAAGAGGAAAACTTTTCCAAAAATCAGAAAACAACAATTGAAAAATAGCGGTAAAAACTAAATCACCAGTTCATTTATGTTACAAATTTACTGAAAGATTTGAATAAAAGTGAACAAATGTGGTATATGAGCATATTTAAAGAAATTGAATAAATTGAAGAATATGCCGATTCTGTGTATTCAGATGAAAGTAATGGATGAGTTCATTAATCAGAATGATGATGTAAATTATTCTGTATTTCTGAAATTAGTAAATGCATGCAGACTTTCATAAAAGGAAACTTAATTTATTTCAAAATTAGCTTGTTTTTTTGGATTCAACATTTTCAAAGTAATGTAAATCCTCATATTTGAGCTTTTTAGTTCATTTTGTGAGCTTAATCAGTTACTTGTATGATTTTTCATGTGATATGTATTTTTTATTTTATGTGAGAAATACAACTTGTGCACAGTTTTTCTTTATTATCTAAAAACTGTTTTCTGAATTATGCCATTCTTCCATATAACCCCTCAATTATTGGTCATCAAATGACTCCAGAAATTCATGTACCTATTTAGGGCATGATGATTTGTGTACAAGTGAAACTCACTCCCAAAACTGTGATTTGAAATAAATCAAGTTGAAGTTGATTTTGCAGAATTCAACTTGACACTTCACTTCAATATCTTTTGCTATGTAGGAGATCAAACTGGTTTAATTTTACATTCACTTGAATATTTAATACTGGTTTAAGATACAAATCACATTAGGTCTAAAGAAGAATTTTCCTCTAAACCCTTCTTCATGTGAATAAAAATGATATAATTGATAATTTGGTACACTCAAACTCCAGGACATATGTCATTTCACTAATCAGAAGAATAGAGAAAATGTGACTTAGCAATGTCGAAAATGGACTTGGTGAATTTCACTAGTGTATCAATAATATGAGACTACCAAATGTGGCCCCACAATTATACTGAAAAATATAAATAATTTTTAACAAAATGTTATAAAAAAAGTAGAAGTATCTATTATAAAAATGAATTTCCTCATTATTACATTTCTCTGAATTATTTTTCTCTGTGAAATGAGATAATTTAAATTTCAATTATTATTCTAATGAAAATAATATCTATTTAAAATAGTGTTTCCAATTGTGAATTACCAATAGAATAATCAAGTATAAACAGTATCAATGGAAGATTATGTTTAAAAAGGGAATATATATGTACAATATTATTAATTGTCACAATGTTCTGCAGACTTATTGTATAACAGAAAATATTTAACTTTGTGATTGCAAAATATTCATGCTTTGTGGGTCTTGATTGCAAAGATATTTATCTATTAACTTCTAGAATGGTTATTTCATAATTTGTTAAATTGCATTGTTTTCAAATTAAGAAATAATCTGAATAACAAGTTTTTGTACATTTAGTTACATTTGGCATAATCCAGTACAAAAGTTTAAAAAAATTGTTAAATGTATAAATTAATGTTGCTTAAAAGTTGCTTCTATATACAGAACACTGAGGAAAGATGACAGATTTATACCCTTCATAAACTATGGACCCAAAATCCCTTAAGTGTATTATTGCCAGGCAGGAATTATTGCCTTAAGAGTGCATCAAAGAAATTTAAGACAAAAGACATAGAGGTTTTCAGATAAGGACATGAAAACAAATTACTGCAACATATGTTAAAATCACATACAACTCAGAAACGATGCATCCTAGATTTTTAAAATCAGGATTTGTGCCCCAAGGGAACAGAAAGTTTTGTAGATACAGGTGGGGAAAAGAGAGACAGGAAAATGATGAGACAGATGGGAGGGGGGGGGACAATGGGGGACAGGTAGGGTCTGAATTATTTTTCGTAAGTAGTTTTTCTCTACATAGTGATATCTTTTCAAATTTTTTTCTTACATTTTTCAAGATATATTTCATTTGAGTGCACTCATTCTACAGCAGAGGTGGTAAGAAAAATGCAAAAACCTGAAATCTGTGTCAAATTACATTAAAGGAAAAAGGCAATTCTTTCACAATAAAATTAAAGGTACTGAACAATTTTCAGTGCAATTTAATTTCAACACTTAGCAATATCAAAATATTTATTTACACACAATGCCATGTCTATAAGGTTGTAATGCATTTCTTAGGGACTGGGTGTTTGAAGTGGATTTTACCACGAAGTAATTTCCATTTTTAAGACTATTGTTTACAAAGTGGAAAGTTTTTGCGTGGGTGCAGTATGATGATTTATATTTTACTGGAGTACATTGAATGTCACCAAACATTTTTCTAAATTGTATTGGACATTGGAAAATAATTTGGGCTCAAGGCTTTTTCTAGCTACAACAAAGCTTTTGGAACTAAGGGATTGCTTGCCTAAACTTTCTATTAGCCCAGGCTTGGATTTCAAGAGACTCTATTTTTAACCTTGAGAAACAATTGTTGCCAAAGAATTCTTTTGCTGACAAAAATAAAGATATTCCTATCAATTAATTAATAATACATTTTCTTTTATACTCCTCTTAATATTTAGGTAAAAAATAATTAAATGAAAACCTACCAGAGTAATTATCATAATGAATGTTGTAAAATAATTAAAATACATAATGACTACTCATGACTATGAATTTATTTATTGCAGTTTTAATTATCAGTTTTCCAGGGCAAAAAAAGTTGCAGGCAAAACCCATCTATGAAATAGGGGCTCACTGCACTGTCATGTGACTTCATAATGACTCCTCTCCAAAAATCATGTTAAGAAAAGTGTCAAGATTTTGCATACAATTTTTAAGCATATGTTTTAAATGTAATTCTCTCCATTCAATGAACTTCTCAGTTGTGTACATTTTTCAAATACCCAATCCCAAAACTGTTTTGTTTTAAATAAGGTAAAAAAATTATTGTTTAAGGAAATTTTAAATTTATTTTTCTTTTTCTTCCACAATAATATCAAACTATTGTGATAAATTATTTGAATTTGAATCACTTTGACCTGAATAGTATTTAAAAAATGCAGTATTTTAATAGAGAGCTGTGTAATGAGACTTTCTTCAGACTTCTCACCTTCACTGAAAGCCATTTGTCCCTCACAAACTTTGACAGGATTTCAACCCTTTCGCTCTTTGTAATGCTTCCTTTTACAGGTAAATTGAGAAATGCAATGGAAGATACATATCCCTTTGCAGATCTTATAAGTTCATT
This sequence comes from Gryllus bimaculatus, assembly GCA_017312745.1. Classification (NCBI taxonomy): domain Eukaryota; kingdom Metazoa; phylum Arthropoda; class Insecta; order Orthoptera; family Gryllidae; genus Gryllus; species Gryllus bimaculatus. The sequence goes on from BOPP01000114.1 coordinate 3,649,445, forward strand.
AACAATTTTTTTGAAAATATACTGCTCCTTTTTGCTGTATATTGATGTGGATCTGCAAAATGAAATAAAGTGAAAACAGCAGAAATATGTGTATTGCCACAATCGCACACCCCTAGAAATTGAGCGATAAATGTAAAAAGGGAACTAATATAAAACAATATATTCATGGAATAAAATGTTCACAAAGAAACATTAATTTTCATTGAAAACATTAGATACGTCCATATTATTTCACATATTAATGTAAATACCATTAAAACTTTAAAATTTTGTTTGAACTATGTAAATGAAATGTAATGGACAAATTTTCATTTTAAAATAGTTACAAATGTTCTTCCTTTCTTACCATTGAATTAGAATTGCTATATGGATTAAAATAATATACCATCCCTTCTGATTCATCTTTATTTTACGGAAAAAAACATTTCATTAAAATTGCAAAGTAATATTTCGGGAGCTTTCATTTTCAATATTATAAAATTTGATTCTCGAACAAATTATTTGTATTCATACAAAAAATCTTTAACAATAATGTAAAGATTTGGGGAAACACTATACTTTAAAATGTGTATAACTAAAATTATCTTATGTTCGCTTTTCCAACTGATTTATGATAATTTCATCATACAGAATATTTTTTCTAGTTCAAAAAATTCTACCTGATCTTGTCCCCTACCCTACCCTCCTTTTGCAAATTCAAAGTGGGAATGCCGAAGATCGACCCTCCATTTTTTAAATATATACAAATTTTTGTCACCTTTTTCGCAATCCTCTGTTCAATTTGGCTTTTGGCTCATAAGATTAGCAGTCAGTCAGTGCCTTTTATTCCTTTCATTTTCTTTTATGCCTTTGGCCAAGGGATCGGGGGCACTTGTACCGGGGTTCCCAGCGAGGCATAGCTAAGCAATTCGGCCAACGATGACGGCTGGTTACCAATGTTGGATGCTGGAGAAGCATAGGCCTTCGCAGTATGAAACAAGAGGGTGTGGCAAACACCTTTTTTGCTTCCCCTTATCCATTCATTTTTTTTATTCACTTAATATAACATTTTTTGCCAATTGTGGAATTTTTAAAAATAATTTTTGAGCAGTTGTAAATGGGCTCGTCTCTGAGTTGGTCGCATTTTTTAGGATTGCTTGGTTTGGCTTTTCAGAATTTTTTGTTGTATTCAACCGAGTTTTACTTTCTCAGCCTTACTTCGAAAGAAGAGAAAGTATTGTAATCGTAGGCCGCCAATTTTCGACAGTAAAAGTTATTGCCCTGCCCTGATAACGAAAAACTTCATGAATCTAGTTCCTTTATATAGTAAATTACCACCTCTAACATATTGTGTAGTGAGAGTAGATGTTTACAGAATACTTTGATACCGAAAAATCGATTGACGGTAAAACATGTCTCTCCATTCGCCTGAAGTCAAAGCTAGTGCCTTAACAGTTCAGGCGATTTTCTCTAAAATGGCTATCCCCCGATAGAATCAAAGGAACTCACGACCCAGCGAGTTAGAAATGGATATTATTTTAAGTTTTGAGGGTAATTTACGTGAAGCCTCCATTACATTTTCAAAATTCTCTTAAAAATAGCTCCAAAATTTTTATTAAATTTTTTCTCGGATAGTGTAAAAGACGGTTTCAAAAATGGCACATGCTTCATTTTCAATAAAATCCTTTTGAAAAATTGCGAAAGTTATTTTTTTCATCTTCTTTCAACTACACTGAAGATAGATTTTGTATTAATAAAATATGTTCAAAGACATCTTGAAAGATCAAGTTAATAATTAGTATTATCAGATCCATTTTTCGAAAAATGAGTTATTTTCGCAAAATTTTGCATAAAATATAGGCAATTTTTAATTTTTTAGACATTTCCCCCCCTAATATCGCCTCCATTTTCTCCTCGTGTGTATCAAAGAACGATAAAAAAGTGGCCCTAGTCCCATTTGCGGGAAATGTATTTTCAAAAATGGCAAATCCACAAATTTGAAAATAGACTTTGTCTTAAGTAAAATATTTTCTAAAAATTCAGATGCTTAAAAATGTTCATGTATGTGTAATGTTTTGAATAAACGCTTAGTTAACGCGCAATTTCTGCCTGAAGTTTACGCAAATTATTAAAAAAATACACTTTCTCAAAAAATCCGCTCCGATTTCCCCTTACCACAAATAGAGCAAGAGACACTTATAATATTGGAGCAGGGTGCATCTTCTTTAAACTCTTGGAATTTGATATAATGTGCACGCTGTTGTAGCACCAATGGTTATTTTTTATGCATTTTTAGGAGTTTCTGGAGTGTGTGTGTTAAAGCATTCAAATCTACCACCTCTTTTTCAGTTTATTTTCAAGCTCTCCCACTAGAGTGCGACGGGCACAGTTCGATTCCCGACTGTTAGATACGTTATCTTTTTCAAGGTTACCAGTTGGAGAATTTTATGCCCCAAATGGGGATTTTTTTTTGTGTGGAGGGGAAATAATGGGGAACATAAATAGGCGGGAAATATTTGCAGACTTTTTGGGGGAAATTATTTTCATCTCGAGTCAAGATAGAATTAGCATTCTCTCAATTATTATGAATAAAAAAGAAACAATAGACGTTTTCTCTCTCATCTTCTTGCATCGAAAAGAAAAATAAGCGACAGGCAGAGAAATATTACGGAGAATTACTATAAATGCAAATGCTCAACGCCCTCGAGGGGGTTTTAGAGACACGTCAATGTAGACGCAATAAACAATAATAATAATAAAGTGAGAAAAACGCGGATAGTATTGGTCTTCGAGCAGCTCAAAGAAGGATTATTGGTTAATTTGAATTATTTTAATTTAAGGGGATAGCCAATGAAATCGTCAGGTGCAATTCATGTCGTTTGTCCACAATTTGGAGATTAATTTTCGTTACAAAGTTGGGGAATTTGTTTCATTGGAGAGGTTATTTGAGGAAATTCCGTTGTTATGGTGAGGAAAGAGCTCGCACATCCGGCAACCTTGTATCTGCCTTCACAATCGGCTGAAAATGCTTATCACCCGTCCTGCGAATTCATTTGTAGCTTCACTATGCGCACGTTTTGTTGAACTCTCCTTTTGCTTGTAATGATAGGAGTAGAGGTAAAGGCGAGTTACTATTTTGTTAGCAATGCAGAAAAATCATATTTGCAAATTAGTTTACCAATGCAAAATAAGTTTTCTATAACTCGGGAACGATAATATCTATTTTTTCAAATATTGCTAATCTCGCGCTTTTTAAAAATGTATTTTTATTTATTTATTTTAAACTTTTACTCATCTTTCAACTATTTGTTAAAATGATAGGAAGGCATTCTAGAAATTAAGAAAACGTGTGCAGATAATCTCCTCCCCCAAACGTCACACAGTTTTTACTGCTTTTTTTCTTCTTTTTTTAAATAAATCGAAATCATTTAAAAACGTGACGCGAGCGCTGGCTTGGCGCGTTGATGTCGAGAGCTATCAGAGTATTTTTCGTTATGTGAAATACAGTCAAATAAGAGATAGCAGTAACAATGTTATGTTTAAATACTTGTTCAGTCTACTGCCACTTATGAGCACTTACAATGCGCTTAAAATAATTTTGTATTAATGTTTAGAGGCGTCGATGAGGCATTGCTCCTGTTAATTTTGAATCAAATTCCTGACTAAGTAATTCTGCCTCACAATATTAAATTTCAAACGTTCTTCATGGGTAAATTTAAAATTCTAAATTAATGACTAGCCTTTTTCAGCCAATGTTTGGAGAGCACCCCTTTTCCCAAATTGAATACATGTAAATGATAATCACTCCAGAGCTACTTAAATAATTAATTCATTAAGAATCCTTAATTATTAAATTTAGCAGTTCATTCAGATGCAAAGAGGATCAAAAGCCTCAATAAATATTTTGTTAATGAAATTACTGAAATAAAATTGTTGTTATAAAATTTCATGTACTATTTTTAGCGAAAATTAAAAGCTCGTAAATAAACAAAATGTTGTTTTAATTCTAGACAAATAGTGAGTTTATGAATATTAGATTACAGCACAATGAATGTTGACTTCTACAACTAAGTCAAACGCCGAAATATACAATTTTATATTCCTATGCAATACTTACTCATAGATAGAACAACCAATGTACTGACAGTCTAAGGGTTGTCCCAGGGTTGCCAGGTCGGTAAATGTGTCCCTAAAAAGGGGATTTTGTTTCGTTGTGGGGAAAGAATGGAGAACATAAATGGACCAGAAAATATTTGGGGATTTTTTGGGAAATTATTTTCATCCGAAGTCGAGATATAAATATTATTCCCTCAATTATTAATAATAAATAATAGGCGTCACTTTCTCTCATTTTTATATACATCAAAAAGAGAAAATTAAACGACAGACATAGAGAAGGAAAAACGAAGGTAGTGCATGTCTTCGAGGAGCTTGATGATTGGTTGATGGAATTGTTTGAACTAAAAGGACAGCCAATGGAATCGCCAGGGACAGCTCATGACATTTGTCATAATTTGGAGAATATTTTTTGTTTGAAAAGTTGAGGAATTTAGTTTCATTGTAGATGTTATTTGAGAAAATTTCGTAGTAGAGGGGAAAGAGTTCACAACAGGCAACACTGACGAGTCCATCCTTATGTCTTCGGTGTAAAAACGGATCTACAAATTCCATTCGTAATTTTAGACAAGAATATAACATATTTATGAAAGTAACACGCTCTATTAAATTATGCTGTGAGATCCATTTCAATATGTTCTAGAGATACAACTAGTACGAATTAGATACCGTAATTATGATTTTCACTCTGTGTTCAAATGAAGAAATCCAATTAGATAAACTGAACAAAACATTCTCGAGAGCATTGTAAGTTGTGGATCACGAAAACGGTAGAAATAGACATTTAAAAATGAACTATGTATTTTCCTTATCCTTATTTACATTATGCAGAAAGTTTCTGAACCAAACAATGTATTTATCTTCATGGAATGTTTGATTTCATCAGTTCTGACAAATCCTTTCTTTCGTTGCCGAGCAATCCGGACAAAAGGCTTAAACGCAAAGCTACCTTTTTGCTTTTCCTTATATGCAAGCTGATACCCTAATGCTGCACAGTAAAATCTTTTTTCTCTAATTTACTTTAAACATAAGTGAAAATATTGTATAATTTCTTTTAATCTCCATGCGTAACCCAAATATAAATATAAATATACTACAGCACAACTTTTCTCGCATTCTATCTAAAAATAAATTTCTAAAATTCAGAGTTCAATAAAAATGAGATCTTGCGCCATTCTTCTAGGTGTTCCTTGTTCTATCCGCGGAAAAAATGAAGCAAACAATTGTGGAGCTTATATGAGAATCTTTTTGTAATTTGCAAGAAATTTAAGCAAAATTTCCGCAAAAAACAGTCGTTTTTAAAAATAATATACATGGCCTTTCTAAAATACCTGATTTTTTTTATCTTATTTCATCTGAGACAAAATCTCCTATATTCAATTCCAATGTACTAAAAGCAATCTAACAATTTCTTAGAAAGTGAACGAAATCTCAAAAACTCACTTCATCCATGTACATTCAGTAGTATTTGTAGCAACGTAGTATTTCTTGCTTGTCAGTTCACACAAACCCGTTTTGATTTCCAAAGTAGTGAATCTAGTAATTACATGATTTATTTCTTCAATTAACGTATTTAAACAGCCTAATTGCTGCCCTAAAACAAAAATATAGTTACCAATTGAACCATTTTTCAAAAAAATATTCACATTCCTGCTAACCTTGCTCCAGACATGCATTACGATACACTCCAAAAGCTTCTTTCTCTGTCTGTGCCGGGTGATATACAAATGATTGAAGAAATCGACGGTGGACATCTCCATAAGAATTCATTTTGAAATGGACAAAATGAACGGATCACGATTTCAAAATATTATTCTAAATAGTCGACTACTTAAAACTGCAAACTAAGCACCCTTTTAAGACATTAAAAGGCAAAATACTAGGAATAAATTAAGAACAACTCACAATATCTTAACGAAGCCAACAACCATACACACAATAATACGCCAGAATAATTGAGAGTCGTCTGTGGTTGACTTAGTACATTTTGTATACTTTTTTTTTCGCGAAGCAACTGAATAAAAAAAACTGAATATACCTTTTAAAAGTTTGTGATAATTTTATTTTCACTTCTACAATATTATTACAGTAATTATGAAAATACTATTTAAATTATTCAATAATTGAGTCTTCAAATTGTATTGAATGTTATACACATATTATTTATATTCATACAAGTATTATTTATTATTTTAAATTAATTTCATTTTATTAATTAATTAACATTCGATTTTTAAGATATTTTAATGTTCTAAGAATTAATATTTTTTCTTTTACCCCTATTCCAGAAACAAAATTTTGAAATGAATTTCGCTACATGGCAACAATGCTAACAAATCATTTCCAAAAGTAATCTCGGCCAGATGTGTTTCGAGCTCTTTCCTCGCCACTACAAAGAAATTTCACCAAATTATCTGTCCAATTAAACAAAATTCCCCAACTTTAAAACGAAAAATATTCTCCAATTTATGAACCAACGACATGAGCTGTCCCTAACGATTCCATTGGCTGTCTCCTTCAGATAATTGAAACCAACCAATCCTCACCCTCGAAGCTGTATATAATCTTCGTTTTTTTGTTTTTTCTATGCATGTCGTTTATTTTTGTCCTTCTGATACATAAAAAAATTACCTCTATTGTATTTTTTGTATTCATAACAATTGAGAAAATAGCATTTCTTCCTCGACTCAGGATGAAAATACGAGTAATTTACCCAAAAAATCCCGAAACTTTTCCCCGTCCATTTATGATCCCCTTAATATCCCCACAACGAAAAAAACGATTTAGGGGACAAAATTCCCCAAACTGGCAACCATGCCGTGACGTTTCCATTGGTCGTCCCCTGTAAATTCAAATAATTCATATCAACCAATCACTGTCCTTTGAGCTGTCAAAGCCCAATACCTTCGTTTTTTAATATTTGTCTTTCTCTACACTTGTCGTTTATTTTTCTAATTTTGATACGTAAAATTTTGGGGACAAAATTACCCAATCTGGTGACCCTGATTGGACGGCGTGTTGCATCACACCAATATTGAGAGAGATGAGAAAATTCATTGAAGTTATTGTAAACGCCGCAGCGAACCGCCACCAGCAGGACCCTGATCCTGAGAACGAGGACGCTAGCGATACTCCCGAGAACTACGAGAACTACGTGCAACATAGTTCATAGGAGTTCGTGAATGTTTACGTATGTCGAAGCGATTCAATTCAAACACATTTGACAGCGCATGCTCATTACTTTCTCGTATACGTACGTATATACGGAATAATATACATAGTATAGGGAAAGTAATGTTGCGGAAAATCGATTTCGAAATTTCGACGGAAATACGCGTTTTGAGGTTCCCTGATACCGGAAAAGTATTTTTTTTTTCAAACGTCCGTCCGTCGTGTGTCTGTGAACACTACTAATGCCTAAACCATGCGTAGGATTTTTTCCAAAATGAAATCTTGTCAATCTGGCTCGAGTTGAATCTGAGATTTTGAAAAAAAAAAATCTTTAAAATTTGGGGGTACTTTACATGAAACCTTTGGGAGTACTTCATATGACATTTTCAATTTTTTTTTCAAAAACGGCTCCAATTCTTTTCTTAAACGTTTGGTAAAGATAGTGCTAAATGTACTCTATAAGATGTGTTCATATCATTGTATTTATGACTACATGTGCTTTAAATAAAGTCATCCAAATGCCCCAAAAACAACAGTTTTCGGTGAAAACAACCGCTTTCTGTTTATTATTGTCTCAAGTTTCAACATTTTTTCAAAAAATGCTCAACATTTTTTCTTCAAATATTTCGAACGGATTGCACTCTTTAATATGACATAAAGTTAATTTCGGTGTACTTTGTTGTTTTTTCAAACATTACACAAATGCAAATTTTTTGAAAGATCTCTCACGTCGTTGAAATGCACATTTCCAGCAAATTGTAAACACTATTTTATTTGTGAATTAATGTACTTAAAATAACCAAATTAAGTTTTTGGAAAACAAAAAAATTATGTGAAAAAGAGCTTCAAACTTCGAATTTTCAGTTCCGCTTAAGCGCTAGTTTTTTTTATAAAGGTTTCCTATTTTTCTAAAGAAAATTACGACTTGAGATGAGGTTTTACTGTCATTTAATTCTGTTAAAATGATATTTCCGCTTTACAAGGAAACCGAAAAATTAAGAAAATGTCAAAAAATGTACTTTGGGCGATAGATGACAACAGGCAAGAATACGTGGATAAGTTCTAATAGCTAACCAAGACCAAAGAAAATAGAAAGCTAATACGAGAAAGTCTGTGTCATTCTGTCGCACCACTAGTTTCTTTTTACACATGAATTACACAATGTTTTGAAGATTAACATTTTTAAGTCCCTCTTTAAATTTTCAAATGCGGAAGTGATGAACTAAAAACAGCTGGAAACAAATTAACTACAAACATTAGAAATAAACTACTAAGTTATGTAGAAAAATGAAACTGCCCAGGGTTTTTCCTGATAACATATTTGTTTAATTGAATCAATATGTCACACTATCAGATAATGAATATGTAATGCTACTAATAACATAAAAGAAAGGTTTCTCTTATTTTTAGCACAAATGTTGGGGGGGGGGTAAAAATCGTGGTATTTTGTATTCTTGAACTCTAACATTACCTTTAAGTTCTTTTTTTTCTCCACCGAGTTTGGGCTAAAAAATCATGAGAGCATATTTTCGAGTGACTAAATTTTGTATAAGATTGATTCTTTTTTAGAATTATTTTCCTCGCCACAATAAGCTTGTTTGGTTTCAAGTTTGGATATTTCCATTCTCAACCATTAGAGTGCTTTTTTACAAGTTTACTATGGGAAGTAATTGATCAACCATTATACCATTTTAAGAAGTCGTCTTTTGCATTTGGAACAACGTAGATTATTTTCAACTGAAAACTTTTACTACATTTTGAATCTTCTGAGGTATCCTGGCACGGTATTGTCTTTTTTGTCAGAAAGCAAATAGTTGTGCCCTCTGATCAGAAATGTATGTTCAATGCAAAACTCGCCGCCTTTTTGACGGAATTTCCGCTGGTTTATTTTCTTACCACTTTCATCATACCCCCTCTAGAGGCGCCGGCTCGTGTGATAAGGTGCAGAGAATCAGATTATCATAGGTAATACGAGTGCTTTGGAAATTGTCGATAAATCCCCGAATATGGTCACCATACGTCCTCTTTTCCCCGGACGTGTTCTCTTGGTGATTGAAGAAAAACTGTCCGGGTGGATTTTACAAGAAAGAACGAAATGACCTCTTTTTTTTTATTGGAAGGGGACAATACTTGCAAATGCAATGTAGACATATGATGTCCGAAGAATATTGCACTTTTTCCAACTTATTTTTGTCCCCGAGATCATAACATCTGTATAAATTAAGGACTTTTAATTTCAACTATCTCGCCTACCAACCGCCAAAATCCATAGATCAACTATACTTCTTGAAATGTCGTTTACTCCATGAAATGCGACAGTACTGCTATTAACTGGTACAACGTATTGTATGCTGTTTACAGACTTTGTGTTCGGTCATATTAATACTGATCTACCTGCCTGTGGAGTTAATAACTGTGGTACTTATACACTGAAGAGCCCAAAAAGCGGGTACAGCAATACGAATTGAAATAAAGAGATCTAACCAATCAGAATACGGCGCTCCGGTTGGCAACGACTATATAAGACAACCAGTCTGGCAAATTGTGATATCGGTTACTGCTGCTACAATGGCAGGTTATCAGAATTTAAGTGAGTTCGAACGTGGTGTTGTAATCGGCGCCAGAGAGATATCTCCGAGGTCGCGATGAAATGTGCATTTTCCAGTACGACCGTTACACAAGTTTACCATGAATATCGGGAATCCGGTAAAATATCTAACCTCCGACATCGCTGAGCCACAAAATAGTCCTGCAAGTGCATCGATTGAGGAGAACCATTACACATGACAGAAGTGCATCCCTTCCGCAAAGTGCTACAGATTTCAATGCTGGGCCATCAATCGTCAGCGTGTGAACCATTCAACGAGACATTATTGATATGGGGTTTCGGAGCCGAAGACCCACTGAGTGAATTGATGATTGCCCGACACAAAGCTTTACGCCTCGCCTGGGCCTGTGTCCACCGACAGTGGCTGTTGATGACTGGTAACAAGTCTGATCTCACGAATTTCGTTTCACATTTTTCGAACTGTTGGACATGTTTCTCGGTAGTGCTGCTAGACATCGCACTGCTTCATACGGTTGCGATAATGTGACATCTGGCGGCCCGACCGAGAAAGACGCTGATGCCGTAAGATATTCCATCGTGAAGACGGGCACTGACGCGCCACGTTATAAAAACCTAAATATAAGCTCCATGGTAGTAATAAAGGAGGCGTCCAAAACCCGAAGACGCTGTACAAGACATTTCTGATTTCAATAGTGACTTCTGACAGATTGTCAGCTGTGATGCGGTTATCCAGTAGAGAGCTTTTAATATTGACAACTAAGTCGAAACGAATCTACAGATTGGAAGCTACAGAAGCTAATGTGTGGAGCCGCCTCCACACACGCACACGCACTCGCGCAAGCACAAGCAAGCACGCACGCAACTTTGAAAAATATATATACGTCATATTTTTTAAATAAAACGTTTGTTAAGTAATGAGTTGCTAGTTATAGGACTAAAATCAATTGCAAATTAAGTGTAATTACGGACGAATTATCACGACTTATAACATTATGTATATACTTTTTTAGAATTCTAATTTCTCTATTTGATTTTTCATGTATCCGATTTTCGGGCCCCTTGAGTTTCAGGGACAGGTCACACTGATAATTTCGCTGAGTGGTTGGCAGATGCACGTTCTTAAACAGCATTGATTCATATTTCACCTTCGCAAGTGGGATACTAGTCATTAACATTTACAAAGCTTACAATTTGTATTTCGCATCTTTTCTCTTTCATCTCACCACCTTACAAAACAAACCTGTCCTACGCACATCGCTCCATTTGAAAAACTCTACATCCTCCTTCACAGAGACCACCACCACGTCCCTCTCTTGACACACATGACAAGTTTGCTCTTTGTCCGAAAGGCCCTCTCACGTTGTCCAACATCACTCCACTTGAGAAGCTGTCAGCAGAAATGAATTCGGCCGTGGCGGTTGCATAGGCTAGCGTTGTCTTTTTTGCAGTTCGAACGATCTAAAAATAAGTAGTTATTTCTGCGTGGCGATATTCTGCGAAGCGGCATTCACTTGGCACATCGTTTATGATACAAGGAGCGGACAACGAAAAAAAATGGATTTGGAAAAACCCATGCTGGTTCTGAGGTCATACGTACAAGTATGGCCAACGAAACGTAACAACGAAAAAAATGGATTTGGAAAAACCCATACTGTTTCTGAGGCCATACGTACAAATAGAAACAAGATGGTAGAGTGGAAAATGGAATTTCGGCGGGTAGAAGTTTACTGTCGTTCCCACTATCTACACGCATTGTTTTTCATATTCCATTGAGGAAGTAAGCAACTGACAGCAATTACTATTGAAAGAAAGATGGAAGGATGAAGGGAGGGAGAGGGTAATTTACGAAAACAAATAATCAGCATTTCTATTTTAACAAAAGCGTTCAGTTTCTCACGATTAACGAATAGATTTGATCTGGAGACTCAGCTTTTAAGATCAAACTCCCGACTTTTTTGACTATTCCACTCGTTAAATTAAATCCAATAGTGTTGAACAATACATATAAAATGCCCCAATCAGGGCGGTGCATCTAAAAAACATGTAATGCTTTTTTCTTGCCACCCTTCCCTACTGGCCAACAATAATCTGCCACTCATCGATTTTAGGAGGCGGTATGTATCGATCACTGTGTTGTGCAATAAACCACAAATGTACTATAATATAACCTTTTTTATTTTAACATGTTTTCAGTTATTTTCAATATTTGGCGCATTTTGGAACCCTGTTGGACGTACATTCATTCGTAGAATAGCGCTATTAAATGCCACTCGTGCTTTGGAAATTCTCAGATAAATACCCTCCTCTCTTTGCGAGACAGTGATATATCGACAATTTACAAAAAATCCGTGGTATTACCTACGATGATTTCAAAATAATTTCACTACTTTGTTTACTCTGAACGATTATAGTAATATTAGAATACCTTCTGAAACGAGCGCGCTTAATTCTATATTATCTTAAGCTCAGATTATTCATTTCAAGTGCTTATTGTTTGTCGCTTTCTAAAACTATTTCATTTCAGACTAATGAAATAGACAAGGACTGGTTCCGGCTCAAGTGGAATTGATTTTGAAAGGGCCGTTTAAAAATATTGTGTTTACTAACGTTCTTTCCAAAAATATTATTGTAGGTAGGGGATATTTGTATTGTTTATTAATTTAGTTCTATTGGTTCGTTACGAGTACCCTATTAAAATCAGTTTTTATTATTTCTTACAGTTACCTACAGATGAGGTCAAATTCAACCCCGAATCGTTGTATGAAATGTGAAAATATGAAATACACCAATTATAGTCATTGTATATTTGGTATCTCTCTTTAAAGAAACAGAATCCAATGGAACTAAATTTAAAAATTACATCGCAATTATATCTTTCGCACGCCTTAACAAATAATTGGAGTTGCAACAGCACACACTTTTTCAGATTATGCCTAACTTTTGCATTTTTCAAAAATTCAGAGATTTCAAAGAAAACAAGACATGTCAATTTTTAAGCTTTTTCTACATTATCCAAGGAAAAGTTTAATTGAAAAATTTGGAGCCAATTTTGATAAAATTTTTTAAATGTTTTTGAGGCTCCATGTAAAGTACTCTCAAAAATCAAAATATACGTTTTAAACTCCCAAAGCTTCGGGTTCGCTCAGATAGATCGATGAATATCAGTTTTGGAGAAAATCGTCTCGACCGTTTTGGGCCTAGCGCTGACCACATATGCACATCCTTGGCAGTTTTTAGTCGGATCCTTCTAAAATAGCGTGAAATATTTTTGAAAAACAATATTTTGAGGAATTGTAAATGAGCAACAAACTTACCGCGTCCCACCAGACGAAATTGACTCTATTCTGCTAAAACATACTAATCAAATAACGAAAGCCCAAGAACAACCCTACAACATAATGTAATGGTATTCCTGACATTTCACGTGATTTGCTCTACATTCATAAGGGTACTACGTATGATTCGGTTCACAAGCCTCTCGCAATACATACTGATACTGATTATAATCAATACCACTGTGTATTGTACAGACATTTTCTAACCTCCAGACGCAATTGCGAGACATTTTCCTTGGCACCACTCAGACGAGGATTTTAGAGATATGTTACTATTCTTGTGCATCTTCAAAATCTTCGTCAGAGTGATGCCAAGGAAAATGTTTGGAAATAATCTATTTTATCAACAAGAGTTCGCAATACAGCAGGTTCGTTTAATGTAGTGAAAACATCATGGCCACGAAATAGGTGACCGCGCTCAGTTTAAAACATCCCTCCCTCCAAAATGACGATTTGGAAGATTGTGAATATTCAACCACTGATGTTCTTACAATCTTTGAATCGAAACCGAAAAATAATGTTCATAAAAATAATAATTAAAGATATAATATAAGGTTATAGATATAGTGAAGTAGTTTCTTATTTCTAAAACCCAAAGACTACTTGACTTATTTGACAATTGCTTACGTATGTCACTTTTATTGTGTATTGACGACTGATGTACTCGTAAGGCGTATCAATATTTCGGGCCTTCAATGAACGCAGGTTCACTGCAACGCATGCCAAACTGGCGAGCATCTTGCTTTGATGTGGTAATAAATTATGTTACGCATAGTGCAAAGCACGGAGAGGCGCGAAGACAGGGGTTGGCTGCCAAACGCTGTGATCGATTTCCTCGTCACAGAGTAAGTAGCTTTTGGCAATTGGCCGGTGGGCAAATTGCCGTGAGCTCCTATCTCAACGACGCCCTCTCAGACACACAGAAGGATCCTTGAGGAACGCCAGCATAGATTCATTTGTATGTAAGTGAAGCAAATATGGTCAGTGCAGGTAATATGGCCGAGTAGCGGCTGTGGTGTTAGCTGAAACTATTTACGATTGATTGTGCTAGCATGCAGTCTGGGAGAGTGTAAGAAGTTCATTAACATCCTATAGGACTTGTCAATTAGCGCATTCGCACTCTGGAGCTTTTATTGTCAAGAACGCGCTGAAGACGCTCTGTCCTCATAACGTCCTATAAACTTTTTATAAAGTTTCGCGCTATGGTTTTAAAAAAAGATTTATTTCCGGGCAATTTTGTAAGATTATACTATAAGGGTGTAATTTAAATTATATATTAGTATAGCTAGCCCTAGTTTCATTGTCATGCTACAAGAAATAAGTTAATTTGTCAATGGTCATAAACCCTGCATGTGGGCATGTTATCTTCAAATTCCAAAGTTTTGTAAAATAACAAAATATTCCTCAATTACTTTTGTGGTATAGCTATTTCAACTTGAAGCATAAGTGTTAAATTTAATCCTGATGCTGTTAATTAGGCCAAATTATATAACAGCAAAATTTGAAGCGCTTAACGTGGCTATATTACCTTCAATTACCTTATTTTGATTTTTTGGAAGGCACTCGAAATGCAGACTTGATGAAGAATGGAGAATATCGGATGGTAAAATATTCGGGAGTTTTTGCACCTATAAGCATTACAACAATCGACAACACTATCGATCTTCTGCGCATGTGCAGATGCACTTTAGTGATACGAAACTTGAACTGCGCATGTGCACAAGGTCGATTGTGCTGTCGATTGCTGTAACGCTTCGAGGCGCTAAAACTCCCTAATAGGATAAATAGGACGAGAATGTCAGTCTCTGAAGGCAGGTAACAGAAAAAGAATATGGTTAGTAATGGAAGGTTTAGAAGGCAATCATGGAAGGATACATATCTAGAGAAGAGGCAAGGAGGTAGGAATACAATCAAAATATAGATAAAGTTGAGGAAACAGATGCAGAGATATTAAAGACGATGCGATGAATACAAGTAGAAAATGCATCTACCTGCTCAAGCAGCAAAACCGCACATTAATTTGTTGTTCTTAGCTCAGCGTATTACAGCCAAAACCAGTTACATTCCACATCCAATGAGGAATATTTTGAACCTTCCACAAGAAACGAATATCTCAAAACTATTCACAAAAATACATTTCTAGAACCATTCACAAAAAAATGAAAATCTCGAACCATTCGCAAGAAACGTATATCGAACTAGATACGAAGATACTAGATACAAAGGTCGACGATCGACACATCCACGACTAGGTCGAGATTGAGACCCATAATCTTCCACACTGATGTGTGGAGTCAGGGTGCTCTCTTATCACCTGGATTGTCAGATTAACTTCATAAAAATACCACGTACTACAGGCGCACAGAGGTATTAACTTGAAATAAATATGCAGTAATTTCAATTGCGTTTGAATTGCGCAATATGACACTCATTTTTCACATCAAGTGAGCAGGTTGTATAAAAGCATCAGTAGTGTTTAGATTCCCTTGGAAATCATAAAACTAACGACTCCTTTAACGACTCCGAAATAGTTTAAAATAATATATTTTACCAAAACCAACTTCAAAATTTTCGTGAATATGCATGTAGAACAGGCATACGATTTCAATTTCAAAAAAATGTTAGACTACTACTCACGCTCAGTACAGTTTGTATTGTACGAAATCATCTCCAGAAATTATTTAGTTAATGCCTTATTTTCCGTGGCGAGAAGTGGGCCATCACTTTCCCTCTTCTTACGCAATTTCGCTCCGCTCAATTCACCATCTAGCGGAGAAAGAAGGTATTACTCGGGCGTCGGAAGGAGGCGATTTGAATTTAGCACAGAGGCTTCCTTTAGGCTTGAGGATCTTTTGCATGCAGTAAATCGACACCACGAGATACACGGCTTTACTTTCTCTCTGAAGGAGGGCGTACGAATTATTTTTTCGCCCTTAAAAATCCACGGCTTGGATCGCGTTTGAGCCTGCAAACTTGGGTACATTAGCATGATACGCTAATCGTTATATCACCAAACCCGCAGAAAGATGGAAGGTATTCTCTTACGAGCATTAGGTTCGCCTATCCAAATTAAGCCAGCATTAAAGTAGCAGATTCATATGAAAGTTACATTTCTTGAACAATAATGTGGAGTGGACAAATTAAATGATGGCGAATGACAACTTGGATAGTAGCAATAAATCACTTATAGAAGTTCCAGAAATTCTTCAGCGTTATTTATTTCTTTATCAAATGCCAATTTATTAATACCAATGAAATATTACCGCATACCAATACGAATTTTAAAATTCCCTTCCTTCTACGCCTCACGATATTCTATGCAGACTCTTGATCTCGGTTGCGATTTGTTGCGATGGCTCAGTGGCAACATTGCCATTGCGTCTGGAGAGTTGCTGATTAGAAGGACCCAGGGTTGCACCCGCGCTGCACAGAGTAAGGCTGGCTAGAGGGCAGTTCTATAGGCTGCGCTGATCGGTACTTTTCAGAGATTTCTAAGATCTCACCATTTGAATGGCGGACCAGGACTCTAACAAACAGACCACGGTCCACATGCGATTTTTGCTTCCGGATACTTATTGCCTTCTCTCAGCCTGCACATATACACTTGTGTGCACCTTCACTCATATTAGCGTTTGGCGGAGATATCTGGAGGTGAAAACCCCGCAAGAGGACGTATAGTTCTGCGCCGAATCTCTCATTCCAGCTGGGAAAAGAACACCGCTTTATCCCTGGATAAAACATACAACACACTTTCGGAACAAAGACCCATACCAGTTCATTAAACGTAACTCTAAATCAATCAATCAATGATCGGCTATACGTGTGTGAGACGCGCAACGTTATTCATCTTGCTTCAGCAGGCCAGGTGTGTGCGTCGTAGAGGTCGCAGGTCAGTTGCGCGACCTTGATCGCCCGCTGGGCCATCCGGGGCGTGGTCGGGGGCGGGGGCGGGGGCGGTGCGCGCTTTTAATAGCG
>BOPP01000114.1:3676106-3887368 GCA_017312745.1 Gryllus bimaculatus
GGAAGGTGTGCGGGGGGCGGTGGTGGGGGGTGAGAGAGCTTGGGCGTGGGGCACGGTGGTGGTGGGCGAAGGCGGGCAGTCAATGGAACGGGTGCAAAATGACGCACGCAGCTTGAGAGGACGTCAGACTCACTGCAATGCGGATGGTGCGTGGAACATACTAGAGGCCGTCACCGAGGGATGGGAATAGAGTCACTAGTAGCAGTGGCACCCCGGCCCATCTAAGGTTCTTTTTCGTACACATATGATTTCTGGATATTATGAGTGTTACACAACTATTTCCGCATGTCAATAAATGCGAGAAAGGGGGCGGATTTTAATGATATATATTTCTTTTCGTTTCACTTGAGGATAATGCTGCTTAGTATAGAAATTCATTTTCTGTTATTACAAAACGAAATGAAACCATTTTTATATGACTTTTTGCATTTCTCGTCGATTTTGAGTAAGAAGTCATTTTTTACATTTTACATAATTTTTAATGCATTTTTTGCTGATTTCATCTATATTAGTATAATTTTAATGGAACTTCAAACAATATTTACGAGGTGCAACAAATGTTCACCACAGAATTCCTGAGTAGCCTATTCGATTTCTATTGTCAGCCGTTGTGAGTACTATGTAATGCAAGGTTCCTGTGACGCCTATCGGCCCCATTGTTAGTTCTGCCAATTTCGCGATAAATGAAGGCGGATATTTTCTATTAAAGAACAGTCCAAATCAAACGTTTGCAAGCTTAGTTCACTTGAACAAAAGAAACAGTCTCGTTTACATCAGTCACATATCGAACACCTTGAGTTGTTCATCTGAAGAGGTTTTGATACATTTTTTTACGTTATTTTTCTTTGTTTTTAGGGCATTTTAAAAGCATTTTTTGATCATTTTTGGCAAAGTTTTAGAATCACGATGTTGTCAATTGTTGTTGATACGTAGTTGACGTTATTACAAAGTCTAAATATTTTCGTTCATGAATTGAAGGTACTATTTTCAATATTACATTTTTTGTTCATCAGAAATAAATTGTTTTTTCTAATTATATAATAGGTGAATACAATACGAAATGATTCTAATACCATAAACAGAAAAGTCACAGTGACAAATTACATTTAGTATGTCCGACTTATTATCATCATCATCATCATCATCATTCGATGATGTAATGGTGTGAACCTGTGTTTCCAGCAACATGGGTTTTGAGTAAAAAACTGACCACGAAATTTCAGCAGTGAAGATGATGCAAGAGTCATGCATGTTGCTTGCATGGATGAGTTGGTTCATATAGGATAATGTGTAGAAGTCGCAAGTTCTACGAGGCCTAGTTAGAGAGAATGGGAAATATCCCCTCGCATAGCTGCAGTCCAATATCGCGACGCCATCAGCTGAAATCATCCACAAAAGGCTAGTTGCCATGGAAATGTAACTTTTTTGATATATTTCCTTTAATATGAAAAAATTGTAGTAAATATACTCGTTCCGACGTCGAATATACTTTGATAAGTTTAGTAAGATATTTTCTCGCTTGTAAAATGTATGCTACGGTAAAGATTTATGACCCTAATTTTTGGAGACAGCAGTTGGAGGATCTGTCAATCATTGCCAAGGATTTGGCTTTAAGCCTGGTTCAGAGAGATCTTATCAACCTCGTGTTAGACATAAATTAAATTTGTGATGCTTTTCCAAGAATGAGTAACTGCATAATACAAACATGTATCTGTCACGACACTGACAATTTGATACGAACTGAAATATTATATGGAGGTGAAAAATTTTATTCAAATTCTACTCAAAGGCGACTGTCAACCGTGAGATTCTTTTACTTTTACTTATCGTAAAAACACGACATAAAACGTATTGTTTTATTTCCCTTCCGAAGGAAAGCGTGTACAACAATATCTTCTGTATTGACTGGTCCAACATAAATGCTAAAAAACAGTCATTAAATGAACTTTTACAGAATTACTTTTGTATATTCAGGGCTACACCAAATATAATGCATTTTGAAAATAAACCTTGAGAAGTCAAAGCTTTCTTTCTCTGATTTTCTCGCACTAAATATGGTCGTTTATGAACCTGTGGCCTTTTAGAGGTCGTCTTTCAACTTCATTCATCGCTAATCACCGATGAGGATTCTGCCAGAAACCGAAAAGCTTCGTTCCCAGAAAGTTCTTCGCACGTCATTAAAATGTAGCAAAAATACACGAACTTTTAACAAACAAATTTTTACAACAAATTTTTAAAATAAATTTCCTGACATTTAAGAAAAAAAATGTTTAGAAAATCATTTGTGAATAGTCCCTACTTTGTTACATAGCCAACTTTACAAGTAAATCCCCCTCTTCATTTGCAAGGTTTCACATTTATCTTTCCTCTTTCACCAATGCTTATCAGTTTAACCCTTAATAGCTTATTTGGCCTATCCAGGTTTATTCCGATCCAAATTAGTTTTAATTGGTCCAGATTCATATTTAATTATTCGAACTCTTTTGACATATTGAGATTACATTCATCCATTTCAGTAGTTTTGGACCCATTTTGGATCATCGTGTGATCCACTTTGCACCTTGTGTCCTGTTTGGGCTCACTTTGCTCCATTGTGGCTAGATTAGTTCGGATTATGGCTCACTTTCCTGTCAAATCCTTTACGTTTCATTAAGATTCACTTCAAACTTATTTTGATTAATTGAAATATATCTAAAACGAACATATACCTATACACACCACTTTGGTAGCGATTATGATTTATTTCTATTTTCTATGATTTTCTTTATAAGTCTGCAAAATTTTATGTCGATCTCTTATGTTGTGAATGCAACACGATGAAAGAACAAGGCTTTGAAATGTGCATTTATATTGCTAGTGAATGAGGGATATGTTCTTTCGATAGAGTAGTACAATAAACATATGGCTATTGGGATTAGTTATTTAGCGTGCACGCTTTCCACGGCGCAATCCCGAGTTCGATTTCCGACCGGGTCAAAATAGTAACTGTGTGCTTTCTTTACAAATGTGTCAGTTTCTATTGCTGTGTGACGATGAGAAAGCCCACCCTAAGGTTATGAAGACCAGAATATATAGTGAAAGGATGTCTTCGTGCTAACCACACACATCCCTTACACCATGGTCGAGAGGCTGGGCCACAGCTGGTCGGCCATGGCCCGTAGTGGGCTGTCGAGCCGCATACGACACATAAGACAGAAAACATAGCTGGCTATCATATTAACTTAAAGATGTTATATATGTAATATTAATTTAGTATATTCGTTTATTAATTTGCAAAAATAAGCTGTATTCAGGATAATATTTCAAATCCACACCCCAGTTGCAAATGTCAGTGTAACGCAATGCTTCTCGATTGACTAAGAATGGATATACTTTGGGTTTTAACACCAGGTGGTAGATTTCTAAGAAGTACTATAATATACACGGTAGCACTCCTGAACTGTAATACAATGAACACACAATTTGGTCCACCTAAATCCGTTGGGGCTGGCTTTGGCCCACTGGCAGCTTCAGGGGCGGGGCGACGCTGGACTCTGTGGCTGCGATCCTATTTTCGTCGCGCGTTCGCGCCTGCGTCCGCAGGGTTGGCAGCCATGGCGGGGCAACGACGGAGGAGCCAAATATGGCGCTGGCTCGGATTCCGTAGCGGCGGCGGCGACTGCGGCTGAGGAGGGGTGGAAGGTTGGAGCGGGGCGGGGGCGGAGCTTCCCAAGGCTGCCGGTAGATGGCTCCGCTGTCGATGGTTCGCGAAATCACCCGATCCTCCGTTCCGCCCCTCCCGGGAGAGACTCTGTAGCCCTACTCGAGAGTTTTGCACACGAGACGTTGCCAGAGTGGGTGTTTTCAGGAGAGGGCAACCAATTTTATGAATGGGATACAGTAACGAGGCCCATACGCTTTCTGGATACGTTACAATTTTACCTGTACTGTGTACGCGTTTCATATTAAATTCCAAGGTTCCCACAGTACAAGTTTGCGCGTCTTTTGTTTAAACGATCCCGAAGACACACACGGACGTCCACTTTTACCCGCATGAGTACTCGTCTTTAACGCACTGCACCGCTTTTTCTGTCGGGTTAACCTCCTCTCATGCTTTCTGAAAAAATCCCCTTTACATATTTAATAAAACCAGCTACAGATTCATCCTTTCAGACAGACAGTTTAGGGTCAAACACGAATTCCTAGTCTGAAGAAACAAAAAAAATCAGAAGCTGAGCGGTTTTGTCAGTTTTATTCGTGGACTAGTGACCATAGATGGTCGTGATTGTTAGAACAAGAGAAAAAACTG
Organism: Gryllus bimaculatus; assembly: GCA_017312745.1. Taxonomy (NCBI): domain Eukaryota; kingdom Metazoa; phylum Arthropoda; class Insecta; order Orthoptera; family Gryllidae; genus Gryllus; species Gryllus bimaculatus. The sequence goes on from BOPP01000114.1 coordinate 3,680,395, forward strand.
GTAAAAATATCACGTAATCCGTACGCGTATGCTCCTCTGAAAAGCATTATCTGGCACTTTGTCTGTAGCCCCAGAAAAACTGTTACCCCTTTGTCACTATATTTCAGTTATTGGATTACAACGGTCGAATTGAGTTGTTACAGAAATCAGTACAACAGATTTTATAGATTAAGCCAAGATGAATCAAAAGGAAGAAAGTCTTCAAGGTTAATCAATGTTTATCGCTTTTCGTTGAATATTAATATACTATTTTCTTGATATCAAACAATTTTGATATTAACGTTTTGCTCAATTTTAGTTTGTTTCTATTACTCTTACTGCTCTTTTACAACTGTTTTCTGTTCACTACATAATGGCTATTAGTAACGTAGTTAAATATTTATTTCTTACAAAAAGTCCAATTAATTATCCATTAAGTGATTTCTGATAAGTCAATTCGTATTTAATTTTTGTTAGTGTCTAGTACACAATAATGCATGTTCTGATCTTGTCGACTTTCTTGTAACAGTAAATGCTAACTACTTAACATTTTAGACAAATGAAACACTAAATCAAATAATTAACGTCTTATTATATTCTCAAGCCAATTACCACCCAAAATTGTGAGTTAGTTTCATTATACACCGAATTATTCTTCCGATCTAGATTCCTATCTAGTATACCGTAATAGCGAACGCCAGCCGAATATTTAGCTTCCTTCCCCACTATATTGAGTTTTGAAGTGACGATGTTTGGGACCCGAGCGTCGACAAGAACCATATTTGCACATTTAAATGGAATTGCAACGAACGTAGTTACCGTGTGTTACATCATTTTTTGTACTGTATTGAGAAAATAATATTGTCACCTAATATCCTTTGCAAAATTTCAATCACGTAATTGGCTCATCTCTCAGTCGGTCAGAACTCCTACATATTTTGATCGTTTCCAATCTACAAATTAGAGATTAACAGTACACGATACGATTTCTATGGCTTGTAGAAGGGTAAACAATTACATGAAGTGAAATTGCAAACGAACAGACGGACGTACAAGCAGACGGACCTTTTTAGGGGGATTTCGGTATCAGGGAACCCAAAAACGTTGAAATCTCGAAATCGATTTTCTGCAGCATTACATAACTTTCTCTATAACACGTCTATTGATTCCATATATACGTAAGTATATGAGATAGTAATAATGTGTAATGTTACTAACATTGTTATTAATATAACCAACTTTTCTGTTTTACATGTTACATAAGTCTGTTCCTTTTTTTAAATAAAGTATATTTCCTGAATGTGTTATCACAAAGTGTAAATGATAAGCTTTTAAGATTAAAAGAGCCGTATTAATTACGTTACATGATTGTAATATTATTGTTACTCGCATAGTATGTTTTCTCAGTTTCATTACATTTCACTGCGTTTTCCGCTGATACAAATAGTTTAGTTTTCTCCTGATTTTTCGAGGAAATAAAAAACCTAATTTCACTGTTGTCCTTTTGTTAAAAAATTAAAGTTCATATTTTAATCTTGAAATGGGATAAATGTACAATTAAAAATACCAGAAATAAATGCAGTAAATACTCGGTATATTTACAGTTTATTTGATTATTTGGTTACACACACAGATAGATAGATAGATAGATAGATAGAGAGAGAAATAGAGAAATATATATATATATATATATATATATATATAGAGAGAGAGAGAGAGAGAGAGAGAGAGAGAGAGAGAGAGAATAGATATAGAGAGAAATAGATATAGATAGAGGGACATATAGATGGAGAGAGATATAGACAGAGAGACAAATAGGAAGAGACAGGCAAAAAAAGACAAGGAGAGTGACAGAAAAAAAGAGACAAGGAGAGCTAGACAGAGAGACATTCACAAATACGTAGAGAGATGGAGTTACATATAGACAGGCGCAGAGAGATAGAGACAGAAGGAGAGAGAAAAAGGTGTTCTTTCTTGTACAATGTGGCTCCCAATTTTCAAGCAATTTCGTTGGACCATTTATTTCCCAACGCGTGTGCCCGGGGGCGGGGGTGTCATGTGTAGGCATTCGTCGCCAGGTGAGTCGGCGGGGGTGCCCGCTCACCCACCCACCCCCGACCTTGAAGGTGGCGCCAGCTGCCGTCCACAATAGTTCAAGGAGACCGAGGAGAAGCGGCAAATAGGTGCAGACGCCTACTGTACTCGAGTGTCGGGCAGCACTCGAGGGATCACAATAACCATAGCCCAGATTCTCTGCACGAAGGTATTGGGTCCTTTTTCGCATGGTTCGCTCGGGACGACATACGTCTTCAGGCTCTCGACCAAAATGGCCGAAGGAGACAAGCGGAAATAGTTTCGATTTATTCTAATTCAGTGATTAAATCAATTTTGTGATCAAGTATTAAAGCTCTTACTTGTGCTTGACTACTAGAACTTCTTCACTATTAATGATAATTGTTTTAATGATTAAGAGCAATGAGAACTGTTTCGTTATTGTTAAGTCAATTTAATAGCTAGCATATCCCTTTCAACTTATTTGTAACATGTACTACAAACTCCTATTTTCTTATTACATGTGCAACTATGAATGGCCAACTTACGGTATCTCTCATCTGATATTCTATCCAATTTTTGGTACATTGTCTTTTCCGTTGACACTTTTTTCTAACACAAGCGTGACATTCAACTCTTTTCTCACATCCACTTTACTCTTTTATCCAGGAAGGTGTGCCCTAGAGTGATATCCTACATTTATCTCTTTCAAAAATTAGTTTCGATTCACTTCCTTACATACGAATGAAATACGAACATAGCAATAGTGTTAAATAATTTACCTAGGTACCTTTTACGTCTGCTTTTTATTTCTTATGAATATTTCTAGAAATATTTTTAAACGTATTTAATTTTTTGTCTATGATCGTATCTTATATTAAACATACCATCCTAATTATTATTTAAATGCCAACTTCTAAAATGTTATGGTTTATTACCATTTTCGTTCTAATGAAAAATTTGCCATTAAAATCCGTTTTTGTTTTGTCTGTTGAAATTGTACGATTTTGCATTATTATTATTCAAAATATATTCTGCGTATTGTAGCTTGTCTTCGTTATCTTACTAAATATAAGGTATACTATAATAAAAGGTCGCCTGCTTGGCATCAACGGCTAAAATTGTTTTCCTTTGATGAATTCCTTGAGTTACCTGTGCATTTAGCAGTACAGTAAATATTAAATTTCATGGTTGAGAAGCTACAGCATTTTTGCACTCTATTATTTACACGAATATTATTCGTTAAGTTTCGTTTCTGAATTCATTTTTATGGTCACAGAAAGTTATTTTTGATTTTTATACTGTTGGTGGAGTACTGACCCTCTTCACAACAACCCCCAATCTGGAGGACCAAGATTTTGTGTTGGTTTTACTGCCCTAGATAGGTTTGCTTCATCACGCCTTTCTAGCCGATGTGTTCTGTAAGAAATATCGTCCAGTTCGGACTAATATCTTCTCTCAAGGCAACGGCGGCAGCACTTATTTCCTGGCCTTGCCTACTCGCCATGCCCGTATATTGTCATTAAGCATATATGGTATTTAACGAGTGTAGTTACGTCGCAAATTACCCCCCCCTCCCAACGTCTAAAAATGTTTACCTAGTTTCCTTGTTTCGAGGAAAATTTCGACCTTGCCATCGTTATTCCTATTCCATTTTTTAGCAAACCGTTTCACTATCCACCACTTGCGGACCCGCTCAATAGCAAAGCCTTTTTATAGTGGAGAACATCATTAACACGCGGTGATGGTCTAACGCTTAGCGTATCGGACTGTTGTATGTTGTACCCAAGTGGGCGGGTTCAAACCCGATCGAAGCCGTCGATTTTTAAGAGCGAAAAAATTCTTCGTACTCCTTCCTTTGGAGGGGAAGTAAAGCCGGCTGTCCCATGTTAGTACATTTACTTGCATGTAAAAGATCCTCAAGCCTAAATGACGCCTCTGAGCTAAATTCAAAAATTGCATGTTTCTCACCCAAGAAATACCTCCTTTCTCTGCTAGTTGGTGAAAGGAGCGTAGCGAAATTTGCGTGGTCAGACGGAAGAGCAGGTCTCATGGTCTGAGCCTCGCCACGTAAAATACGGCATTAATTCAATTCAATTAACCAATATTTTTATGTAGATTACGCGCCACTCTCTGTAGTATGCCCTCGATCGGGGCGATTCAAGCGTTAGGTGAAAAACGTGATTCATCGGTTCGGCCGCCAAAATGCTCCGTGTGACGAACCACGACGGGCGCCAACTCCGCTATCGCGTCATCAGGACTCCCGTGACCCCAGCACGCGTTCGAGGACTGAGGACTTCCACAGGCGATGCCAACGCTGGCCGTGTTTCCCCCCCGCGCACTCGCAGGCGATGTCTCACGTCTAATTCTGTTTTATTGGTAGTTCCTCTAAACGAAACCGCTCGCTCTGAAATCCCCCCTCATGGACAAGTCCTGACCGTAGACTCGACTGGGGGAAATGGGCGGGGTAGGGATTCGCAGTCGCAGCTATGAAAGTAGCGAATTGGTTTGAAGCGAATAACGCTTCCTCAACGGGCGATAGTGCAAGGCTGAAATAGGCTTTTGATTGATTGACTAATTACTGATTCTGGGCGCGTCGACTTCTAAGCCCGTTAGTCCCGTATGCGTAGTGTTCGTGAGGTGGCGGTGCTCTTTACTAGCTGGATGGTGAGAATTTGTTTTCCCCAACAAGGTATCTCCTACCAACGGGGCATTACACCAGCCGGGTGAAGGTGTCAGCTCCCGACGAGTCTCCCGGCATGTGTGGTAGTATAGTGTTGGTGTGTATGTAAGGAAGGGGTGAGGATTGGACAAAGAAGAGGAAGGGAGGATCATGCGCGGTCCGTGCCCCGTTTATTAGGCAACCGTTCCGGCATTCGTCTGGTGTTAATCGGAGAAGCTACATATCAGAACAGCCGGCGCTAGAATTCTCCTTCAGACAGTGACTGAATTCGACCTATCTATCTAGCGAGTTTATAAAAAAAATGTTCACCGTCGGAAGATTAACTCTAGGACCTCCCGGTCAGAAGCATTGCTGTGACATCCGTTGATGCCCTGAAATACCTCTTCGAGTGGAGTCTGAAGTAGATTAAGCGGGAAATCATTAAATTAATACTCTTCCAACGAATCAAGTAATGAATCTGTGCAATCCGAATTTAAGTAAAATTTTAAACTGTTAATAGTAAAACATTAATTTATTTTATCTTCAAAAATTAGTCAATACGCAGCTGTTCTGAGGCTGGGCAACTTTCGTCTAAAGATGGCACGAAAGCGGTACGCAGTATTTCTATATAATTCCCAGCCGAGGACCGGAAACGCACGACCATGTGCTGTTCCTCGGCCATATTCACGTCATCAGTGCTAAATTGGGTTCAGCCACGTGAGTGATTATTTTTACACTAATTTCTTCTAAATCCTATTGAGGGCGAGTGGGGAGTTAGGTGAGTATCCTAATAGAAATGATTCGCTAACATTTCACGAATGTTGGGTCATTTGTGCTAGTGCTGTGGTGAGAAAGAACACTTCTTTCGAAAATCTCACTATTCTCCATGTCTTGTAAATTCGAGTACCGACGGTGGCACGATTTTCGACACTAGCTAGATAGGAAGCTCGGGATCAATCGCTGTTTGGAGAAACATTCTAGAAGCCGACTGCTCTGATCGGTAGTTTTCCATGGTTTCTCCGATCAACAACAGGCGAATGCCAACGTAGTACCCTATCAAACGGGCCACGGATTTTTCTTCCTGTTCTTTGTCCTATCCTCACCCCCTACACACACTTAACACTAACATTCACTACACTACCCCACATGCCGAAAGACCTGTTGGGAGCTTAGAACTTGTTCCTGCTGGGGGATTTCCACAATGACGGGAGATACCTGGTAGGGGAAAACCGCTTTAATCGCTTAGATAGTAGATCGGCACTGGATCTCACTATTTAGCGGTGAAAGATCACCGTCACCTCCCTAGGAGGAAACATGCATCACACTTATGAGAATACTGACTTAGGTAGTTGACGCGTCCAGAATCTCTAATCAATCAATCGATACCCAGCCAACCCACGTGGAATTGTACTGTTATATGGTACAGTATAGCTACAGAAGTATTCTCGGGGGCCCTTCATTTTCCCCAACTCTCTTTCCCCCCCTTCCTCCATTATTTTCCTCATTATCTCTGTCATAAAATCATGTCAAGAATTTTAATGACCTCAAACTTTGGAGATTCGTTATAACTAAAGATTCACGTGGTCATAACACCGGTATTTTCACTTCTATCGTTTTCTTACTACAGATATTAGCTCACAGTCTCCTTATATTTTCTACACTTAACTATTCTCCTGTATTTCCGTGAACTACCGATCAAAGCATCCAGCCGCTGAAGTCGATCTAGATGTCTAGCTAGTGTCGAAAATCCTGCCACCGTTGGGACTCAAACACCACGACCTCACAGTCAGAGACCCTGCAATAACATCGGTTCACGTCTCCCTGTGCACACATTAACTGACATTAGCTGTACCATCAGTTATTTCATATTTTAACTTATACAAAATTGTAATTATGGTAATTTTTCATTCTCAAAGAAAATATTGAAAATGTAATTACTTGGAGCTTCAAACTTCGGAGTTAAAAAAACAACATTCGCTTCAAAATATCGGCGTTTAAAACATCGCTGGCTTGGAAACATTGACAACGATGTCACATCGCTTCCCTACCCCACTCCTCATTCTCCTCCGCAAAGCTACCTTTAACAGGAAAAGGAAGCGTGGAAGTGGGGGTAGTCTACCTGTGATTCAACTCCCTCAGCCCGTGGGCGCCCAAAAGCAGAGCCCAGTGAATGTGCGACTGGAAATAGAGGGCGGCACGGCACGGCAGCGCCAGGCAACCCTGACCGCCACGCGCGAAAGGTTGGCCAGCCTGGCCATCCCACGCAGCAGCTGAGCGCCACCGCACCCCTCCCTCCGCCCACCCCTCCGACGTAAAAATACTTGCAGCCCTAAAGACAGCAGCTGCCAACAACGGGCACGTTCCATTGTTCACATGAAGTATACGGAACGTACTGTGATATGGTTTGTGTTTTATAAGTGGGGCTCACAAACGTTTTAACTTTTAAAGAGCTCAGAGAACAAAGGCTATCCCATACTTTTTTGTGAAATTGAGTTATTAGGAACAAATAAAACTTAAAATAGTTTGTTGTATTTTGTCGGTGTAAAATATATACATGTTATATTGATTTGTGCATGCTTAGAAACTCGAAAAGTTCTGCATCGATTAAGCTCAATTTCTGATACGATGTACAACCCGCTTCAAATATGTTTTTTTTTATCTGCAGAATATTATGCTTAATTTTATGCTGTAGAACAAAACAAAATATTGATGTCAAATGCAACCCACAACCCACTCGGCAATTTTTTTAAAAAATCTATATCGTTAAATAACTCTAAACAAAACATTGTTGGGAATTAAAAACTAAAATTTTGAGGCCAAGAAAAGAAACATATCTCACAATGTACTCTATAGGGTGAGATCACTTTGAACATTCTATTACATTATTGCAGAGGGGAAAGAGAGGATGACAAAGAGAGACAAAGGGAGATGAAAAGCAGAACAACGTCTGCCGCGTTCCGTTAGTATTTTATATAAATACAATATGGGCTTATATGCAAGTGTACTGTGCTTAAAAGTGTACAGAATTATACTTAGAAAGTTCTCGTAAAACCCTCAATATCACAGAACTAGGTCAATGTGGAATAGTCCCTTGTTTTACTGAGCCATTCGCTTCGTGTAACTAATGAAATAACCAATGAAATTGAGAAAAGGGAAAATTTTGACGAGTGAAGTCATGCCACTGATTTTGCGCTTTGATGTCAATGGCTGAGTTTTACGAGAGCTCAAGTGCCTTTACGAATCATCATTACCAACTGTAAATACACAAAGGCGCGTGGTTCAGAATATTCGATCAACTACTTTCAAAAATAAATTACATTACTGAATCCGGTTTCAAATGAGCTTGAGTTAAGGTACGGTTTTAAATTCAGTAGTATTTCAGCAAAACGTATCCATAATATTTTTAGCAATCACTATGATATTTTTAAGCAGCCAGTGATTCTCCAATGTTCAGATCACACTGCTAGTGAAGGAAGGGAAACAAAATACTTTCGTCTGATCAACTACAACTGATAATATAACATGGCTCCTAATTAAGTGATTGGTACACTTGAATTAAAATAAAGGAAAATCTGCGAGGACGTGTAAAAATAGAAAATGACACGTGACAAAAGCGATTTTATGTTGCTGTTAGGATTGCGTCACTCTGGCTACAGGCTTTAAGGCTCAAATTTCCTACTCACAAAATAAAATATCCCTTTTTCAGACGATGAACTGCACAGATTAAGTGGTGTATTTTAAATGGCATTTGCACGGATTATAATCGACGATGACTGAACTTGTTTTACAGACCTTCCTTATTTAGTAATTAATTATTAAAATTAAAATATGCCCACAACCTGCAAAACATTACCTCGCAACACATTTTACCACCATGCAAATCTCGAGCACGATGCGTCCAGGATCATAAAAACAGATTGAACGTGCGCTCTTGGGTCCTAGGACGAAGCTCGAGATTGAAGCTCGAGATTGATATACGGCCACAGATTGAACGTGCGTCCTATGCCGTAATATACGAAATTATATAGTTTTGAGTGTAAAATTATATTTTTGAAGGTTCCCTCACACGACCAGCTTATCATAGGAAAATCTGAATATAAAATTCAAATAGCAGTCCACAAGTTAAGTCAGGTTGCTAATGAGTATGGTATGAAAATCTCACCAAGTAAAACAAAAGTGATGGCATTTAAAGGACTTGAACCTTTAAGAGCAAAGATAGTTATATATGACCAAATAATTGAACAAGTTATTGAATTTAAATATCTTGGATATCATTTTAATTATATAAAATCAAGGGATATGGAAATAAAGCTGAACAACTTCACATTTCTGAGGAACGTTATAGCGAACTCTACATCATTATGCGCAAAAGAAAACTCTTCTCAGATTTAACAAAGTTATTGCTTTGCCATTACTACTTTATGGAAGTGACTGCTGGACATTAACATCAGATCAGCTGCGCCGAATTGAATCTGCAGAAATGAGACTTCTTCGTTTTGTGGCAGGATATTCAATATTGGACCACAAAAAAGTGTATATATCAGAGAAGGACTAAATATTGAGCCGGTTAAAGATACCGTAAAGAAATATCGAGAAAACTGGAAAGGTCATGTTCTGAGAATGCCAGAACATAGAATAAGTGAAATTATTCTTCAATATCAAACCTAAAGGAAAAAGAAGTGTAGGACGTCTCTTGAAGAGATGGCATGAACAATTCTGAGCCGGAACAGACCAAGAAGTCTAATCCTTGCTGTCGTTGATGATGAAGGTTCCCTCACCCCTTATCACTGCCATCCAGAATCTCAGGAAGAGAGAGCTTTAATGTGACGCAATTTTCTCTTAAAACAAGTGGCATTTTGCAATGAACATTTGATTACCAGAAGTGTTCATTTGCATTTAACAGAAACCATTGCCATTGCCATTGCCAAACTTGATGTGGAGTTTTTTTGACGGTATTCCTGGGGAAATAACACTCTCCCTTTCCACTCCAAACGGACTAACAAAATGAAATACTAAGAATAAGGCGCAAGTAATTTGGTCCAGAAACAAAGCAAGTTTCAGTATTTTCTCAATGGATCAAGGGAAACTGGACAAAACACCTGGTCGAGATGATATCAGTTCACGTTCAATTTGATATATTAATCTTAAAATTATACAATGTAAATGTTGACCAATTTCGCATGGTGGCATTTATATTATTATTATAGTTATTGTTATTTGAATAATTATATATTTTGTATTTAACGCTCAATATTTTCGTCAAAACAGTAATGAAGCAGAAAATATTTTACTTGGCATTTGAACTTACGAATCTATTTCAATTGTTTGTTCAGGTGTCATCAAAACAAGTGATGCTTTGAGTGAAGAAACTTCTATTTCCACGCAACATATTCTATAAAAGTGGAGATCAAAGACAACTAAATATTCTAATATAGCGGATAACCTCAGTGCAATATTACAAATTACAGCCAAAAATATACAACCACACATACTAGATAACTTTTGGCCAATATTTATCTTTATAATCTTCTATTATCATTCATCTTATATTAAATATTACCAAACCACCTAATTTTTAAGTTTTAAAAACTTATTTCATTCGTGAAAACTAGGCGAATGGAAGACAAAAATAGGGTAATTTTGTATACAGTATTAATCAAACTTGAAATGGCTTTACTATGCAAATATGTTTCTTCAAACTGTTCCACTAAAAATCAAGAATAAGTAATGGCTATAAAAGTTCAGACAACTTTCAGAATCACGACTGAAATTGAAATAAGAGAATGTTTAAAATAGTTAAATGTCAAATTAGGAAGTTTCAAACTTTCTCACACACATTATTTACAAATTCAAACAAAAACTATTTCATAAAAAATACTTTTAAAGTGTAAGTTTTGAAGAAAAAATATTTATCCGTATAGTAATCGAAATGCAAACCAGTACAATGTAGAGTGTGATAATAAACAAGATTGCTTTTATTTATTATTTTCGATTTATTTACACTGAAATCCTTTAAAGCAATGCTCTTGCAGCCACAGGCGAAAAGAAACTGGTCAATCAATGTTAAAGAGCTAGGGGAAAATCTTTTTCACATCTTTTTTGACAAAATTTAAATTTAGGGTTAAAATCAGATTTCAAAATCTTAAATGGGATTCTTTAACGCTAATTATGTTTTTACGAGTAAACTATTCTTTCATTTTTACTGTTACAATTTTTACTTCTACGTAACGTACGTGCGTTGCTAACAACGCGTGACAATTTGCGATTAAGTAGTTTGGATTTTTTATGAATTTATTTTACTTATCCTCCCAGGCTTTTTCAAAAAAAACTGTCCATTACTCATAAGATAATGTTTATCTTTTTGAGATGTCTTATGTCCACGAACGTGTGTGCATTGTATCTACTGTCGGCACGCTTCAGATTGTCCCGGGAGCTTTGGCTGCGGTGCAGACCGTATGACGCAAGCGCGGAAAGTAGCACAACAGCAGGCGCCGCTGTCCGTGTGCTAGCGTCTTCGCGCTGCCACATTCACAGGACGAATGATTACAGATGTGCGATGACGGAACGGAGGTTGCAGCCATTAATGCAACAGCTGTGTCGATAAACCGGCCTATAATATTAGCTCAGCACTGCAAGTCGCTGACGCCTGTCAATTGTTATTTTAGGCAACCCGCTGGGAGTTATACGTCACACGCTTTTGTGTTGTAGTATTGAACGGGACATCGAGGAGGAGGAAGAAAGAGAAGAAGATGAAGATTAAGATGAAGACGAAAAAAGAAGGAGGAGAAGCAAAAGGGAAAGGAGAAAAGGAGAAGTAGGAGTAAAAGATGGAGAAATAGGAGGAGGAGAAGGAGGAGGAGGAGGAGAAGAACAGAAGGTAAAGATAAAAGAGAAAGAAAAACGAAATATGAGAAGTAAAAAGTGTAATAGAATAAGAAGGTGAAGGAGATGAAAAAATTTATTTTGATTTAGCCCAATAATATGTTATAAATACGGGATTATGTTATTAATACTATAATAAATATACTAATAACTACTACAAATAATTACTAATACTTATAACTAACTACTAATACTAATTACTAATACTAATAACTACTAATTAATACTACAATAACAAGTAATAATATTAACACACAATGTAATCAAAAGAATGGGACCCGTCCAAAAATTGTGTAATGGCGTGGTCGTGTTTTTCCATGGAAGGGGCTTACACCCCTTGTTTTGTGAGGCACTATCCTACGGCACAGGCCTACGTTGGTGTTTTAAAACCTCCTTGCTTCCCACTTTTGAAATTCGCGAATGACGATTGCATCTTTTGACACTATCGAGCACCTGTTCATACTGCACGGCCTGTGGTGGAGTGGTTACACCACAATAACATTCCTGTAATGGACTGGCCTGCACGCAGTCCTAACGTGAATCCTATTGAACATCTTTGGGATGTTTTGGAACGCGGACTTCGTGCCAGGTCTCACCGACCTACATCGATATCTCTCCTCAGTGCAGCAGTCTGTGAAGAATGGGCTGCCATTCTCCAAGAAACCATCCAGCACCTGATTGAAAGTATGCCTGAGAGAGTGGAAGCTGTCATCAAGGATAAGGTTGGGGCAACACCCTATTGAATTCCATTTTACCGATGGAGGGCGACACGAACTGGTAATTCATTTTCAGCCACGTGTCCGGATACTTTTTAACACAATGTGTATGTTATAAACACGGAGTTAACCGACAATTTGTGTTCTGTTTTCACTTAAATCAAATATTATAGATACTTAGAAAGATAAATAAGCTTCGATACAGCGGGGACCCGGCATCTACGACATAATAAAACATTACCCAATGGGTCTCTTGTGAGACGTCTGTTTTCAGTATCGTGACTTCTGGGGCAACCGCAAAACTTGTTGTATTTTGTTTGTTCAAATTAAAATGACTGGTAATAACTGCTCAATCAACGTCTTTAACCTAGTGCAGCCTCCATGAACAAATATCATAGGATCTATACTCTTGTACACTTTAGAGAATATTTGCATCAGTTTTCATTCGTCAAAACGTTCCAAAACTGTTTTAATATCTTCTCAATCATACGAAGAGGAATCATTTCTAATTTTTGTGCAATATACTTTTGCAAAACCTGCACAACAAGGAACAAAGACATTTAATGAGTAGCATTTTAAAAATCTGTCGCACTGTACCCTGAGTTTCAGTTCTTTTTTTTTCATCATTGGATATAGTATTCAAGAGAATAAAAGAAAATCATATAATCCATAAGTTATAATCAGAATAACTGAATATTCACTATTAACAGAATAAACAAGATAAACGGGCGAAATAATAAATCATCCTTGAAATTTGCAATTTTATGTATTATTTATCGTAAGATATGCAACAAAATTTAGCATAATCTTAAAATTTGTAATTTTATGAATTATTGATCGCAAAATATACAACATAATCTGGCATAACACTTAAATCAGCAATTCCATGCATTATAGCTCAAATATGCAAAAATATGCTAAATAAAACGTCAAGATTAGCATCTAAGGTCTCCCACACGGAAGAAAACAGAACTCCGAACCGTTAGGACTAAGAAGAATAAATATTCAATTGCATAAACATCCGATCCGTAGTTAAGGTCATGTGAAACACACAAACACATAAGTTTCGGACGTACATAAGTACGTCCGAAAACTTACTCTCAGTTGTTTTGAAGAAGAGGTTTGCGATAAACAATTTTAGGACATCGTAAGACCAATGTAGTAGTCAAAAATTCGAGATCTGGTCAAATAATGAGATCTGGTTCGACATACACGTTTATGCGGCGATGGTGTAACGGTTAGCATGTCGAACTGTTATACGAACTGTTATAAGTTGGCGGGATCAAACCCCAATCGAAGCCGTGGATTTTAAGGGCGGGAAGTCCATCGTACGCCTTCCTTCGGAGGGGAAGTAAAGCCGGCTGTTCCATGATAGTGGATTTACTTGCATGTAAAAGATCAAGCCTAAATAACGCCTCTGAGCTAAATTCAAATCGCCTGTTTCGTTGCCCACGGAACACCTCCTTCCTCTGTTAGTTGGTGAACGGGCCGTTGAAAAAAATTTGCGTGGTCAGACGGACTGAAGAGCGGACTTGATGGTCAGAGTCTCGCCACGTAAAATATGGCATCAGTTCAATTCAACACATACACATCGGATTATTTATCTCCCGTTCACGTATCGTCCCCAACAAAGCTCCGGCACAGATGGAAGTAGCTCTATGCCTGCGACCTGTTTGGTAGTGCACTGCATGTAAGTGTGCGTATGTGTAAGGGGGAGAGAGAAATAGGAAGGTAAAATAGCGCGCCGTCCGTGGCCCGTTTGTGATGGCACTTCTCCAACATTCGCCTGGTTTTGATCGGAGAAACCACAGCAAACAATCAACCAGAGCAGCCGGCCTATATTGTTCTCCTGACAACGGCTGAATTCACACGTTGAATCCCTGCAGAGATAGCGGCAATGAGATCAGCCGGTACATAATTCGAAAATCTCTTCACTCACAACTCGAATCCAATAATTCAAAACCTCCAACGTCGAATCAACATGGGTTCACTGTTCCAAGGTGACGCAAGGTACTGCTTGTGTATCACAACTGTAAATGCCGTGCAGCCCTCGTCAACGTGCAACTGGGGCGGGCGATGTTGGCAGTGCCGCAAATGCCGGCAAAGCAGTGTGTCCCACGCGAAGGAAAGGCGACACTGAGCCCGTTTGCGACGCCTTCGTAAGGCTCTAATCGACACGGACGTTTCTGAGTTAATAAAAATAATTGTTGCTGATCCGGTGGTCGAGATAGCTAAGGCAGTAGTGCTGTAGCGATCTCGGACCGAAGGATCGCGGGTTCGAGTCCCGCCTCGGGCATGGTTGTATTGTGTTCGTCCTTTCACCCCCTATCATCTTATCGTGTCGTCCTCACAGTTGCCATACCGTTACAAGCAATTGTGGTTGCCAATGACCTAGACGTTGATGCAAGCTTAAATAATAAAAAAAATTGTTTTTCCTCCTCAGATAATAGCTTATAGTACTTCCCAACCTGGAATTACATCCACTCTCCGTATCTACGGTCTTGGTAGGGGGCGTCCCTCATTCCCTCATCATTTCCCCTTTTTTTCTACTTCACCAGGTCGGGACCACACCTATCGATAACCCGCTGAGATAACCCTGGCCCTTGCCAGCTTGTTCCTCTGTTGTCGCTTAGAAGTTGCTGTGATCCACAGATTTTTAACTGAATTGTGGTTAATGACAGGATATGGTGAAAAATACTATCTTCTCCCATCCCCTTCAAATGTTAAGGGGTGTGCGTCAGGTTGACAGTATATAAACATTATATAATGAGGTTTTAATAAAGACACTATCACATTTTACAAACTGCATTTTTGTCTAAGCGAGAAAAAACTTAAAAGAAACAAATTGCAGTACTTTCCAAGAAAATGTTTAAATGTCGTACAAGCTACATGCCAGTACTGCTAAAATTGAAATACAATGATCTCCACAGTGACACAACTATATCTTACTCCTGACATACAATAGAACCCCGCTAACCCGAACCCAAAAATACGAAATTTTGGATAATCCGAACAAAATTCCGAATTGAGGGGGAAAATAAACAAAATAAATAAAATGCATATTTGTAGAGCAAAGAAAGGATTTTATAATTAATATAGAACTTAACTAATTATTAAAACACAAATTGTCGAATTGAAACATGTATTGAACTGGTAACTACGGTGTATACCACATGTTTTCGTAGCAGTAATTATCACTTAGAGGAACTTGCGAAATCGCTAATCTTCTTTTGCCGTAAGGAACTAAATCTGCTTTATGATGCGATCGCTACCCACGTTGCCATTTTCTCAAATCGCACGCTACGTTGGCTAGTAATGTTATAGATGTATTTGTACACGTACAGTACATTTTTTCTCATAATTCAAACATTTCTGAATCCGACCTTTCCGCACTCACAATTAGTTTAAAGTACCAAAGTTCTACTGCTCTACCATTCCACCACCCTTACCTCCCATATACATTCAAATTTACATACATTCAACATACATGCATGCGTACATCTATGGTAGCTTCTCGTATACATGTAAATTACGTGATTCAACCAGAGTACCGATTTTCAGGTTCTAAATTGTGGGTTTCTCGTCACTTTGATCAATCTTCACCATCTCTGGAAGAGCATTAAGAAAACTTAAAACTGACATGTGAGTGACGCTAAATCTCAGAAGAACTTTAAACACGTATTATTGTTGAGGTGATTCCAATTCTTTTCCTCCCTATACTATAGAACACGGAGGGGGGAGGAAAGTGTCGCGGCGCACGAACGCAAGAACACCTTTTCCCTTCTCTCCGGCTGTCGACCATCCCCGCGCCACGTTGCCACCCCCACCCTCCGCCCACGCCACGAATCGCAGCGTGCGACGCTGACAGATCTGGCGCGCTCGCTGTCGCACGCGGCGACATAGTGTGGTCGGTAATGGGCTGTTTCCAAAGCGCGCGACGTGCACTGTGATGTTCAAATGTTCTAGAAAGCTTCAAAGTTCGTGAGGTCGTGGCTGACCACGGGACATTTCAATACGTTTCAGCAGTTAAATTACAAAATACTGCAGCTACGTTGTTACCATTACAAAATGTTACTACCACGTAGTTAAATTACAAAACGTTAATATTACAACTTCCACCACTGCTGTGTAAGTAGTGGTTTGTCATGTGGAACGTCGATTTTATCATGTGTCAAGTGGAACGACGCTTTGGTCGCTTTTTCAACAAATGATCTGCATGACGCTTATTTTCATTTCCAAACTACACACTGTACTATAGAACGCGTTCCTAAATTTGGTCCTATCCGGATTTAGTTCCGGTCTATTTCGGACCAATTAGTAAAAATCCGTATTACAGGGCTCACAAATATTAAAAATCGTTTTAATATTTTCCTTGTAATGCTTTCTGCCCTCTACTGTTAAGTGACCTGGGAGTTCACATTACACTTTATTGCAAACGTTTTAAAACTCCATGCTTTTAATCTAACGAAAATATCACGAGTCATCGGTTGCTTTTATATGACACCTCTCGTGAGTACACCCGGCACAGTCACTTTTCACAGAGTAGATACAAGCGGAAAGAAATCACAACTTAAAGATAGTTACATGTAGTGAAGGCAATTAATATATTTCTTTCAGTTCACCACAGATTACACCCCATCAATACACACATTGTAGAGTATGCGCGCCAACGAACTTTTTGATGCAAGCTGTGCGCGTAGAGTATCACTGTACGGTAAGAGTGCAGCCGTTTTGACATTGTATTCTCCATAACAAATTATTAATACTTACAGCAAACCTACTGTGATTAAAGTAGTTTTAGCACTCCTGTGGAGCATGATCTTCAATTTAAGACAATTTCAAGGTTCATGAACTCGCATAATGTCCAGAAAAATACTAATAATAAATTTATGCATGGGGGCATGGTCCATACCCCCCCCCCGTATCCGCCATTGAACTGAAGGCTCCTTTCGATCTATCCAGGGTACCATGGCTCCTGCCTTCCCCTACGTCCTCTTATTTTGATCCGTGCTGTCCTCTTATTTTGATCAAAATTTGCGTTCTTTCGCGTTAAACATCCCAAAACGGTTGAATACTTCCGACTCCTGAAAAATCGATTCGACGAGATATTACAATCGGCACTACTTCAATTTGTCCCTTATAAGCAGCTCAGAAGAATCCAACATACATTCCCAACAGAGAAGTTTAAACCTCCATAAAAGAAAGCCCCATGATTTTCTTACATTTACTTTATGTAACTAATTCTTACCCAAAAATTGTAATTTGTTCCACAATTCTAAATTCTTAGAAATTAATTATTATTTGAAGTCTCCAGTGGGAGTATCCATGCTATTTTGAAAGTGCTAGTTCTAAGCTTCCCAGGTTACAATCGCTATTCACTCTTCAAAAGCAATTCCATGCTGTATAAAACATGTAAAATTCGATCGAAAAAAATTTGGATAAGGACTTCTTTTATACATATTCAAGAAAATTATGTTTTTAAAATTTATCAAGGCTGGAGAAAAATCGTTATTTGAATGATCTCCAAATAAACATTTAAATATATGTCGCTGGTATAATTGTTGCGAATGCTCAGGTTCGTCTTTTGCATAAGAATAAAATGTTGCGAATGCAGTATTAAATGTAAGTGTATTAAATGATCAGTTCTCTGAATAGATTAAAAAAATTAACTAAATAAGGATTGAATAAACTTTTCAATTTTCTGCATATTTTTAAGTCATACATTTGCGTTTAAGAATGTTTTAAAATTAAAGACAACGCAAAACGATGCACATCTTTTATTAGTTTATAATATAACGTTTATTACTTCTTACGAAAGGAATATATAATGAAAATTATAAACTCATAATTGTATACCCAAAAAATGGGTTGACATAACAATGGTTTTCATCTTGCGAATCCAATTTTGCTCCGTAAATGATTTTACTTAAGACTTCACAAATATTTGGGATGAGCCGGAGATATTTGAATCTCTTGAAAGTAAATACTTTTTCTTAATATTTCTTTTATTTGTCCTTTTGTTTCCTCTTCCTCTCTTCCTTCTCGTTTTCCTTTCCTCATTCTTTCCTTATCCTTCATCCTTCCTACGTTAAAAAAAAACAAATGCAAACTGAACGTTCAATGTTCTCGTTGAACGAAATTAACGGAGAAATCTTAATATCTTTAAAGTAAATTCTTTTTCTTACTCTTCCTTTTATTTCTCCTTTCTTTCTATTCCCCTCTTCCTTCCCTTCTCATTTTCCTTTTCTTATTCTTTCCTTTCCTTCTTCCTTCCTTTGTTAAAGAAAGCAAATGCCAACTGAATGTTTAATGTTAAAAGTTAAGATTCAGAAGTCGTCCATTGTGTAGATCTTCGCTGATTTCAATACGTGATCAATTATTAAATCATTTGTTGAAATCACCCAGAACTCACCAACGTGGAGGTGTCTACACTTCGAGTCCCCCCCCCTTGCCCTCCCAACCACCCAACCATACGAGAGCAAGCTAGCCAGATGAACGGCAGCAGCAAGTAGCAAGGCCAAGTTGCTTGTTCCACCAGCAGGTGGTGTCCTGATCGAGGACATTCGATTTGTCATATCCGGGGTTGATATCGTCGCAATCGGGTAATTCAGTGATGGTCACTTTCGGGGGAGCGATCTCTTCCCAGGACGGGTTGAGGACGAACGCCTTCGGCTGGGCACCGAACGTGAAGGACGGAATGGGCAGCCTCTTGAACCCATCGCAGGGCAGCTGAGCGCCGAGGCAGAAGCTCGGGATCGGAGGTCGCTCAATCAGGTAGACGAACCTGCACAAAAATATTTCAGAATTGACATTGAGAGTGATACATTCTTCAAGTGTGACCTTTAGTTCAATTTCAGTTGAAAACATTTATTTGGAAATGTTACTTTACTTGAGTTAAGAAAACTCTTAGAAATAGAATATTATCTATATACGTATATTATATATAATACATATTTAATTACCAATATTCATAAATTTCTTAAATTTTTTATTCCGTAAAGCGTATAGCCTAAAGCCGTAGAGAAAGAGCAGACAAATGATATATTAGATACTATCATCTGAATGTTGTGGAGTTAAAATACTAGAAAATAATTAATAACCATTATGAACAGTAAAGTCTTCAAGGAATTTGCTATCAACACTAGCTCATGTCATTATTTATGAACATTCATATTATTTTTTTCTTATTTGAGGGGTACTTCATAACTATAAAATATAAAGAGTTACATTTCAAACCAAACTTATTCCCAACTAAAAATTATTATTATTATTATTATTATTATTATTATTATTATTATTATTATTATTATTATTAGCCAACTAAGATCTAATTAGGGGATAGGGCCTCCTGACTTTTGCAGGGAATGCTGAATGAAGAGATTGGGTGATGATGAGGGGTGAAAGGGCTAGGATGATATTGGGAGGTCATCGTGGACTTTCTGAACCATTCGCCGTATGACCGAGAGAAATCACGAAAACTCCGTTCAGGATTGACAGCCCGGGAATCGAGCCCGAACTTCCTGATTGCTAAGTCAGTGCGCTAAGCATTGAGAAACTTTTCTCGGCACTATAACACGAGGAGGAAATATCCCGTCTATATCCGTCAATTTTTGGACGCAAAAACAAAATGTTAAGGAAACTAATCACAAGAAACAAAGTTATGAAATGTTCTAGTAGTTTACGACAAACACACTCATTATATGTCTTTAGACATCTGAAATTGATTATTAAGCCATTTGTAAGTAATATTCATATTTTTACAGAAATGTTAGTGTTAAAGAATGATTCAAGAAAAAAATATTATTTAAACTTCTAAGTCGGATCTAAGCTTCTCTGACGATAGGGGAAAGGCTATCAGGAAAAATGTCTAAGTGCAAAGATGGTGCTCTTTGCCATATACTCAGAAACAGAAATGTATTTATAATCTCTTAATGTTCATAAAATATTGCTTAATATAGAAAACGCCTACAAACTAATCATAATGTAAAATATGTTAGTTACATTATTAATGTTCATTATTTCAAACAACTATATTCCATCAAGTTACAAATAAGGAACCATCGCTAATAAATCGATGTATCTTGAGTAAAGGTATAGAAACATAATGCATATTGGGACGATAACTAAATAATTTTCAATATCTTTAGTGGTGCGACAAATCTTGTGAACGAATTCGCTGTATTATTTCATTTGCACTCACAATATGTCGTCTGCCATGACAAAAGTTGAAGAGCTGGACAGAACACTAGCGAGTCGTAATCGGGTATTTCTTCTGTGCTTAAAAGAGCGAAACTTACTTACGATACTTCAAAGTCTATTAGCACTCGCTCAAATAGTTTCCGCAGTGATATGGTTTGGTTTGTTACTCAACAATTGGCACAGTTTTGTAGACAAAGAAAGTATGGAAGTCAAGGACTTTTTACAACTGTTAAGTCATGTTTTCAGATATTCAATTCTCATTACTGGTTTCAAAAAATTATTTTCTAATTACTTTAACCGGCTGAGGTGGCAGAGAGCAACTGATGTCAGTGCAGTGCCTCTGACCTGGAGGTCCTAGGGTTTGAGCCCGGAGGGTCCGCTAGCTAGGTCGAATTCAACCGCTGTCTCTAGCAACACACTGCTCTGATCGGTAGTTTTCCTTTCTTTCTCCGATCAGCACAAGGCGAATGCTGGATCAGTACCCTAACACACTGGCCACGGACCGCACGCATTTTTTCCTTCTGCTTCGTAGTCCTATCCTCACCCCTTTCCTACACATTCATGCTTCACAATACCAAACATATCGGGAGCTTGTCCCGGCTGGGGTTGTGCCCCGCTGGTGAAAGATACCCGACTGTGAAAAACACTGAAAGCGAGAAAACCTGACGAGTAGGTCGGTGAGGTATCTCTTCATTCAGCGAGGCAAGATTACCGCCACATTCGGTGATAAAAATATGTACTACACTTATGGGACTAATACTCTCTGCACTTGACGAGCCCTAAAATACTACTCAATTAAAAGAATTAATTCATCACGCATAACAATTAATATATCTACCAAAATTTTGTATATTCTTTTAAAATCGATGTCGATCGGAACAGTTATTGAAATATTGCAATCTAGTCATTGAGAGAAACGAATAAATTGATGGCCAGAACATCCAATTTACATGTTTGCAATAATTTAGTGTGTTTTAACACTTTGCCATAAAACTGAAATATAAATTTTCATAACTTCCGTCGCATTGAAACTATGCATTAATATTTTAAGAAAATTAACTGTGTTTTCCTTATGCATCAAAGTTACATTGGTTAATCTGATAAGTAATTCTCGTGGATTTAAGTTATTGATTCCCATGACTAGGTGCACTTAATATCTGAGGAAATGTAGTGAATGTATGTGATCTCACTCACAATCCGTCGTCGGCCATGTCAAATACGGGTAGAAGCACAGAGAACAGCAATCGGCCGAACTCCGGCGAGTCGCAATCGGTAGTTTTCCTCTCTTTCTAGAAGCGCAGTGATCACACGACGTGTCACCTCCAAGTCTCCTCTCTCACACACAAATCGTTGCCTCAGATACTTTCCAAAACCTTGGTTCCTACAATGGACATTAGAACCATTGTCACGCCGCAGCGTTGAAATTGCTACAGTAATTTTATTGTTACTTTCTCAAACACTGAATGATTGAATAGAATCTATCTGAAATTCTCTATGAATCTGTGAACTTGGGATAAACCATTCTTCTTTCAATAACTTTCTAAAAAAATATTTGTCTCTGTTTGAATTTTGTTAGTGGAGAAAAAGCATTGCAGTGTGGTTACAGTGTACTGCATCTTCCACGCATTAACAAAATATTTCATAGAAATAGAAGACCTGAGTGCCACCAGTTTAGAACAGAAAATTCTGGATACATTAGAAAGCAGGGGACTTTCGTTAAGTAAAGGTCGTGGACAGGTGTGCTGTGTCTGGTGTGTACACCAGTTTTAAACCCGAATCGAGAGAAAACAACGAACTCAAAAATTTGCGTATGCTGCTGCACACAACTTAGATCTTATTCTTAATTATGCTGTATGTAAAATCAAAGAAATTATTCTAGTTTTGATACAGTAGAAATAATTTTTCATAAGAAAAAAAAGATAGGAACTTATGTCATCTTTCTCACACTCAAAAAACCGTGTCCAACCCGGTGGCATTCGAGACATCAGTCGATTAAAGCTTTACGATAGGCACTGCTTGACGTTTTGATAGCCCTGTATAAAATAACAGTTTCTCAAAACGCACTAGAAAGACGCGAAGCTGCAGCCTTAAAACATAGACACACTAAACCTCTTTTTCTTCTTATTAACAATATTCGAATTACTTGCGTTGAAAATAATGTTTCAGTTATATACGAGTACTTCGGACAACATTTGTATCAACGATTGATATGAAAATCGCATATTCCAAATTGCATTCATAAAACTTATAACAAAATTTCAAAATTATATCTTTTAATAGATAACAAATCTAATCTACGAATTAATTGTGGAATTCTTTTATATAAATCCTATAATTGACCTGTATGTGGTGCAGGACTAATTCAGTAGTGTTAGGAAATAAGTGCAAGTCCGTCTGCAAAATGTTTATACGGACATTCTTTATAAAAGTGCATAGCAAACACAAGTGGTGTTAATACCTCAATAAATAAAAATATTCTTTAACAAATTTATATATTCATCAGTCTATGGTTATGACATAAGAAATCAATATTTCTAAAATAGTATAGTTTTATTAATAAATCCATTACCAACACTGAAAACTAGTAGAGCTGAATGGCACATCTTGCATTCGGGGATGCCAAGAATTGTAAACCTTCACTCAGTCAACGGTTCAAGCTCGCTTGCATTCGCTAATTAGGAAATCGAGATTACTCAGTATCCCCAGTACAACAGGGACATATTATTCGAATAATATTTCTGTCTACTTGACATCTAGCGGCTGAAAGCGAGAGGGGGATTCCACACAACACACACAAAGGAAATGAAAAGTAAGTGCAGCAAAATGAGATTTTAAAAGGAAAATGGATAAAATGTGTAAATGCATTTTTAAACTAAAACGCATAACCAAACAAGTAATGACGTTCTGCAGTTTTCAGCAGCTTCGCGCGGTAAGATTTCATTTTTTACAAGCATCGGCATCTCTGCAGTGCCATCACAATTTGAGTTCCTCTGATTGGATAACGGAATCCCCTCTGGATTTTACGTAAAACTAGAAAACAGACGGAAATTTAAATACTTCACTGGAAATATGTTCTTCAATTATCAGCAGACGAGATGTAAAGTTTCATGTATGATTGAGATTCCGGGCGTATCAACTTCTCACGTCAATATTCCCGTAAGTGTAGTGCATGTTTGTGTTCGGGATGTGGCGATGGTCTTCTCCCGCTGTATGGCAATGTCCTGCGCCGATCTACCTTCGGCTAGCGTGGGTTTCCCCGACCAGGTATCTCCCATCCCCAGGGCACCGCCCCAGTTGGGCCAAGCTCTAAGCATGCGATCGGTCTCCTGAAATTTTTATTAGTTTAGTGCATATTAGTGAAAGTGTGTAAGGGAGGGTACGACAAGGAAGAGAAAGGTGAGATCGCGCGCGGGCCGTGACCTGTTTGTTAGGGTACTGCTCCTGCATTCGCCTGGTGTTGATCAGAGAAACCACGGAAAACTACGTATCAGAGCAGATGGCCCCTAGAATTCTCCTCCAGGCAGCGACTGAATTCGACCCAGCCGACAAGCCAGTGTCCAAAAGCCTGCCACCGTGGAGTGAAACACTAGGACCTCCCGGCCAAAAGGACTACAGTGGTATCAGTGATGCCCTGAACCATCTCTCCCGCTCGTAAAACAGACAGTAATGGAGATACATCCCTGGAAATAAGCTCTTCAATTCCCAGCAGACGAGATGTAGCGTCGCAAGTCTGGTGGATTAACAAGTTGGCTATTACAACCCCGCCGCGCGACCGGCAGCATTCTTCGGCTTTTGGCAAGCGGGCGCGGCGTGAACGATGCAGTTGCGCAAGCCCCGTGGGATTGCAGCGGAGCTGGAAATAGGGCCCCCCTCCCCCCTACCTCGCTTCGCGCCCTGGCCGCGACCCAATTCCGCTGCAGCTGTCCCACATGCCGGCCCGGCTGAGAATTTCGGGCCCCTAAGGCGATTTCGTTTGATTCTTTTTTTTTTAAGATTCACTCGTTCTTACTTTCTCGCCCTTACTTCGCAGGAAGAGAAAGTGTTGTAATTGTGCGCCGGAAACCGGCGAATATTGCGTAAAATATAGGCAATTTTTTAAACGTTTTTTTCTCAAAACCGCTCAAAATTTCTTCTTTAAATTCTCCCCCCGTATGTATTAAAGGATGGTGTAAAAAGTAGTAATGATCCCATTTTCGGCGAACTATCTGTTGTTTTTTTTTCGAAAAATGCAAAAATTCAACATTACAAAATGCAAAATTACAATATTTGAGATAGCTATTTTTGAATTAAGTGAAATATGTTCTAAAAAATCATACCTTTAAAATGGTCATGTAGGATTTCAAAAGGAACTAGTAGGCGTTTCTCATAATTTCTTCTTAAAGTTAATGCAAATTATAAAAAATATTTTCTCAAAATCTGCCCCAATTTTGGTTATTTACATTTATACTCCACATAGAACAAGCAATGCTTAAAGAATTTTCATTGAACTCTGAATTTTTGAAAGTTACACATTTAAAATAATGCAAGAAAGTGTGTGCCGTTGTAGCATCACTAGTTATGTTGAAATTCTATCACTTCATATTGGAAGGGCTTGGTGCAGCAACGAGCTAACACCGTCATAGCAACCCTTCCGTCATTCCTAAATGTTAATATCTCAATGTTTGTGAAAGTGTGAATGATCTATATTATTTATTTCCACTGTGCGGAAAAAATTGAGAAAAGAACTTTGAAGTCTCCGGCCGGTGGGGGATGAGTTCGATTACGATAGATAGGCAGGAATTTGGGTGAAATCCAAATACAATGAAACAATTTCAAAGACTGAAAATGCAAGTATTCGATGTTTTTCTTCGTATTCCCACACTACCTATACCACCAACTGAATTCCAATACTAAGAGCGTCACTGCGCATGACACTGCTGAGATCGTGTGACAGTAAGATTTGAAAAAAGGATAACGACTGCCATTAAATATTTGTTTCGTTATGGTTTAACAATTTTTTATATATTCTTGTTATGTACATAACTTTTGACTGTGGGTCGGTTTTTGATTGACGATTCCAGTCGCGTCAACTGCTAAGTTCATTAGTATCGTAAGTGTAGTGTATGTTTTATAGAGTTCTGCTCCAGCATTTGCCTGGTGTTGATCGGAGAAAACACGGAAAATTACCGATCAGAGCAGCCGGTCTCTATAATCCTCCTTCAGACAGCAGCTGAATTCGACCTAGCTACCTAGCGAAAAATCCTTTCACCGTCAGGACTCGAATCTAGGACCTCCCGGTCCGGGGCACTGCAGGCTTTTTTCATCTGCCCACTGCTCGTCTTGAACGTTGTTTTCCTCGACTTCGCTCTTGACGCTTAATCTCGTTATGGAAAGGTGCTACGTACGCTTTGCTGCCGAGGTAGCTTTCTGATCAGCACACATGATCTGGAAATTAATTGATGGAGCGGCTGATTGATCCAAAATTATTATAAAAGATGGAGGTGATAACCAGGAAAAGTGGGCGCGGTTCTCGACCCGATGGTTAGGGTACTGCTACAGCATTCGCCTGATGTTATTCGGAGAAACCACAGAAAACTACCGATCAGATCAGCCGGCAGCCAGAATTCTCTTGCATACAACGACTGAATTCGACCTAGCTATGTTGCTAGTGTCGAAAACCCTGCTACCGTGAGGACTCGAATCTAGGACCTCCCGGTCAGAGGCACGTGGGTAAAGGGGGTTGGGAGAAGAGGAAGACGAGGGAGAAACCAGACCAGGCCCGGAGAGGAGAGAATGAACAACTCGCCGGTGCAAAGTGCAGCGTGAGCGAATGTTGTGACAGACGTCACTCGAGCAGCGTTCGAACTGAGAAGGCACAGCCCACAGTTCCCCTGGTAATCCTGTACGTAGAGATTGTGTGTACAGTAGAACCTTGGATTGCGAGTAACTTGGTTTGTGTTTTACAAGACGAGAAAAACTTCTGAAGATGTTTTAACTCAATATACGAGTGATGCTTTGCAATACAAGTAGAGCCAGTCAGTTTTCACTGTCCCTCCCTCTCCCGAAGCGAAACTGTTCGTACAGTGATATTTTCACACGGAGTTTTATAGTTCGATAACCTTTGGACTACGCTTGCCACAAAAGTGGGGGGGGGCTATCTCCCATAGATCCCTCGTGATAAATGGTTTCTCCTTCGCAATGTCGACGGAAAAAGGAGAAGGTCTTGTTTTGCTCGACACTACTCATCTCTCGGATATTGAAGGTTACGTATTTGTGAGGTGTGCAGTCGCGTTCCTTGATGGCAACTACCTCTCTGCCCAAACAATAGTTCGGGCAAATTCATAACGTCTTATTTAATTGGCTGTCCGGGTGACGCCGCGTCCACGGTGACGGTGCCGACGTTTCGGTCGCCATTCTGCGACCTTCATCTGTTTTGGATTATCAGTGTAATCTCTCTGATTGCATAAAAATTTAAAGTAGCAGAAAATATTGTTCTCTTCATCTGAACTTTTGCAACGTTTTAATTTTCTCTTCACCCCAAGAAAACTGATTAAAATATCTCCTCAATTAAAAACTTTACTTCCTTGCCTCAAAGCACACGCCTCATTTGAGACACCTTACGATGATTTGGTCTTCTTCTTGAAGTTTTGTACTTTAGCTTCTGGGTCAATGATCTCCATTCCGAAGAGGTTTTTTTCCTGAAATACGTTTCAGTTAATGCTTAAATGGCTCACTGATTTTTCTTCTGGGAATAAATGTATCTTCACGGTGCGCACGTTTTCTTTAGCTCTCGTTTTGCTAATTGCGGAAGGAGATGCGCCGACAATTGAGAGCCATTATTTCCTCAACCATTCTATAAATTTATGTCTGTAGTTTGTAGATATAAATAAAATTTATATTAAATGGGAGCGCACGTTTCTAGTTATTAATTCTCATGTTGTGCTATAACGGTTGTTAGTTCCTTTATTTATAATTCAACTATGATTATTCATAACTGTCTGCCAATTGTACTTCTTTCTCATACATCACGTACATATTTCACTGTTTTTTGATGATAATAAATAAATAAAACAGCATTTGAGGAAGCATTTGTTTCCGGATGTGCCTAGAGGCTTTGGTGTTCAAAATATCCACTAATGTCACTCTAGTACCTCTGATCGGGAGGTTCCAGGGCTAGAGTTCCGACACTGGCGGATATTCGACAGTAATTACGTACATAGTAACTCCAATTCAATCACTCTATGGAGGAGAATTCTAACAGCCGGCTGCTTTGATCGCTTGTTTTCTGTGATTTCTCCGGTCAATGCTAGGAGAAAGCGAGTGCGGTACCCTAAGAAACGGGCCAAGGATCGCGCGCGATCTTTCTTTCCTCTTCCTTGTCCTATCATAACCCCATACTTAAACTACACTACACCATACACTACACTACACCATACACTACACTACACCATACACTACACTACACCACACACTACACTACACCATACACTACACTACACCATACACTACATTACACTACATTACACTACACCATACACTACATTACACTACACCATACACTACATTACACTACATCATACACTACATTACACTACATCATACACTACATTACACTACACCATACACTACATTACACTACACCATACACTACATTACACTACACAAGTCGAGAGACCCAGTCGGAGCCTGGTGCCCCGCCGATGTGCTGGTTCTCACCATGCAACTGGGGAAGATCACCGCCACCTCCCGTGAGAAAAGCATGAACTATACTTACAGTACAAGTTACCGCATCAGTTAACGCGCCCGGAAACACGAAACAATCAATCTATCAATGAGATCTGCCAATTTAGAACACGTGACTTACTTTAGAGTACAGCTTTCGAGAACCCCCACCAAATATAATCCAGGTGATTTAAATCTGGGGGCTCGCCATGTTGTGGGACCACGTAGACTGATCCTCTCGCCAAGAATCTGCTCCCGTCGGAACAAAGGCATTTGCACAGTGGTCCAGTGGGCGGGAGTTAATAGATCGTCTTGGCTCTCGCTAGAGGGAAGTAGGTAGTTTAAATGGCGATAAATCGAGATTAGATTAGATTAGATTACGAGTGTTTTGAACGATTACATTACGAGTGTTTAGAACGATTAGATTACGAGTGTTTTTGACAAAATCTGGTGTTAGAAATATTCACACTCGAGTAGAAGAAAATACTTTGCATCGAAAAACGAACAACAGATTAGATATAACAGTTCTGTCGGTAAAATAATGAAACCTCCCATTCTTGTTTCACGTATCGAAACGAGGGGTCAAGAAAACGAGCATGGATAAATCCCTCCGAGCGGTCAACCTTCTATTCCTTGTCGGCTACCCGAAAGAACTCAAGGGGTATACTTCGCTGCAACAAAAGTGAGTGTGTCGGTCCGGATGGCCGAGATCGTTAAGGCAGTAGTGCTGTATCGATCTCGGACCGAATGATCGCGGGTTCGAGTTCCTCCTAACGGAGAGCTAACATGTTTAATCTCCTTGGGCATGGTTGTATTTGTGTATGTCATTTCACCCCCTATCGTCACCATACCGTCAATTGCAATAGTGCTCGCTAACGACCTAGAGGTTGATTCGACCTTAAATAACAACACAAAAGTATGTGCAGATCGTGTCCTATCTCCAGACTTTCACGGTCGTTGATTGAATTCTTGATGTTTCCAAGCACGTCAACTGCAATGGTCATTGGTTCCGTTAGCGTAGTGAATGTTTTTATCCCGGGATGTGACGGTGAGCCTCCTCCGCTGGATGGAGAAACCCCGCGCTCACGTTGTCGATGTCGACTCGCTGGGATTTCTCTCTGCATGTATATTCCCCAGCGACACACTGTCCCCATACGGGACAAGCTCTAATGTCCCGAAATGTTTGGTAGTGTTGGCATGTAAGTGTAAGCGTGTGTAATTAAGGGGTGGACAAGAATAGGACATGGAAGGGGAGCGAAAACATGGCGCGCGGTGTATAGTCCATTTGTTAGCGTACTGCTTCGGCATTCTCAGGGCATTCGTTGGAGAAACGCGGAACTGTACCGATCAGAACACCCGGTCACTAGAATGCTATTCCACACCGCTGCTGAATTCGACCTAGCTATCTAGCTCAGGTCGAAAATTCATCATAACCCTGAATCGAACTATACGACCTCCCTGTGGAAGTCGCTACAGAGACAGCCGCAACATCTCTGTATCAGGAAATTAAGTAGAGCTAACATGTTTAATCTCTTTCCTTCCCAAGCTCTATGTTCTTAGACATTTCCCTGACCTCCACGTGCCCTGTGAGAAAGATTGATACCTTGGCAGTTTCCTGCTCGTAGTAGTTATAATGCTTAGCCAAGTCTACTCACAATAGAATGTCGTCTTCTATAATACAAGAAATGAGACTCCCCAGAATAGAAGAGATGGCCCGCTACCTTTAATCAAATAGTTGCCAACACATTGTTTTCTTACATAATGCGAGTTCAACATGTGAGGTCTCAAAATTGAACAGTAGCTTTACTATCTAATGTTTTTAAAATGTTATTTTGAAAGACTTAAAACAATTCATACAATTTTCAGAGATTAAAATATCTTTAAATGTAAAGAAACACTAATGTAGTATTGCAACTTTCAGTGGACCTGAAATGAGTCAGAGGACGTATGATCACTTAACAAATAAAACGAACTCACAGTTTCCTCTCAACGTTTGTTAAATATGTTTTCAATGTTTTGCAAACGTTTGCGGAGAAAGGTTATATTGTGAAAGTACGTTGCGAAGGGAGTTAACTTACAGTGACAATAATAACAAATAGAACAAATAAAAAACAATAAATAGTACGATTGCAGAATTTTTAAATTGGTTTTGTAGTGACAAATTAATAGTTAACGAAGGAAAAACCGTTTCAATGATTTTTTCCATTTCAAATCAGCAATCGCATGCTCCATTGAAAAAGAGGAACAATTTACTTACGGTGACATTTGTAAATGTAAAATTGATTAAAAATGAACTCAAATTCACATCGTATTTTTAGGAAAATTCATATTTAATTATTTGTCATAGACACTCGAAATTAACTATATACACAAACCATGACTTTACAACATTACAGGAAACGCTTCTACCACATGTCCCAGTAACCGAGTCTCCCTTTTAACTTCTAAACGGTTCACAAATGCGGTTTTTGCTCAACGCTGCGGAATTATGAGAAAAGTAATATGGTGTTGATATTGTTTATAATATTATAGTTCCGAAGAAATTTAATCATCTCAAATTTTTTAAACAGAATTTTTCTCAATAGCAATGTCTAGATCATAAAAGGAAGAAAACAATGATGTATAATTTTATAATATTTTGTTGTAATTTGAGTATAAAATTACACTTTATGACCTGCTATTTTAAATTAGAGGCGGCAACGAGAGATACTGACGCAATTTTAGCAATCCACGATCTTGTTAAGAAGGGCTCGAGAACAATCGTCAGTATTAACGATCAGAATGAGACATTTTTCTCCATTGATTCATCAAAATTCATCTTTTCCTCCCCTGATTGAAATTAAAAATTATCGATCACTGAAAATCACAATACATCAAAATTGGTAGCATAAGTACGATAATAATAAAGGACATTTTCAAGCTTAACAAGAATCGATTTTGATGTCTACTGGCTGTACGAACAAGTCAGCATTTTAAAACGTCACTAGCGACTTTCTCAAATACAATCAAACGAACTCGACTAGAACGAATTCGTAGAAAAAAACTTCAGTTAAGATTTTATTTAACTCCTATTTGAGGTGCCACAAATTTCGATAAGCCATTAGATGAAGTGGCATCTAAGAGGATTATTGTAGTAACGCTCTGGAACTGAATTTCCTGTGGTATGAATCTCAGAGGAAGACAATGAAATCACTGCCAATTATTTCCGAAATGAAAGTACAAGAACCAAACACAAGTGCAGAAATAAAAATATCATTTTTATTTATAAACTTATTTTGAGTGAAAACATTTTTTGTCCTCACATTTTAAAAGAGGTTTTAGTTGTTTATGTGAGGCAAATTATGGAAAATAATTTTATTTCAGTTTTTTAGAGACGTATATATTTTATTGTATCTTTATATACTTCTACTTATAATTATGTTTTACCATTTACATCTTAATTGTTAATAATATTTCGTACTAATATATCAAGAATAAATATTTTAAGTAACAGTCATTGCCATTAAATAATCAAGAATAAATAGTTGAAAATAAAACTTTATCCGAAAATGTTTTTTCATCTTAATTTGTAATATTATTTTAGGCGCCTAAATGGAAGGTTTTAGAGTCTAAAATTCATAATGAACTTCGAAATGAAAATACGATTCGAAATTATATTTAAAAACTATTTACATTAATTTAGGCTAAGATTCCCGACATTTCACATATTTCTTTTATTTTCACCTTAGGAAAAAACCTGGCTTTTACTTGTATGTTTAATTCAATACACCACATTTTTGATTTGACCTTTCAATATTTATCTAGGTACACTACTTAGTATATCCAAAAATAGTATATGTACAATTTTTATTTTTAAAAATAATACTTTATGCTACTGAAATTCGTGCTAGCGAACAAGTATTTGACATGGAATGAACTGTAAACGCCACGAGCAGTATTAAGTCACTGAAGGTCACTTGCGCTTCAACCTGCAACATCCCGAACGCTTACGTAACATCGCAGAAGAACAAGTGAAACAAACGCCTTGTTTTTGCGCTTAATGAATTAGGGATCACCTTCTTGAGTCTATGTGAATAATCTCTTTGAACATTTATTGTAATTACCTAATTATATATAACTGATTTTCATTTTTTCAATTTTGGTCGAGGACGATTTAAGGAATACAAGTTTAAAATGTTTTATAAGAAGTATGTAACTTAATTTTCCCCGATGATAGCTAACACTGTTACATCTCTTCCGGTTGAGATAGCTATTTGCAACATCAAAATTAAATTTGGTATTTTATTAAAATAAATTCATCTATAAGACTAAAAAGGAACGCTGGTAGAAAGGAGAAAGGTAGGACATAATTGGAGTAAAACTAACACTGAAGATGATGCCAGAAATTTGTATTATCTTTATAAGTTAAATAATGATTCATTTAAAAGCAGTGTTGTCATTTACATATATTTCAGATAAGAACTTTCACAAGTTAATTAAAGAAAACATTCCGGGTAAAGATTACGTTGAGAAAATCATGCGATAAAAATTTGACCTTGCCAATGAAACCTGACCTTTTTCCAGGGATCGTAGGTAATGGTCTTATGTTACATTTTTAAACTAAAGGTTTCACGTGTTCTAAACGTGTTCAAATTCAAATCCTAATAAGATCCTGAATCATTTGAATTTTCAGTAACCTTCACATCGTTCGTGAGCTTTAAGACTGGCCTTACTCGAAAAATGTTAATTTTTAATAAAGACCGTTATTTAATTAATTTTATTATAATTAAATTAAAGAACTTTCATGAATTCTTTTAATATTGATTACTTCTTTATCAATCTATTACTACACGATTACTAGGCCTGATACCGACATTTCAACAACCAGCAACAAGGTTTAACATTTATCTTGACAGTTTTTTGAACGGTCCCAGAATTACAGCAATAAACAAGGTAAATGATATGAACGATAAAGATATGAGTCTAGGCTACCCTCTCCAGAGGCATTTTAATTCAAAACAATTTTTAATTGTACTATAGAAGTCTATTATAAAAACAAAAACATGATTCAAGTGCCTGGCTTATCCACCCATAAGCATAAAAGTTGAATGAAAAATATATAGTTCGATAGCAATATTTTGTTAAGGTTTTTGTTTGTTATAAAATTATGTTTGGTTATCAGATGGAGGTATTTCTTAAACATCCAACTGCAATTACGGGGTCATAACGTTTGCACTCCAAACTTCAACGCCGTGCACTCTGAAGCGTGCAGTAAATGTCTCGTGTTCACACACATATTCAAAAACGCTACACAACCCATCTTTTACCACTTAACGATCTCCCGAAGCAGCACTGAATAGCTCTCGTGCAGCGTTGCAAACACATCCCAGTGTTACGACTTGTATTCGAACAGAATTCTCAACGCGAATCTGTCATCTCCAGATTTAGACCGTGAACGCGCGCAATAAAGCTTCGTTGGCGTTACCGTAGCCACAGCAGGTGGCTTTGGTCGGGCGATGACGTCGGAAACATCTGCCGCGCGATGCGGACGAACGGCGCCACGAAGAGGGAGGTTGAGGCTGTTTACTCTTTGACCACCGGGAGCATCTGCCCGTGTTTATGCCAGTTCAAGCAATTTTTGTATTGCTTTTTTTTCGTTTCTCCTGGTGGTTCAAAGATAAAGTGTGCATAGAGAGGGAGGTTGGATGAGGAAAGAGATGGGAGAGAACGGAGGAGTGCAGAAGGAAACAATTATTTTCTCAAAAATTGCTCCAATTGTTTTTACTTGCTTTCTTAGGGAGAAGGACGCTTAAAAATGGCTTAGAACCCAATTTCCATTGAACTCTGAATTTTTGAAAATTATAAAACGTAGAAATAATACGATAAGTAATGTGCTGTTGTAGCACCACCACTAGTTATTATTGCTACATCACTGAGTTTCTGGGTCGATTCTGAATGTTTCTGAAGGATATTTTTGCAGTTAAACTCGCAATTTTAATTTTGAGCGTTGCATTGTAAGAGATGTTTTCTGCGATGTATGAATACTCACAATGCAGCAAAATGTGGTTGCCAATCAAACAATAATTGTTATGGAAGATAGATTTTCCGGGCTGGTAGGATGTGAAACCCTACGATACTAAATAATTGCTAGCTTGTTGGCCCAACAATGCCAACTAGACCACGGCCTACCAGCCCGGAAAATCTATCTTCTATTGACTCCGGCCGTGAAAGCCTACGATACTAAATAATTGTTATGATCAAGAAACGTGTACGGAGTGACGTGAGGAACGTCACCAAACATAATAGGAAAATAAGGTCACTATTGTAAACCTTAAAATGAATAATTAAAATTTCCAGGTAAGTTTTGAATCAAGTAATGCCGAAACTGACTTTCAATGGAGTTTTTATCGAAGCTTATTTTCAGCAGTTGTATCTAAAATAGCTTCAAAAGAATCATTTGTCTCTCTTTCTAATACAAATATCTCCACATTTTTTACAGCCAAACTAACATTCGTGGATTATTATTCTCACACGTTATTTATTTCTTTTCCACATTAGAGAGTTCATGAATAAAATTTTGGCCGAAGACTAGTATACGGTACAACTTACTGAAGTCTGGCATTTCGCGCCGCTCCGGCGGTAACTGCGCATTTTGAATTCTGGAGGCTTTCTTGAATAGTGCTTACTTATAAAAGTGAATTTGTACTTATGCGGTGGATAAACTCAAGGATGTGTATAGTGAACGAAAGGGCCGAGCCTCGCCGTGACTTGGATCCCCCGAGCGAAGCGAGAAAACTTGCCTTTGAAAGTAAATTGACAATGCGGCGGGGACAAAGCGTATGAAGGGCAAGGCATGGAAATCGCCTATCCGTAATTCCTATCAGAGCGCGTAGCATAATTTGAGAGAGGGCTTAAGGAGACCACCACCACCACCACCACCATGCTTCTCTGAGGGAGTACCGTGTACCCTACATTAACCGTTTAAATGACTAATTAAAAATAGCAGAGAATTTTTGAATCTAGTAATGCCGAAACTGACTTTCAATGGAGTTATTACCGAACCTTGTATTCTGCAGTTGCATCTAAAATAGCTTCAAAAGAATCATTTATGTCTCTTGCAAATACAAATATCTCCACTTTTTTTACAGTCAAACTAATATTTGTGGATTATTATTATCACACGTTATTTTTTTTTTTGCAGAATAGAGAGTTCTTGAAGAAATTTTAGATCCTTCCCTTAATTGAAATAATTGAAAAAAACTTCGCTCAAACGTACGAAGCGTCCTTTGCCACGGTCATTTAAGTTCAACAAAGAATATTCAAACTATGGAATAGGAATGTCTTCATTTCCGTGAATTAGTCCGTACTTCTTCGCTTTAGTTCTTACGACCATTGACGATGAAAGTTGGATCGCGAAAGTTGAAGATGGAAGAATGACCATGCATCTTTTTCTTAAAACAAAAGTAGAGGCTTGTTCCCTAACGTGTTCTCGTGCAATAATCGATTCCTCATGAAGCGACATTGTAGAATGAGAGCACAGGGCAACAGAATGGAACCAGCCAGCGAGGCCATTCCGTATATTGAACTTCTTGTTTAAATTTACTAATAATGATTTCTTAAGCTCCAGTATCTGTTACATTTTCCCTTTACAACTCTTACCCACTTTTACTAAAATTATTTTAATGATTGATAAAGGTAGCAACGAGCAGTTACAAACTATATACCAAACACATTGATTCCGTCCATGATGGGAACTATTTGCATCGGCAAACAAACTACATAATTTTCTTGAAGATGCTAGCGAAATAATTAACCCACCAACCCTATCGCATATAACAAAATGACGGTACGAGACTAAGTTTCTACAGCCTAGAATCAAGTTATTGGCAATGAAAAACATCGTCCAACTAACTCGTAACTGAATTGAAAGCCATAACATTTTTATGAATAATATTCCACGTAATTTCTACTTTTATACACATAATATTAAATGTAAGTGTTCATAGCTTCAACCATTCTAACCTATTATCATTGCGCAAGTATCTGATTACAAAATATTCCAGATAAAATCCCAAGTAGACAAGTCGATTCACCATTACACTGATATTAGATGTTATGCTCTTCGACTTTTACACAAACGCAAATGAAGACTTACATTTACTCCCCAAATGCAATTACGCTGCAAAACTCATGCTTACTTACTTGATTGCTTATTTCCTGAATACGTGAACCAGCAGTTCAATGACAACGTTCGATGATTACACAATTTTTACCATAACTCATTTTTAAAAGTTTTTATCTCACGGATCAATAAAACAATTGCACACAAAATAACACTACTGCATGATCTCACCACGTGGAACTTGTCCAGCTTTCTCAGCTGCTTCCAGCGAATATTTTGGGCAAAGTGTTTCCAATATCCTGAAGGGTAGTTTATGCATTCTCTTTCTATTTCGCAACACTAATAAGTTCTATGAGAAGGAAGTTCTCTGAGCTTTCGAACTTCCGTGAACAGAAGCGGTCATGTTTGAATTCCCCATTTCGAGCGTTGGTTTAGTACATTGTTTGTTGTTAATACTTAAAAATCCTAAAATCACAATCCAGATGTTAAATGTTATTTTGTGTTAAAATATTTAGTGTTATTCCATTATAAATGAAATTAATTTACGAGATCTTTCGTCGTGTTGTTAGTCTGGTGTGAAGACCTTCATAATGACGCAAGATATGAATGAGAGCGCTAGTTTCATATTAAAAAACCTATTTCAGAACTTGCTTGAGCTTTTATACATGGCAAATTTCTATGTATAAAAAGTGTCAAAAAATCGATTTTATGCATATGTTTGTTTATAAAAAATTTCAACGATCATTTTTACATAATTTTCTTGTAAAAGCGAATGTCTCGATTACTACTATTTATGCTGTACAATATTTGATAAAATTAATTTACTCATGGTATTTCATTAAGCAAATAATATTATTATTTAAGGATTTTCATTTTTAAAATGTCTGGGAATCACAATAATAGTTTGGAATTGAATATATCTGAGACAGTACAGTACAGTTGAAATTTGTCACAGTATTAAAATTATTAATTAGTTTAGTAATTTAGTAATTAAATTATATATCATAATTTTTATTAGACAATGGGACACTATGGAAAGTTAATTAATAAACATAATTCATCTGTACACTACATGGGCCAGAATAAGGTGGTGAAAATGGGCTCTCCCCTTCTATAATTGAATCTATGAAATAAAATTGGCATTATTTAGGTTTCTATTTAACATATTAGTTAATTACTATAAGTATTTACCATATTTAGTTAAACTGTTAAACTTTCAAACACTTTTATATGACTGTCTAAGTTATGACAAATCACCTTTTCTTTTAAATACAGTTTAAAAAGTTATTTGCTACAAATCTACTTACGTAACTACATTTGCTGTAGATTATCAGGAAACAATATCCAGAATATCCTTTCTGTCTCATTTTTATTCTTACGAACGGAAATCTTGTGTTAAAACTGCAAAAAATTATTTCTGGCTCATCCATACCTGATATTGCAAAATTTTCTTATAAAAAATTATTTGTTTAGACAAATAAAATATTTAAGAATAATTAAAGATTGTAGGAAATTTAATTTATAAAATTAGTATAATTTATTATGAGAAGATACTGTTTTCGACATCAAAATATACCTACCTAAAAACCTTTGCTGCATCATAACACAAATCTTTACAACACTTGTAACAGTAGAAATAGAGCATTCAACTAATATAATAGGGAAACATAATTGGCCAAAAATGGTTATGTAGAGTAGTAACAATGGTTATAGGGCTGTAAAATACATT
Organism: Gryllus bimaculatus; assembly: GCA_017312745.1. NCBI lineage: Eukaryota > Metazoa > Arthropoda > Insecta > Orthoptera > Gryllidae > Gryllus > Gryllus bimaculatus. Next base: position 3,718,416 of record BOPP01000114.1, read on the forward strand.
TTCTCGCGTCCTTTCAACTTAGTTACCGCGTACGCTGATTTGTAGAAATCATCTTCAAAATGAGGTGAGAGAATTCCATGTCCAGAAGAACCAATGCTGGTTGAACCAGAAGACTCCACTTGGCAAAAGACATCAGTAGTGATGGACCATGCTTGGACGATTTCCAAAACGATACATTAAGAACGATCAAATGCAGGCAGGCACGTGTAAGGTATGAGTGATTATATTTCGTTTGATGGAGTTGAAGAAAGGCCTAAATTGAATACCTCTTGTGCCGCCGTCGTAATTATCAGAGATTGTCATTTTCCAGCAATGACTATTTTCTTATGAAAAAGTTGAACATTGGAAAAGTTCACTTTCACTTCAGCCAAACCCAAATGTTTCGGTAAAAATTGATAAACCCTTTTTTCGCTGTAATCACGAAAACGTGCATTTGTTTTTATTTTGCGAATTAGGTAAGCCCACTTCAGCAAATACCTAGCATAACTTACATGTAGTTACATAGGATATGTAAAAAACAAAATTGCTGTACAATTGCTTATTATAATCAAGTTAATTAATATATTTATTATATTTAATAACATAAATATAATAATATAGTTTCAATTATAAAAATCAATATCACTGTTAACATATTTATTCCCGACAAGACACTATATTCCATTTACACATTGCAAAATTTAGGGGGAAAAATTAAAGGACTTTCGTTTTACGTATATAAATTGCCTACTCTTCTTTCTGTCCCATTTCATTTCAGCACATCAACTTCAATATATAACACACATAGCTCTTTAGGAACAATAACGGGACGTTTTTGTGTTAGACATTTAACCTCTTTTGAGTTAACTTTTGCACAACTAATTGAACATTTACCAACAAGCAGATAAGTTGAATCCACCTTTACATGCACATGTTTTTCATGCAACTAAATAAAACTTTATTACTTATAAAATGACCCCTAAAAGTTTTAATATTGATTATTTTCATATTTCTTGTCATTGATACCTTCATCTCTCCTATTACTGCTGTTGGGATAATTTAAGGTTATTTAGTCAAATAAAATCACCCATTTGTTTACCTTTGTTATTTCATGATAACACACACTTTTGTCTACCCCTGCGCCTTGTTGCCAACCACTTCTGTATTACGCTGAAACCATCATTTTGTGTGTCCGCCGTGTTAGTGAGGAACGTTATTCTTCTGGCAATGAGAGAATCAGAGCCAAGGAAAATAATCTTAATGTGGATCGAGAGCTGTTTTCGACGCCTCGGGCAAGCAATAACTATATTTCATTCCCGTCAAACGCACTTGCTGCTGCCCAAAATCGTGGTGTTTATGCAATGTTCGCTATAAAATGGCTGGTTTCATCAAAGACAATTTATTATGGCATCCAAGATATGTGTTGTAATTCAAACTATAATCGAGTAAACAAACATAAAATTGGTCTAATTGTTAACCATCGTTGCGATGCTATTCAGATTAAAAATTAGTTTAAAAAGAACATATTTGTAATGAAAACAAACATGAATGATGGCGGGAATAGGAGTTTAAGCTGTGAGTTTGGTGGTAGTTGGGAAGTTGGAGATGTTGAATGGTTTACGAGATTGATGTGGGAAATGAGAGTTGTTGAAGACGATAAGTGATGTAGAAGTAGAATTTGTGACGACGATTAGTGGCCTACTAATGGCACTGATTCTTTGGTTTAAATTGATTTTCGTAATATTATCAGTTTCTTGACGGAGTTCTGCTATCAATCCTTGTAATACAAATCGCATAGATTGATACCTAGGATGCCATGAAACGATTCTATCTACTATCTGTGACTTATTCGGAAGAAAAGCTGCTACAGATTCCTTTTTAAATTGTACATTTCCGTCACGACTGCACATTATTCGCGCCGACAGGGTCACAAAGAAAGTGGAGCGTATTCTGACGTAGTTTTCTGAAGCACAAATCGCATAAATATTTTGACCACGAACCTCATGGCAACTAACTTTTCAATCACCCGCGAGGAAAAGAGAGCAGCGCCTGATTTAAAGCGTTCATTTGTCGGCAGTTTGCAAATGTGCCCCGTCGACAACAGGACACACGAGCAAGTGCATTGCGCGGAACGAAGAGTAGAGCGACGGGGGGGGCGCGGCGTGAGTGATGTGGAAGGGCGGGGGGGGGCGAGCCGGGCGATCGCCCAAATGGTGGCGCGGGCGGGTGAGGAGCGCCCAACGCAGTCACCGACTGGCCCCGATTCCACGCCGCCGCAGCCAACTGGAACAAACGCGGCGTTCGACCACCCCTGCACGGCCTCCTGAGATTTATTCGCGTATATAAGCCGTTACTTCAACGAACCGCGACAGCCTGAGTTTAGCTCACAGCCAGCATTGCCGCTGTCTCGACACAGACTCTCACCGGCATGTTCTAGGGTTCGAGTCTGACATGGCGGATTTTCAAACTAGCTACATAGCAGGCGAATTCCAAGCCCTGTCGGGAGGGTAATTCTAGGTGCTGGTTTCTCTCATTGTTAGTTATCAATGTTCAATACCCGTTCAATACAGGAGCAGTACCGTAACAAACGGGCCACGAACAAAAGAAACTAGAGTGTGACTAAGCAGAGATAAGGAGAGAGGAAGAAACAAGGATGACAAATGGTTAATTGCGGACAGTCCGTGGTCCTTTTGTGAGGTGCTTCAGCATTTGTCTGATATTGCTGGGAGAAGCCACGAAAAAATACCAATCAGGTCAGCGGGCGGTCCGTGGTACGTTTGTGAGGTACTGCTCTAGCATTTGCCAGATATTGCTGAGGGAAAATACACGAAAAAACACTGATTAGAATAGAACGCTGCAAGAAGTCTTCTCCAAATAGAGGCTGAACCCAGTTAATATGTAGCTAGTGTCGAAAATTCGCCATCGTCGGAATTCGAACCCGAGGACCTCCCGGTCAGCGACTCTATAGAAACAATTGACAGATGATCCTACTAGGTGTAATCTATCATTTACTTACATGTTCCTGGCAATATAAGCAGCAATTTAATTCTCCTATGACATTAAAGTTACTTATCTTCTAACATTTGATCTTCATTGCAGCATTATTTTCAGTTTCATTAAATTTATAGATATTTATTACTCATTTTCGTATGCTACCTTAATTTTAATCGCCTTTTTTATGGGGTCGCACACACCGTGAATTATTTCCATTACGACGGCCATTTTAAATACACACGCTGTATTATAAGAATGTACGAAACAATACTATATTGTCACTGTTGGAAACTTCTCCGTCATACAGCATTCATCCTAATTGTTTAAGAGTAATGGAAAATTATTTAGGAAACTTGATCTGTTAAATTTGTTAATACGACAATAAAATGATTTAATCCTCGGAATTTTGTCTTGCCTCGCAAATACACTTCTTTGTTTTTCTTGCTCACAATCTGGGCAACTATATGCTGGTTCGAAAAGGTGTAATATCAAATCCTTGCTACATACACTGCTACTGTTTGAATGGACAGAAATTACTTTGTGAGGTTTTAGGTCGCCTTTACATGGAAGCAATTTGCCGGCCTTTCCGAGAAGCGCCGAGACAGTTCACACAGAGCCAACGGCCAGCGACACTGAACGTGGGAAAGGAATGCGAACAACTCAATGATATGGGCGTCGGCGGCAGAAAGGTTGTAAACAAATACACAGCTAAGCTTAATGGCGCTTCCGAGTGTGAAGGCTGCCATTAAGAACTGTGTTCTGCTGGCGATGGCGCGAAGTCGCATCTTCGCTGCTCATGAAGGTAGTGCGCCACTGCACTGAATGTATAATACCTCCGTTTAAACCAATGTTTTGCCAGCAGAAGCAAATTCACTCGGAAGCACCGCTGAGTGACGGCGTTTGAAGGGGCCCTTAGCACAATAGAAGCACCACTTCGCCGGTCGAGTGAATGCCTCCAAAAAACAATGTTCTGCTAACACACGAGCCACTCGGAAGCGCTGCTGAGTTGCTCCGTGTGAAGTATTCCTAGCTTTAGGTTAGCTGTACTCAGTGGTGCGTCCGCGTGTGAAGGCTACCCATGAGAACTGTGTTTTCCTGGAGAAGTCGCATCTGCGCTGCTTGTGGCGGGTGGGCGGGATGCGCTGCTCATGTGTATACCTCCAATTAAACCAATGTTTTGCACGCTGAAATAGACGCGCACTTGGAAGCACTGCTGAGTGTATCCCTTATGTTCGAGTGGAAGATGCCGTTATGTCTTAGCAAAAGGGTAGCCTGTCTCCATCTCTGACTTCCACACAAGGCCTTCCCCTAACAGTAACTCTAGGGCCACCGACCAAGAGGTCACACGAGGTGCCACGAGTACCTGACTTATTAACATTCTATTAATTATCAGATAATGTACTAGATTATTTTTTCTTTACAAAGATTTCCTCTTCTTTCTGATGATTATTTTGCACGATTTTCACTACAATCTATCAGCTTATCGGGATTCTCATGTCAATGACCATCTCTATGAGACGTTTTGTCCATATTCCCTGATCCATTGTGCAAATGCTGAATTGGCCCCTTGGTTTGCTTCTACGCATATATGTATCTACATCTGCACGTTTTGTTGAGCTCTCCTTTTACTAGCGTGGTAGGAGCAGAGCCGGAAGGGTGGGTTGCTATTTTGTTCGCAATACTAACAAATCAAAAGTTCGTTTAGCAATGAAAAATATTTTTCTATAATTTTGGAGTGAAAATGTCTACTTTTCAAACGTAGTTAAACTAATTTTATTGGTCTTTTTACTGATAATTCAGTCATGTAGAATAATAGAGTGGGGGAGGGATTCTGGAGCTGAAGCAATCGTGAGCAAATTATACTTCCTCCCCCTTAGGCTGCATTCAGTTCAATATTTTGGACGAAAATGAATAAAAAAATCAAACACACAAGTGAATGCCACTCGGATTGCAACACATTCCGCGATTTCTATAGAGTGTTTGAGAATCACCCGAGAAGAAGGATAAGGAAGAAAACAAATTGGAAATCAAACACAAAGGTGAATGCCACTCGGATTGCAACACATTCCGCGATTTCTATAGAGTGTTTGAGAATCACGCGAGAAGAAGGATAAGAAAGAAAAAGAGTGGAGGTGAAACATAAACAAAAAGAGGTTCACTGTGATTTTTTCCTCGGCCATCCTTTAGCGCGTGACGAAGGGCTTCTCACCCTCTGTCAGCGAGCTGATCACCACTCCATCCGCCCGCAAGCGCGCGGCGCGGCGACCGCAGGTCTATTCTCATCCGGCCCGCAAACACCTCTCTGGCCTTCGCAAGGGGAGCCTCGTTAGAACACGGCCCCGTGCTGCCAGCCCGTTTCAAGGCTGCCTCCGCCCCCCCCCCACACACACACACACCACGCCTACCCACTGCAAGGGTGGGTTGGAACAATGCAATGTTACACGAGTAAAATGTTTTAATAAAGTTATAATTTTTTTAAAAAAACTCTTTAATTTTTTTTAGGTGGGAGACGTGGAATTTTCCCCTCATCAAGGAGTACCTTAATTGTGAGAATTTTATTAAAATACCCTTTTACTTTATTTTTTCTTAAGATAAGTGTGCGTAGAAATCAAGTGATGTGCTTTGGCAAGTATTGCGCAAGTGGCATACAATCAATAAATGGGTCTGCAGTACACCCGGCACTCTCTCTGTTAATATTTAGTGTCTGCCGTTCGGAGGAAACTACACGTTAAAGGGATTTCTAGTTGTTTGTGTTATCTGTCTGGGAGGGTCCTACAATAATGAGAAATCATTTTGTGTGCTTTTCATAGCTCTAGCAGTTTAGAATTTGTTGATAAAAAATTGTGTACGTAACAGCGATCCAAAGGTTATAAAATGGATACATTTTGCTTTAGACTGCACGGAGAATCAAGATCTATCATTTTACATACAAATGATTTTATTTACTCAATTGTTAATTGATTTTTTCTATACACAATTACAACTACTTTTTCTTTTGTTTGCCTTCCAGTTGTTCTTGTCGCATAATTGCAAATGTCTCCGACAGCGTAGAACTGGCACCGACTTCCGCATGCTTCAGCGCATCCGCCTTGCGTGTGTCTGCGAGACGAAGATGCGCACGCCAGCAACATCTTTTTTTCCAGGGCATGTAGATTCATTGATTATTTCAGGGCGTGACATGTGCCCTTTAAGTGTAGTGCATGATTTATCCCGGGCGGTGGCTGTATTTTTCCTCCTGTTGAATGGTGAGATCGGAAACCGACCTACATCTCGGTTTGCTGGGGGGGGGGGGGGGGCCCCGTACACAGTTATCTCCCTCCGGCTGGGCATCGCCACAGACGGAACAAGCTCTAAGCCTCCGATGGTCTGTTGACATGTACGGTAGTGCAAGTACGTAAGTAATGTAAGTACTTGTTAGTAAGGTGTGAGGGTAGAACAAGGAAGGGAAAGGAAAAATCTCGCTTGGTCCCTGGTTCGTTTGGGTACTGCTTTGGCATTCTCTTGGTTGTGATCGGAGAAACCACGGAAAACTACCGAGTAGAGCAGTCAGTCACTAGAATTCTCTTCCAGACAGAGGCTGAACTGGACCTAAAGATGTTAACTGACAAAAAGCTGCCACCAAACTCAAACTCTAGAATCTCCCGGTCAAGAGGCACTGTAAAGACGTCAGTTGATGCCGTGACCCAACTCAGCCTGTCTATGAACTGTGGCAGGCACTAAAAAAATAACAACAGCCCGCGTGCGCGAACACACATACACACACAGTCATAAACATACGCACACATATACATACACACACAGCCCGCTAAGTCGAATTCAGTCGCTGTCTGGAGAATATTTCTAGCTGTCGGCTGCTCTGATCGGTAGTTTTCCGTGGTTTCTTAAATCAACAAATGGCGCGTGCCGGAGCAGTACCCTATCGAACCAAGGACCACGCGCAATCTTTCCTTCCTCTTCCTTGATCTATCCTCTCCTCTTACAAACACTTACACTAACATGCACTACGCTTCCACGTGTGGCGGGAGATCAGTCGGGAGCTTTCCCGACTGTTAGGAGATACCTGTAAGTGGAAAGCTCCATTCGGCATGTATGTATGCGACGGATTTCACCATCACTGGAATAATACCACCACCTCTCTCGATAAACACACGCACTACACTTACGGGAACAATCCCATATCAGTTGACGCGCAACGGAAACACGTAATAATGAAGTAATAATATTAGTAAAAGAAGAAGTAACAGTAGTAGTAGTTGTAGCAGAAAGAGGAGGAGAAATAACATGGTCCACAGAGCTGGGCCCACGTCAAGCCCATCATTGTCGCCCGTGCAACATCAAACATCCTGCGCACCTGGGCAGAGAGCGTGTGCATCAAACGCCAACGACAGCCGCGTTACGTGCGCCCGGGCACGGCTCGTGGCGGCGGCGGCGCCGGGGCGGCGGCGGCGGCGGAGGCGGTGGCGGCGGCGGTGGGTGGCGCGCAGTGGCGAGGACGCACTTGCGTAAACACGCGTGGGCGGCGGCGGGTCCCGATTTACATCGCAGCCTCCCCCTCCGGCTCCCCCCCCTCCAAGGCCCCCTGCTCGCCACAACACACGCTCACGCGGCCGAGGCCGCCACCGCGGCCCCGCCTGCACTCTCCGAGGGAAAAGAAGGGCGCGCGGATTCGCAAATGCAGGAGGCCTTGCTCTCTTTTTTTGCACAGCGGGGCTCACAAGCGTGCGGAATGAGGGTATTCTTTGATAAACATTTGACTGTTCAATAACTAAAATACATCCCGAGCGAAAGCACATGTTAGACCCCACATTCTACCCTGTTTCCCATCCTTCCTTATCCATTCTAAAGGGGAAAGTTGTTAAGGAAACGGGTTGATTTAAAAACTTTTGTTTGTTTAAAAAATGTACAAAGGTATTTTCCAATGTATTTCAGAATATGAAATAAAAATAAAAACAATGGAGTTGACAATTGGAAGAAATTTTCAATAAAAATTTATACAGAATTATAGACATTTTTTTTTTTTTTGGAATAATTTACATTGCTTAAAAAGAACGGTTGAAGTAATTACGATTTTCGCTTTCCTTGATAGTTGCAATTATATTACAAGAGATTTTTACTCTTGGGAAAGCTACGCAAAGTTGTCCATGCGCAAATACAGGATTGGGCAAGAAGAATCTTACTCTTTGCAATGTATTAAATTGACAATAGCATTGCATGTGCATGGACATAGCATGGACATAGCATGGACATAGCAAATGCATTGAAGTATCGAGTAGTGCTGAACCAGCAGGTATGTAATAGATTGACCAAGATGATATCATCCTAACCATTATGTTATGAGAAACTTTATTGAGGATCTTGGCCTCAAATTTGCATGTTTTAAGGACCCATGACCCATTGTTGTGAAGTTATATACATATCTATAGATATTAACAATACTACCTGGATTTTGGAGGCATGAATATTTAGATGTGATTTTTTTTATCGACAATTCCATCATATTTTTTAAGTAAAATAATTCGTCAAGTCTCCGTGAAATGTTTCTTTCTTTAGAGACCTCTTTTATAAAGATTGGTTGCGGGCGAGAGCAGCAAAATTCTTCTATCGTACTGAAATGATATATGACAGGATAAGCCGTTGATGGCCCACGGCTAGCGAGCTAGCTTTCCATGCCGCGACCCGATTGCCGTATGAGGGAAAATTACAGTTTCGCTTCTCATTGCCATGTGCTTATGCTTGAGAACGTGAAAGCTTCTCTCATATAGAGAATACCAATTAATAGCATATTGGTTCCGATCGGCTCAACACACGTCTCGCGTCCCCATGGCCGTCAGGCTCCCAGCCGGCCTGTGTCGAGGCGTCCTGCACTATGGCAGGAGTATAGTCTCATGAGGCTATCGTGTCAAACAACATTTACGTGTGAATAGAATAATATTAAAACGGGTTTTTTTTCTAGAATTCTTCCAGAATATACTCTAGATAACCGACCAAGCATCATGCCATTTGGTTTGTCTTAACATCCCTGATGGTGTTGAGTCACCTTCCACCCGTTTTAGTTACTTAAAAAAGCAAAAATCTATTTTTTAGAGTTTTTTATAATTTTCTTAGTGTTTTGGCAAACAAATTATCAGTTCGCTTCCATGACGCTTCAGTTTCCCACAGGACTCAAAGAGGTTCAACTGTGAGTGACGGACAGACGGACGCAGATTTCTTGGTTAGTTCGCGAAATCCAACTTTAGAGCTGAGTGCACAAGCAACATATTTTATGACTGTTTTCTTCGACATGTTCATTACAAAATACAGTTAACTATTTTATTTTTTAATCTGTTCATTCTCTAATAATATACAAAATTTTACAGCTGAAAATTGTTTTTTTGAAAGAACGTCGAGTGACTTTGCGTCCATAATGTTGACTATTAAACTTTGTAAAGTCGTATATATGAACGAGCACGTTTAATGATCTGCTATTGATTATGCTGAAGCAGTTGATAGTGAACGCCAGGTACACACGACTCGTCAGAATCGCAAGACCATCACAAATCATATGAAGGAAGACCGGGTCGGAGAGTCTGACATGTATCTAGTGCTCCAATTGTGACTACTCAACGTCAGTTCCCTTGGCCGAAGGCGGCTTGACGCAGGCTAAATGTGACACTGTTCAGATCACTGCCCTCGTGATGTCAACGTCGCTACAGCCAGTATTGGTGTCGAGGCGTCCTGCCCTGGGACCACGTAGAAGGTCAGTTGGAAATATTCAATTTTGAGTTCCGCATTTATCTTGGCGGCAATAACTAATTCATTCGTGAGTAATGTCACGAAAAGAGACTGCTGATACTTGGGGATTTTGTCGAATGCTTCGTCACCAATGGTTGCTTGCTTGCTTATGTGATTGACTGAGTAGTGTTTCCGGGGGCGTCTGTGCGTGTTGGTTTTTTGTATTGCGGAAGGTGGTAATCATCCCGCTGAGTGGCGATGTCCTGTACCAATCTACCTAATTCTGACCTACCTACACGTCGTCTAGCGAGGTCTTACCCCACCAGGTATCTCCCAACAACAGGGTACCGCCCCAGGCGGTATAAACTCTAAGCTTGTGATCTACTGACCACACCGGTCTCCTGACATGTGTAGTAGAGTATGTGTAAGTAAGGGGTGAGGATAGGAGAAAGATGGGGAAGAGACGATCGCTCACGGTCCGTGGCCCGTTTGTTAGGGTACTGCTCCGGCATTCGCGTGATATTGTCGATCACCGATTGTCATGTTAGTACACCATTGAAATCGTTGACCCGTTAATCCCCAACAATTTTGTATCCATGGCGCTCGCCCATTGTTATCGCGTTCCTGCGCACAGTCATTGTTGGAGCTCCTAGGTATTACTCGGGCAACTTTTCTTGAACAATGGATTGACGATTTCGGGTGGAGTGGGGGTATTAGTTACAAAGTAGGCCACTAGAATATTTTAAGTAATGCCAACGTCTTTGAAATGGAAGACAAAACTGCATCTTGTGCATAACTTTTTCTGGAGTTTTAGGTAACTCCCTTGAAGGACCTGGACCTGACTCAGCCATTTCTTTCGATATTGACAATAAACCTGAACAGGGGTTCTGCACTATGAAAGCATCTGGCTTTGACTAGCTTCTGTTTCGCGCCAACGAAGTTTTAATGCTTGGAAGGCTGTCATCAGTGCCCGCTGCGAGCTTTTGCGTTCAACTGTTTCTTGCACAAGGGAGGGGGTTCAAGGTCATCGTTCAAGAAAAGTTGCGCGAGTAATAGTATTTATTGCAACTTTAAGTGCTAAAACATTGATTTGTTGTTAAATTACACTACCAGAGTGCTGCAAAGCGCCAACCGCCGCTTACATGACCATTTTTTTACTAGAAGTTGCACCAAAACTGTTGGATCTTGGGTACATATGCTCCGACAACTTTGCTACAGATCAACTATCGTTTGCCTTACACTGGCCTCTCCCTCCGACTTGGCCAAAGGCCCATGGGAGCTAAGCAGGATTTAGAAGAAATCAAGGCAAAGGAATGAACACACTTTGGTACTGTGCTTTAGTGATATCGGACTGGGAGGGATGGCTCAGGGCACATCAGTGTTCCTCGCAGGGAGTTCCAGGGGTTCGAGTCCCGACGGTGGCAGGATATTCGACACTAGCTAGATAGCTAGGTCCAGTTCAGCCTCTGTCTAGAAAAGAATTCTAGCGGCGGGCGTTTCTGACCGGTAGTTTTTCGTGATTTCTCCGATCAACACCAGCCGAATGCCGACGAAATACTCTAACAAATGGGTAATGGATCGCGCACGATATTTCCTTCCTCTTCCTTGTCTTATCCTCACCCCTTGCTCACACCTACATGCACTACACTATTACACATGCCGGAGGACTGGTCGGGAGCTTAGAGCTTGATCCGGATGGGGTGGTACTCCTCTGGTGGGAGATAACTGGTTGGGGAAACCACGTTAGCCAACGGAAGGTCGGCTCCGGATCTCGTCACCCAGCCGAGAAAATTCACCGCCATCTCCCGCGCAAAAAATATTCACTGCACTTGTGGAACTAATGGCCTTGGCAGTAGACGCGCTCGGAATTATCAATCAATCAATCATTAGCGATCTCGGTCAAATCGACATCGTACGTGTAGGAATTCCAAGATTTGCTTATATGTTTTGTTTAAGATGTCTTCGTCTATTGAAGAAGTAAAATTCGCAAATTAGTGCAATTGAAGCAAATCCGAGTTGACCAGAAATGTGCTACCTCAAGTGGGGATACTAAGCAATAATGGGCTATGAACAACAGTTCTTCTTCTCCATCGTAGAATACAGCGCCTTCAACCCCATCAAAGTGAGTTTCACATTTATCTTGGCCGCAATGACTAGCTATGGGTGAATGGTGACATGGAAATTGCCAATATGAACAGATTTCTTTCACACAATTTTCTAATGAATGACAAACTGATATTTCTGGGTGAGATCGTCTATAATTCTTGATCACCAATGTTCATAGTTGATTGGTGGCTCTAAGAACAGTAGCCTAGTCTGTGCACTGAAGAAAATATCATTAATGAGTTTTTTTATTTATTATACTGGCTTAATTATCCAATGTTCAAAAATTGATTTTTACAAAATGTATAAAAACATTTTTACTAATACAAAAAAAATATAAATTTAAGCTTTCTTTCATACCTTAGAACTTTAATTTTCAGTTTTATGACATAGTGTTGAGCTAAACTTAATATAATAAATCAATAATCGTTCATATATTTGCACATTTTATTGATTGGTCCATTGGCGATAAACAATGACTTGCAATTTTAAAAATCTGGTGTTCTGGTTTGTCTATTTGGAATCTTAAATCTCAATTATATACAACAAATCAGGACTATCTACATTACCATGGCATATTTTTTATAAAATGCTATTATCATAATCCCGAAAGTATTTTATTACAGCATTTCAAGCAAAGATGGAATTGTTTCTTAATTGTATTCAATAAATGTCCTGGAAGTCTCAACGTGCGCAGAAACCATACTGAAAAATTGAAAACACAATGAATTGGGAACAAAATGGAATGTAGCTTAGAACATACACACAAAAAAGAGTTGACACACAACTCAACCTAAGTGAGTTCCGCATTATCTCGGTGACAATGACCTTACACCCAATGGTCTTATACGAAACACATTATGTGTCAGAATAAATATTACACACTTTTAAGGCACATAGGAATCGAAGGTGATCACTTTTGATAACAAACATGTGGTGAGAAATTTCATATATTTCAATATTACACATGTAACATTTGACCATAAGGCAACGTTCTTGCAGTAGTGTAGGTTAGTACAAGTTCGCACATAGTCATACACGTTTTTTGTGTCTCCAAAGAAAATGAATTGTTTGCCAAACAGCGGGAAATGACACACGTGTAATACATATTTTTGATATTGATCACCTGTTCATTTCCAAAAAGTAATATTGAAAAATCTTACATTTTCTACAATTTTGTAACATTTATTTTGAGAATTCTGTATAAAATTACATATTCTTGATATTTTTCGTGGGCACTCCGATTTCTCAACAATAGATTCATGAGGTTCTAAAACAAGTGATAACATGGTAACCACCAGCACCAAGGCTCTAGTCCAACTGTTTAACGCTGGTCCTCAAACCGTTTCTAACTCAATAACTTGCCTTTAAATTGTAGTTGCCCTGAAATGTTCAGTTTAATCACCGAACTAGCCTATCCCCATTGAATTACGAAATTCTTTAAGTTATTTTCTCTAGATCGCACTCGTAAAGCAAAAGTCGCAGAAATATTTCGTTAATTTTCAAATGAAATATAATTGTTATGAATGAACTGCTGTTCTATGTTCCAACGGCTAAGTTTGAATTTACCAATATGACCGCATTTTCCGTCGCCATTCTGAGGAAAAATACGACTATGGCAATTCCTCATGAACGTCACATATTTTAATAATTTATTTTCCCGAGTTAATTTTGTTTTCTTTTGAATAATATTGTTACCAATTTATTGGGTGTAAATTGTTTTATGGCAAAATGCGCATTTCTTAAACCCATCTTTGGGAATTCAAATATCATTAGGCATTAAGAGGAGTAAACAATCAAATGCTTGTTTGTAGCTGTGGTAACCACCTAGTAAGAAGAATAAATATTTTACCCATGCATGTGTATTTATCACCGCTAATGCCTTTTGAAAATTTTAATTTTTCTAGTTATACAATTAATTGTTTTATATTCTAAAAAATAAAGGGGAAATTTAGTGTAAGATAACTGGTAAAGGAACTTTTGAATCCTTGTATATTCACTGCTGGTTGGCTCTTCTTCCTATTCTAGACTTAGATTCGCAAATATATGACAACGTTCTTTCAATTGGCAAGAAACAAGATTTGTCTGGCCAAATCACAATTTTGGTTGCCAAGAGAAATCTTTATATACGTATGACGCAACACCAAAATAATCTTTATATAGTCTCTTAGGGGGAGGAAACTATACACATGTATGGTAATAAATGTACATCATATATGTAAATTCGATACTCGACACCAGTTGAACTAGTAAAACTTATGACATTTTTTAATAATGGCGCACATACGAGTATGTCTGTTTAGGTATATAGTGATAAATAAGAGATACGTTTTGAAGATTTGTTTGTGTGCATATTCACTTAAAAGGTTCTTATATCAACTTTCCATTTATCATTTTAAATCAGAAAAAATGTATAATGTTGGAAAGCATGGAGCGTGATTGCAAAACACAAGTAATACAAAATCATTGAAGATAGTTATATTATAGTTATTTTAAGAAACATATAAATAAAAAGTTATTTTTAGAACAAGGTTATAATGATAGCTTCCAATATTGTCAGTATATTGAGTAAATTGCTTTTTAGACAGCCACTAGTTAAAGTTGTTCTATCAGAGCACGCATAGCGAGTTAAAGTTCAATTTTCAGCATTGGTGATAAAACTGAGACGATGCTCAAGTGTTCAGATAAAACTCTGAATGCAACAAAAAAAACAAAATAATTTCGTTTGACTGCATCAGCTACTAATGACATTAATGTATTATTAAGTGATTTGTATACTTTAACAAAAGTAAAATGGAAATTAGAAAAGCTGTCTAAAAATATTGTACGACACACGTGGTAAAAGTTATTTTATTTTGCTCGTAAGATTGCGCCACTCGGCCTGTCGGCTTTGCAACATTTCTTACTCGCAAAATAAAATGACAATTTTACCACTATCATAAACAACTATTATCTTTGGAAACAAAATAGACGATTTGCTCAGAATAAAAACGTTCTCTCGCAAAAAGGAAAATTTCAAGACGTGTCACTTGTCTTGTACACTGACGATATATTTCATAAACTCCGAAAGTTCCGTATGTTAAAGAAATTTACTGATATTATCCATCCTGCATTAATTAATTTCACCGTATATTTCAACACATTTGACAAAAAAATTATATATGCTCTGCAAGCACTCATAAACTTTACGTGTTATTTCACCGCATCTGTAAGTAAGCATGCATCCCAGATGTATCTTCTAGAATCCACCATCACTGTTTTATTTATAGAGAGAAGAAATGTTAAGTGTTTGTTTCTTTACAGTAGGGATGACCAAACTTTTCTCATGGTATGCTGCGTCATTTTTGTCAAGTGCGAGAGATCGCATGTGCCATTCAACAAACTCCTTTCGTATTACCTTTCACGTTAATGCTTGGGTTTGGAAAAAAGGTTTGCGGTAGGGTCTTCGCGTAAGGAAGGGAAGTGGCAAAAACTCTCACGCAACTAAATAAAATGAAGTACGCTAGATCAAAAGACACCCTTTTATTGGAATATCAATTTACATTAGTAACTAATGACCCGCTTTTGGACTTTTTCTCCCAGCGGGGAACCGCTCCAACTGGGACAAGCTCCACGCCTCCTTCAGTTCCCCCAGCATGAGTGGTAGTGCAGTGAAAGTAGATGTGTGTATGAAAGAGGAACGCAGAGGTCCAGGCTGAGAAAGGCAGGTCGCGCAAGATACATGGCCTATTTGTAAAGACTGGGTATTCGCTACATCAATAAAACTACCGTTCAGAGCTGCCGATCACTAGAATTTTTCTCCAGACAGCAGTTGAATTCGACATAGCTGTGTAGGAAACGTCGAAAATCTTGCCACCTCGGAACGTGAACCTTAGTACTTTCCAGTCAGAGGCACCGTAGTAACATGAAAAATGCTCCTAATGCCACCCAACACGTGAGTGAGCAAATTGATCCGCCACTTTCTTTTTTCGCCTGTTGCTTGTGGATAGAACAGACGCCTCTTCCCAGTTTTCATTGATAGTATTGAACTGATCTTCTGCCCCACCCAACACGAGAAGCCGTAGTTACGGAGCTAAAACGCCCCTACATGATGGAAAGTATAAAAAATAACAACCTAAATTCCATTGAAAAGGCGGATAATTTTGCCTACTGAGCGTATTTCTGCAAAATTCAGATTCTTCTCGACTTATTTCCCTCCAATTCGTGGAATTCCGCTCAAAATACCATAACTGTTAACAATATGAAACGTAATTGTTCTACTTATGATGTCTACGTTGAACTAATAAATAGGTAGATGGTAGGCATGACGCGACACATGGAGGATTTTAAGTGACGTTTGGCGCGTGCGTTAAAGTTTGGCCACCCCTACCTCCGCGATATCTGGTTGGCGTAGCGAACTTTTCCGACGCGTAGAGTCGTCCCGCGTGCACACGCCGAGTCTGACGTCCTGCGGCGTCACATCCCAAAACCTGCGAGAGGTCGCGTCCTTCCTTCCCCACCGCCGCGTCGCCTCTCTCTCCATTCTCTCCTTCCCAACACCCTGCGTACCTTGCATCCACGTTGCGAAACTCGTTTGTAGAATAGGTTGGCGCACGAGCGCTTGATAAGCTCAGGTCTGCAGTTGATAACTAGTGCTTCTAGCACAGCACATACTTTCTCACCTGATTCCTATGTTTGCCGTTTTCGAAAATTCAGAGAGTTCAACGAAAATGAGACCCGCTTCATTCTTTTAAGCGTCTCTTCTTCTTCTTGCATCCACATTGTCAATTATCATTATCATTATTATTATTATTATTATTATTATTATTATTATTATTATTATTATTATTATTATTATTATAGTATTAATGGATTAGGATGTGATGGTATATTGGTGAAAGGTGATCGTGAACAATCCCAACATTCTCCTTATGACCGAAGGAACCCACGAAAACCCCGGCCAGGATGGCCGACCCGGGAATCGAACCCGGACTTCCCGATTGTGAAGTCAGCACGGTACGCACTGAGCCACGTCGCTCGGTCAGACACAAATTACAGCGTCAAAGTTTGGCCACCCCTACCTTAGAGATATCTGGTTGGCGTGGCGAGCTTTTCCGACGCGTAGAGTCGTCCCGCGTGCACACGCTGAGTCTGACGTCAAGCGGCGTCATATCCCAAAACCTGCGAGAGGTCGCGTCCTTCCTTCCCCACCGCACCGCCATCGCCCCTCTACCCTCTCCAAAATCCACCGTTGCTTCAGCCATGTTGCAAAGCTCGTATGTAGAATAGGCTCCTACCGTCACCGGTGGCTCAGGGCGTCAAATGAGGTAACTGCAATGCCCCAGAGGTACTAGGATTCGAGACCTGACGGTGGCAGGATTTCTGACACTGGCTAGGCTGAGTTCAGCGGCTGTCTGGAGGCGAATTCTAGCGGCCCGCCGCTCAGATCGGTAATTTTCCTTGCTTTCTCCGATCAACTCCATGCGAATTCTGAAGCAGTACACACAAACAAATGGACCACGGACCGCGCGCCATTTTTCCTTCCTCTTCCTTGTCCTATCCGCACCCTTTACGTACATACACATTTGCATGCCCTACACTACCTCATTGGTTGGGAGACCAGTTGAGAGCTTAGAGCTTTGTCCTGGTTGGGGCTGTGCCTCGCTGGTGAGAGACAACTGATTGGGGAAAATCGCCGCTATTTCATGTACGTCGGCGCCGGATCTCGCCATACAGGGGGGAGATCACTGCCATCTCCCGCACAATATTTACATGACCTTAGCATTTGACGCCCAGAATCACTAATCAATCAATCATTCAGAAACCAGGTCCGCCGACGACCACTTGATACACATAGGTCCGCACTTGATGAAAAAAGGGAACTAGTGGTGCTGCAATACGTCGCAGACCGTCTTGCGTTTGTGTCGGTTACGTAAAGTTTTTGTAATTATTTTGCTAATTTTACTACTATTATTTCAGTTATGTCTTGCACAACACTTATCGCTGTGTTGCTACAATGCCAGCGCACCGTTTGTTTCCTAACATCTAAAATAGCTTATAAAAACAATTGGTGCGATAACATGGTACAGACTTTCTATCATTTGGGACGGTCTACGTAAATTTCTTTAACGTTCATTACCACTTTTACTACAATTATTTCAGCCATCTCTTGCAAATGACTTGTCACCAATTTGCTGTTACGACAGCATAGTAAGCACAGGACAACATATATATTTATCCTACAAAAATGTTGCTGTTCCGTAACGCAACACATGATATGAGTGTATAACACAATACGGTACATAATTGTTTGACTGATTAAAAAGTCGTTTTTTTCTGGTAACGCTAACTGCTGTGGTATGTTTCTTCCTTTCCGGGGTGGAGAGATCCAGCGCTGATTACATGTTGGTTTGTGGGATTTCCCCATCCAGTTATCTCGCACCAGCGGCCTTCCGACTGGTCTCCCGGCATGTGTGATAGTGTAGTGCATGTTAGTGTATGTGTAAGAGATGAGGATAGCACAAGGAAGAAGAAGAAGAAGAAGAAGAAGAAGAAGAAGAAGAAGAAGAAGAAAGGAAGGTGACCCATTTGTTAGGGTACTGCTTTAGCATTCACCAGTCTTTAACCTTAAAACCACGGAAAACTACATGAATATAGAACGAAACCATAGTAACCACTCACGCGCCCAGAGGCCGCATAATTTTTTTTCAACATCTGCGCACATTGAAAACTAGTAACAACCAAAGTAGTTGACGCACTAGGAAAACCTGCTCCTCTCTAATTGGTCTTCACAATCTGTATCAAACTTAACGCAATATTTCGTATTACCATAGTTCGTTCCCGACTGTTGGGTCAATCGATGGCCACAGAAAATATTCTTCGCGTTCGCCCGGCCGACCCACTGTGCTCCTTGATTCGCCCCTTCCTCTCCCCCTCCCCATCCCCCTCTCCCCCCTCTTCCTTGGTCCGGAGGCGCTGCGCAGTGGATCGCCGACGCGCCGGGGAATCCCCGCGGGAGGGGGAGGTGGAGGGGGAGGGGCGGTGGTGGGCGACTGAATGGAGGCGTTGCAGGCGGAGGAGGAGAAAGAGATCGGCGCCGCCCTCCGCCACTGCCAACCGCGCAGGAAAGAAACAGAAGCAAAGGAAACAAACATTGAATTAATCAAAAAAAAAGCTTTCTTTCTCTAACACCACGGTTTATTCTGGTTATTGACGTTTGGAACTTCTTTCTTTTTTTATAGTGTAAGTTCCGCGCAGTTTCAGAGTCTGCAAGAGCTCCTCGCTAGCGTATGTCGGTCTATCGGTGATTGGGTGATGATGGGAACGAAGTCGGAAAGAATGGTTGCGGACAGTCCGTGGCCCGATGTAAGAAGTCTTACTCCAGCGTTTATCGGGAGGTAATCAGGAAAACCATACATTATAGAAGTCGGTTTACGAATTTAATTGAATCGGAGAAAACAAAAACATTCGATGTCCAGGAGCTTTAAATTTTGAAGAGCAAGGAAATGGTTCTAGGTTGCGAACACCAAACATTTTTTCTGAACATTAATAGTTTAAGAACACTCTACAGACGGCATAGAGTTTTCGGACAACGAACGTTTATGCATAGAAAGGTGAATTTATATTTTAAGAACAGTTTGCCACCGATAACTCAAAACCGACAAAATGTGAAATCGAACCTCTTTGTTTGCAAAACACCACCAATTTACCGACATACACATAAAAAATCTTGCGCTTTGTCGAGTTCAAAACCACGACCTCTTCATATATTTTTTTAATTGGAAGCGTTGCAGGCAGGTCGCAGAGGAGGAGGAGGAAGAGGAGGAAGAGGAGGAAGAGGAGAAGGAGGAGGAGGAGAAGGAGGAGGAGAAGGAGGAGGAGAAGGAGGAGGAAGTGGAGAAAGAGGAGGAGGAGAAGGAGGAGGAGAAAGAGGAGGAAGAGGAGGAAGAGGAGGAGAAGGAGGAGGAGGAGGCAAAAGAGGTCGCCGCTACCCTCAGCCCCTGCCAAGCGCGGAGGAAAAAAACAGGAGCAAAGTAAACAAGCATCGATTAAATAAAAATATTTATTTTCCTAGCACCACGGTCTATTCTGGTTATTGACGTGTGTAACTTCTTTTTCCTCGTGTTTGTTCAGTGCAGTTGCAAGGTTCGCAAAGCATCCCCCCAGCGCACGTCAATCTATCGGGGTGTGTTACAACGGGACACACCCCTCATGGCACTTCAGTGTGCACTGAAGAAGGTGATTGGATGATGTGATAATAAGGAATCAAGTGGACTGTCCGTGTCCCGATGTTACAGGATAATGCTCCGGCATTCGTCGAGAGGTAATTAGGAAAACCATTGATTATAATAGTTGGCCTACGAATTCAAGACTCCACAAATTCACAAACGTACACATTAAGTATTTTGCCCCTCGCCGGGATCAAAACCATGACCTCCTCATCACTTCTTCTTTTCTAAATGGAAGCGTTACGGAGGCGTCGGGGAGGAGGAGGAGAAGCCGAAAGAGGTCGCGCCGCCCTCCACATCTGCCAATCAAGAGGAAAAAAAGAAGTGAGTTGGAGCAAAGGAAACAAACATTGAATTAATTTAAAAAAAACATTCTTTTTTCCTTTCTCCACGGTTTATTCTCGTTATTGATGTTTGTAAGTTCGTACTTTTTTTCTAGTTTTAGCTACGCGCTACTGTTATAATAAAATACTTCCTTCGCAACACATTCACATATTCTCAGAGCGAAACAGTAATTTAAGCGAATCAATCGTTGACACTCGATGTCTATGTATGTGTAATCTGAACACACTGAATGGCAAAATAATTAGTGTTGCCTTGATACACTTCATTACTGCTATAACGTAATATTCAATCTATCTAATCAGCTAGTGCCAAAATCCTGCTACCTAGGACTTCCCGATCAGACGCGCTGCAATACCCTCGACAATGCTGCCACTAAGCCATTGCAGCTTGTGTGTGTCGTACGATGACCTCCACGTTATCGGTGTAAGCGGCCGATATCTCCGATGTAATAAAACACAGATAGACGTCGTTCCTTAGCATCCAATGGGATTCGGGTAGTGCTCAACAGCGCGTTGTAGAGTGCCCTACCCCAAACTAGTATTGAAGTGCTAATATGTCTCATTTCCGATCAATGTGATTGATCTTCCCACCGAAGTCCAACTTCATTGAACGAAGTTCGGAGCTTTGTATTGAGAGCACTGCTTTGATTGCCATTTGAATACAAATTATGTAATTATATTACATCTTATTAATTAACATGTCACGCAATGCAATCAATTACTTATTATTTACACTGATTATTGTTAAATTCATAATTTATGGTCATAAATGTTCTGTTTGTATTGAATGTATGTGTCGTGTGGTGAAGTGAAGTGCAATTTAGAATGAGAGACAAGTGAAGTGAAACAACGTGTAATGTGGAGTACTTGGAAAATAATGTGTTTAAAACGTTAGAATATTTATACACGGTAGACATAAACATTCAGGTCTATTGTGATGGATTATCCTCGAATTCTGTAAAAACCATCACAAAATTGTATAAGGAACATACAGATGAGCAACAATAGAGGTCAATATTGATGATGAAATTAAAATATAAATATAGAAAGAATAATAGGAAGTAATCATTATAATAAATTGACGGAAAATAAAGAGTTAATTGTAGTTATGGACACTTGGAAAATTTTCGTGGATAACAATATAAGAAATATAAATAATAAATTGCAAACGAGACCGGATATCAAACAGAAAATGCAGCGAACGAATCCAGAGTCGCAATCCCAAAGAGAAACATGCTCTCGCGAGAGGAAAGTCCCATCTCGATCAGGTTTTCGTCCAGTTTCTCTGATACTTGAGCAAATACTGAGATGGCCTCTTGTTTTGCTTCTGGTCATAAATGTAACTTCAAATTAACGTCTTCCCGTAGCACGTCACACACAATTTTAACTGTTTTTGACGTAAATACTTTTTTTTTAAATGCCGTCCGACCTGATCTCACCCACCCCAACCAAACAGTACTAAGTGTGTACTAATACGGTGAAGTGCATGTTCTATTCCGGGAGGTGGTGCTGTTCCTTCTCCGCTGACACGTGAGAACCCGCTCCGACCCACACGTGGGCTTTCACGGTTTCCTTCTACAGATATCTCCCCAAGAAGGTTATGGACTCAGGCGGGACAATGCTCTGACCATGAGTGACAGTGTAACGCATGTGTGTGTGTGTGTGTGTGAGTTGGTGTGTGTTCGAAAGGAGAAATAATAGGACAATTTGTACGTTGGAAATATCGCTACCGCTCCGTAGCCCATTTGTTAAGGAACTACTCCGACATTCACATGGTATAAATTGCAGAAACCACAAACCAATAATTACGTTTTTGATTCTTGACTTGCAAAATGACAAATGAGGCCAGCGAACGAATTTACCAACGCAATTCTATAGAGGTACATCCCGTCGCGTGAAGAAAGTCGGCCGACCGGAACTCGTTCACCCCCACCCAAACAATTCTAAGTGAAGTGCATGTTCTATTCCGGGAGGTGTTCGGTGTTCCTCCTCAACTGAAACGTGAGAACCAGCCCCGACCTACGCGAGAGCTTGTACGGTTTTCCCTCTCCAGGTATCTCCCCCAAGCGGGTTGTCGACTCAGGCGGGACAAAGCTCCGGGCATGAGTGGCAGTGTAATGCATGTGTGTGTGTGTGTGTGTGTGTGTGTGTGTGTGTAAGAAAAGAGGATAGTGAAGTAGGAAAGATAGCTCCCATTTCGTGGCCCGTTCGTTAAAGAACTACTCCCGCATTCACATGGCAGCGATTGCAGAAACCATAAATTTATAATTATGTTTTCGATTCTTGACTCGCGAGATGACAAACGAGGCCAGCGAACGAATCCGCAGACGCAATTCCGAAAAGAAACATTCTCTCGCGGGAGGAAAGTCGGCCCCGACCCGAACTCGTCCACCCCCGGCCGCGCCCACCCAAACAGTTCCCCCTCCCCCCTCACTTCCTCCCTCCTCCCCCTCCCCCCGCGATGCAACGCTCCGCGGCGCTGACGTCACGCTCCGAGGGTATAGATGTCGGCGCGAGCGATCGCGCGCTCAGTCGGTCTTCAGGCGCACAGCTTCCACCCAACAGCAGCAGCAGCAGCTACCCGCATCAAAGGCGTCGTGCGACACAGCCCCAACCCTTGCAACCGCAGGTGAGCGCACGCTACAATCCCGTGCGACCCGCGCGAACCGAAGCGACGCGACGCGACGCGACGCGACGCCGCGAACGTGGGTTAGGGAAGGCTGTTGGTTCTCCTAACGATTTTAATAGAATGTGCAACGCAATTTTAAATGAGACTGTGCTCTTGCAACGTGATGCAGGCGACAGTCGCGTGTGAGAACAGATGGCCGTGGGCTAGGTCATGCTTTCGATTTTCCTGTCATTCTAATAGTACGTCGAATGTTGCTCTTGCACTTTCATGGTGTCGCATACGACACTCGCATGCGACAGGTTCGAATCGAAGCGATGCGTTGATAGCAGAGTTAGATCAGATTGTTAAATCTTTATGCATTATCGTAATTGAATGATTGTGTTACTTATATGTCAGGGTATAGGTCTTGCGATGTCAGTTGAGCGGATGCGACACTCACGTGCGACTGTCAAAAACGAAGCCACATGATGACAGCGGTAGAATAAGAATCCCTTCTATATGTTGAGATTCATCGTTTGCTCTCTCCTAAGAACGCAAGTGGTACGGTTGCTGAAAACCGCGACCAAAATTAATAATTTTGACATCCAATGCTCTAAACGTTATAAAAATAAATAAATAATATTAATAAAATATTCGGGTTTTTTCCTTGCAACCTGAAGGGACGGTATGCGACACATCCGTGCGACTAAGTAAATTACCAGCTACATGACACTGTTTTGAATGAGAAAGCATTTTCAACTTCGGATTCGTGTTAACTTTGGAGTCAAAAGTGAGCGCAAGCGACAAAACCATGCGACACAGCCGTGTGACTGCGGGAAACCGACGCAACCCGGTGCGGTGTGGGTTAGGTCAAGCTGTCAAAAGTCTCATATTAAAGGTGTGAGAAATGCATGTTAACGGCTTTGACATATCTCTTAGAACCGTAGGAGAGTACTTGCAACCCTTTCGTGCAACCGAAACTAGTGCAGATAACTTGACGGTGGGTTGAGATAGGTCAGCAATTCAATTAACTCATTTTTCTCGTATACACATTACATGTGAAATCCATTTAAACGTGTGAAATCCATTCCAAACGTTGCGATCGCACGAAATATTGGACTAAGGGTGTGCTGAGGCATCGATTTGTTACATGAAATCCACGCATCCTCCTAAAATTTGCAACTCCGTAACTGTTCTTTGCAACTGCAAGTCAACGAGTAAGACAGCGACCGACTAGCACAACGGGACCCATTAGACCCGCCTATTCACATCCATTTTCTGTCGTAGATGCATCCTGTGCAATTGTAGGTGTGCTTTTGCAACCATGAGCAGACATAATTTTCCCATTAAAAACATTGCTTAAACCATGAGAAAATAAACTGAAAAAGGGGGAATAACCTTTCTTCAAGATAAGTGTATGAGCCAAGAAAAGTGTAAAGTCAGGTGTACGAGGAATAATTGTGACGGTTGGCGTGTGAAAATGGATGTATTTAATGCATAACACAATATAATTTTTATTTATTTTACTTAAAATGAATGTTTTAAATCATTCCTAATATTTTTTACAACTTACTGTTTCTCCGCAAGAAACACTTGGACAAGTTGAATGGAACGTATAATTGCATGAAAGAATTGCGATTGGTTCAGAGAAACACGTAATATATAGTTTTTGATTCTCTACTTGTAACGTCAAATAATTCATTTTCAGAAGGGAGAATTCGTTGTCTAATGGTTTGGGTAAATGTTTAAATCAGTACTAAATTGGTCTTGGCAAAATGAAAAAGTCATGAAAAGTACTTGTCACAAATTTAATGGAAAACAGTGTCAAAACATCGTCATAACCATTAATAATTTAGTTAACGATGCTTAATAAGTTTTTCGTATCTTTCACTACCACAGTGCGTTAAATTTATACCGCACTAGTTTACAAAAACTCGTGTGACATCAACATTCGTATATTAATCTTCGTTGCAAGACAGAATTTCGACCGAGACTATTTCCGTCTGCAAACAGAATTGCGAACTTTTAAAAGATGAACGGCAGGGGACGTTGCATAACATGCTGACACTGAAAGCAGCAGTTGGGCGGCGTCCAAAATGCAGAGAAATTCGTTCTATCCTGAAACCAAAATAACTTTCCTTGCTGTGGTGGAAGTAGACTACCCCTTGAAACAGATGAGTAAGGCGGGAAACATATCTGCCCATCAGGCGTTCAATTCGTGGAGGTCATTTCTTTTATAATTGATATTCCTTGTCGCACATAATTATAAAAAATATATATTTTGTTATTTTTTGAATTATTTTAATAAGATTATAATATCTTCATTTGCTGAAAATAACGTCTAAATATAAGTCTCGAATATCACGCAAAATATGAATAAGTTATAACAGTTCAAAAAATGACAAATTTTGTGAGCGAACTGTACAGTAAATGTAAGACAATCTAGCGCCCACTACCGCAAAACATACGTCACAACATCACATCCGTAATTCAGAATAGTAAGTTACGTAATAAGGGTGTAGCACACGTGTTGCGTATATTTGTCGCACATTATTAAAATGAAAAAAATAGTTATTTTGCACCTAGAAAACAAGCACGATAAGTAGTTTGCGCACAGCATGTTCAAAATTACTCACAGCGCCAGTGATATATTTCAAGCAAATAATAATCATCTGTCAATTGTTGACCTTTGTTTTTTTCTTCGTAGTTTCTATTCAGATCTAGAATTGATTCTCTAGCTTGCTCGTTGCAAAGTCGTCCAATACGTTACCATCTCATTGCTCAATGTTTCATCATAAGGATTGCGAGAGATAATTCATGGCACGGCTATATTATCTCATTCTTGAAGTTTTCTTCAAACAATACAACTTTGATGTCTGGAATCTGAAACAGAATCAAAGCATTATAAGTAAAGAATTTTTTGCCTTATGAAGGTCCGAAATAATGAATAGAATGTGCACAAGAAAGTGAAAAGAAACGTATCTGTCTTTGCTCCATAAATGGTTTTGTCCAAAAAAATGGTTTCACAAATTTTTCATTATACATATTTTTCTTGTTTATATCTCGGTCGTCAACATCAAAATGTTGTCACTTATAGTATATTATAGTGATGTTATTGAACAGTCCACCAGTTCAATATATTATATTTACAACCAAATCTGGACTTGTCCATCTTTATACCGAAATATATATGTGTTTTTTCAATATTATGTATTGAAAAGTGGTTTGAGATTTAGATGTTTACACACACAAGTACAAAAAGCTATGATTTGTCTTTTTTACAAAAAGCTAAGACAAAATCTCATTTTTACCATTTTTGGTCGCAGCACCCTTTATGCGGCAAACACAGACATACATTCGAAAGATAGTAGAACATTTATTTTCGAGTTATAACAGTATTTACTTCATAATTTAAATATTTTATTTTCGTTAAAATTATGATAAAAACGTATCTTATAACATATTGCATAATTATAATTTCTTTACGATGCTAAATATTATTAAAGAGAAAGCCGTTCAGAAACCCAGCAAACATCGGGAGAGATGGGCCGTTACAAAACATACCCGCCAGTTACGTAACACGGTTCGCGCTCGCGCAGAGCTACACAATAGTGGGCGGGTGGGGGGTGTTGGAGTATTTCGGCGGCGGGAAGGGGGAGGGAGGCCGAGAATAGGTCTCGCGATAAAAGGACGCGCGCGTGCAAAGCGAGTGGAGAAGAATAAGAAGTAGAAGAAGGAGAAGAAGCCTTTGATGCGGCGGTCTTGAGTGCAGGCCAGCCCGTGGCAGCCACCCCCACGACAAGTAGCGCTCGAGGTGTTGACGGGTGTCTGCTACTCGTCATCCAACTCCCTCTCTTTCTTCATGTGTTTGGTCTGATTTCGAAGCCTATCTTTTCCCTCTTGTTTCTTCATCGAAATGTCTTTTATTTCTTCGTCTTATTCATTTTTTCTTGTCCTTTTTCCTTCTTCTCGTCTTCCTTCCTCTCGTTTTTCTTCTCCTTCTCATTTTGCACTTATTCTGCTTTGTCGTGTACTATTTGAATTCTTTCATTCTACTTCTTATCTTCGTTATTTCTTTGCCTAAATGGCCTTCTTGTCTTTTTTCGTCTTGTTCAACTTGTTTTCCTTGCCTCTTTTCCTCCTCTTTCTTCTTCTTTTCATTTTTCCTTCGCTACTCTTTCTTCTGTTTCGTCTCTTTTTGGTTTATTTCTCTTATTAACTTTCTTCTCAGCGTTTTTCTCTACCCTTTTCCTCTTACTTTTAGTCCTGATTTCTGTAATTACTTTATCTTCATTTCCTTTCTTTCTTGACATTGTATTTGTACCCCTTTCTCCTGCTCTAGATACTTTTCATAATTGTTATTTTCTCTTTTTTATTCGTTTCTTTACTTTCTTTCTTTCTGTTCGTTTCGGACTTTTTTTTATTTTCTCTAATTTCTTTTTCTTCTTCTTCTTTATTATTACTATTATTATTATCGTTCTCAGCTATGATACCAAGTTTATGTTCTGTACAATTGCTACTGTTTTAATTTGGCTTAATCTCATATGAAAGACACCCCTTATTTCAAAATATTGAAATATATGTACGTTGTACTTTCATAATTTTATTTTATGCTGCAAGAGCTTCATTTGCAAATAAAATATTTTAGTATTTTAATATTTAACGTATTTTTTATACGCCAAGATCTGAGTATTTTGTAATAGGAAGAAACAGGGTTAGCTATTAAATTTGCCATTATATTTTTACACTCTCTAGATAACTGTTTTCTAAACGATTATTATCTTTTGTTAAAAGGTCATTAATATGACACAATTAAATTCAATACATCATCTACGTACGAATTGCTATATTTCTTGTGATCATTCATATATATGAATGTAAGCAAAGTAGTTTTTGTTCTCGAGTTAAAAATATTCCTAGCATCTCTTGAAACAATTTACTTCATTTCTGGAGAATGACACTCTTCAGAATAATTCACGTCGCGAAACGTGTGCTGATGATATTATTGTAGAACTGTCGCATGTAGTTTGCAGTGATTTCCCATTAATAGTTTTTTATTTGATTTACGCAAATATTTACATACATTTTAAGAAATAAATTGTAAAGAATTAAACAAAATAGTGTTTTTGTATTATGGCTTAGAGCATATCGCTTATCAGATGTGAACGTGGTCGTAAAGGGCATATGCCAGTATATAGATTGAAGTGAGTGTCAATCGATTTTGTGGGGAAAAAATAATGAAATTGGCTGCCATAATGAAAAGGCGAAACAAATATTGTAAGATAGATAAAATATAATAACAGGATAGGCGACTTTCCTTTCTACGTTCTCTAAACATTCCAATCCCAAATCGGCCACAGTGGTTCGCGGCATCTTCTGACCATGGCAGTTGAACGCTCCCAGAAGCACGATAGAATATTTCTAAACTAACTCAACTGTAAATAGAAGCACTTGTGAAGAACATCAATACGAAGTGGAACAGTGTCAATTGGGCAACGCGTCTATCTCATATGTCTCATCGCATCCAACCCCTCAGAAGATCTGCTCACAAATATGCGCCCTCCACTTCAAATCTAAAGACGTTGCCTCTCGGATGGCATGCACTGTTCCTGGAGCTCATAACTCAAAACTCTCGAGACGTTTCTTTCGACCACACACAGCATTATTCGAAGAAAATTATATTTTTAAAATGTTAATGATTAACAACTGGAAGGTTTTGTTGAATACTTTCGGGGATCAATTAATGCAGTGAACTCTTGGGATAAGGCGTTGTCCAAAAAACAGCGTCGGCGTATATATTTTACCGACATGAGTTCATAAATATACGTGGTTTCTAGACAAAGGGTTATATGAAAATTCCAAATTAAGGAATAGAAACATCATATACTGTAAAACAATGTTACATAAACAATAAATTTCCTATGCCCATTTCCGCATTAATTACTTACCTAAAATATTCATTTGAGAAAAAGAGAATATTGCAAATGATTTCGTTGAGAAAATTACAATCTCAGTGAGATTAGCATTTCATGACTAGCTATTGAAAATTACCAGTTTTAAAACCTACTTCGTAAAATTTTCTATTTGAACGACTACACTTTAAGATTGAGAAAAGTCTTATCTTTTACTTTAACTGAACACAAAACATCTCGTTCCCTCTCTTGCTCTTTGGGTCATTCTCTCTCCTTCTTTCTTTCTCTCTCTCTCTCTCTTTCTCTCTCTCCCGTTCTTTCTCTCTCTTGCTCGTTCTCTAACTCACTCGATCTTTCTCTCTCTCGATCTTTCTCTCAATTGTTCTTTCTCTCTCTCGTTCTTTCTCTCTCTCGTTCTTTCTCTCTCTCGTTCTTTCTCTCTCTCGTTCATTCTCTCTCTCGTTCATTCTCTCTCTCGTTCATTCTGTCCTTCTCGTTCTTTCTCTCTCTCTCGTTCTTTCTCTTTCTCTCGTTCTTCATCCCTCTCGTTCTTCATCTCTCTCGTTCTTTCTCTCGTTCTTTCTCCCTCTTGTACTTTCTCTCTCTCTCTCACTCTCTCCCTCTCTCTCGTTCTTTCCCACTCTCTCCCGTTCCCACTCCCTATCTCTCTTGCTCCCCCTCCTCCTGTTCCTTCCCTCCCTCTTTCTGTATATCTCTTTTTTCACTCCTTTCGCTCCCTTTCTTGCTGTATCTTCCTCTCACGAACACATACATACACGCAAACACATACACATAATTCTTTTTCCTATAGATATATTAGATACTTATATAATATGTCTGAAATGAGAATAAAATCATGTATGTGAGTGATTCTCAGTGACAATTTAAACGTATCACAATTTTCTGAATATTCTTAAAAAGCAATGCTTAATTAAAAATTGATTAATTATTTATCTAATACACAAAAGTGAGTAGTGAGTGATTTTTACGTACTTCATAATTATTAATTTGAGTAATGGATTATGCAAAATTGATTGCAAATTTCAAAAAAATGCAGAAAATTCCTATAATAGAACTTAGTAACGTTGTTCTCACAACTTACGTTGCTATAGTTCAAACGTATGTTCTGTCCACTGAAAAACACGTTTGAGAAAAGAAGTGACTCAAGAGGACGTCATGAAGATAGGAAAACAACGTCCATCGGATGTTATTGCGAATGTATTTCGAGCGTCCACCGCGTAGTTCGCAGATCGGCCGCCTGCGCGCTGCATTCACCCGCCACCGCCCTCGCTCGCTCGGTTGGGTGCCGTGCGAAAAACCAAGGACAAATGAATGTCGCGGTTTCGGAATTAGAACGCCGGGAAGCGGCGGCGGCGGCGGCTGAGGAGGCGGCGGCGGGCGTTGTGACGCGGGCGGTAAAAATACGTACGACAGACGCCTGCTTCCCTTGCGGGAGCGTGCGCAGAAGAGATGCGCAGTGGTGCGCATCGAACTCGGCCAATCAGAGGCCGTCCCGCGCGCACAAGTCGTGGCGTTGGTGTTCAATTGACGGGTCGTTTGCAATTCCGATCGTAGGACGCAAAAGTTTTTAAAAATTGACGGATAAAACATCTGAAGTCGACCCCCGCCCCTTCATTTTTTTCTAGTTGATAACAAAAAATTGAGGTAAACTGAACGTTACTTTCAGTGTACAGTGGTACCGCTGACTAATATTATAACGACACCTATTGCATTGCATTACGTGCGCATATATTCCACTCGTTCGATTCAAATATCTGTGGTATGGAATATACATCAATTTTATAGTAGTCATTAGATAAACATCTTAGACATCAACTCTCTCTCTCTCCCTCTCTCCCTCTCTCCCTTTCTCCCTTTCTCCCTCTCTCTCTGTCTGTCTGTCTCTCTCCCCTCTCTCTGTCTGTCTCTCTCTCACTCTCTCTCTCTATCTATCTATCTATCTCTCTGTGTGTCTTGTGGAACATTTCAAACAAAAATCGAAATTCACAAGTTACGTTCAATGTGTAGAACTGGTGCTGATTAATATTCAAACCACACTTTTCATTGGAAACCGCAAAAGATCAATAGTAATTGTATAAACTGGATCTAACATTTATTAATAATGGCAGTCGATAGCTATGCACTCTAATGCATTACACGAGCATCATATACATTAAAAATGCTGTCAAAACAATCACATTTTGTAAATATTCTAAGCATACTTTGCAAATCATAACTGAAAATATAAATCTGTACTTTGCCGGAAAAAAAACAAGTAAACAGCATTTAACAAAAGAAGAATATAAGATTTAAGACGACTTTAAATGCATAGACAAACCGTTCGACACTATAGTTCTGGGT
Source organism: Gryllus bimaculatus (assembly GCA_017312745.1). Lineage (NCBI taxonomy): Eukaryota > Metazoa > Arthropoda > Insecta > Orthoptera > Gryllidae > Gryllus > Gryllus bimaculatus. Next base: position 3,749,635 of record BOPP01000114.1, read on the forward strand.
TCCAATACTTATAAGGAAAACATGATTTCGTCTTGCGACTGTCGGGCTACGTCATGTTCAAATTGTTTCGCTTTTATTCTCCAGAGTTTCAGAGAAAATTTTAAAATTAACAATATTCTGAGTTTCGAACAGAATTTGTGTTTGTATAACAGTTATTGATTTTGAATAGAAGAATGATGTTCTGCACAGCTTTTTCTCTTTTTTTTTTTTTTTTTTTTTTTTTTTTTTTTTTTTTTTTTTTTTTTTTTTTTACTCGGAGAGAATGTATTGAGAATCAAAGAAATCCTTCCTTCATTATTTCATTTCTTCTTTCCTTCTTTCCGCTGACCATAATGCTGAAATTAATGAGCGTAGGGAATGGAGAATCAGTAATTTTTTGTCATTCCCTTCCCTGGGTATGCGATAAGGAATGATATAGGAAGAACATGAGAGGTGAATGATGATGTTGAATGAATAATTATGAACGAGATAATATTCATATGAGGATCGCTAATGTATGTTAATCCAGCCTCAGCACCATCTCATTGTGGTCACCATGCTTTACATTTGACTCGATCACACTACCTACAGTTCCACGTTATTGGATGCTACTTCAAGCCCTAGCACTAGTGTGATCGGCTGGTGCGATGCCGTCTTCAACTGATCTAGTACTCAGAAACATCAGAGTCGGTTTCCCTCTAAGTTATAAATCTTACCCTGCGCTCATTAGAATTCCTTTTACCCTAACATCCGTGACTAAATGGTTTCACCCTGAAGGTCACTTTTGTATAATAAACACGCCACGCAGAAGCGCGATTCAGACAGAAAACAGCCTGCCAAAGATTCGTCTTCTTTCGTAGCTATTTGCATTACTCCTGCCGTGGAAATATCTTGCTCAAGCTCCTTTTATTGCTAGTCGTCATTTCTTTTTTAACATCAAATAAGTACAGATAATTCTGTATCATAGATATATTCTGCTAATGTTACTCAATTTATATTTTAGTATTGAAGATATTTATTTCCTTTTTGTTTGGTATCTAACGAAGAAGACCCACTGCCCAATTAATTTATAATAAATAAATTCATGAAAAGTGTCATTAAGTTATAAAGTGAAAATTAAAAACTTATAAAGTGGATTAAACATTTCTCAATTGCTTTTCTTTTTCCCTTTCATATTTCAATCTGTCGCTTCTTGCATGTTTTTCACTCGACCTATCTATTGTTTACTGTCAGTAGGAAAAGTTTTATTCCAAATCTTCGCTTAATTCATGTGATTACATTATGCGTTTTCTCTTCATTTTCCATTTCTATCCGCTATCTTATACCATTTTTTTAAATTCATTTAACATTTTATATTCTCATTATAAAGTTAATACCGTTTTCACGTCATTTCATATTCTTACGATATTTCCTCCCTACTTTAAGATTTTAACTGTTGACGTCAGATCTCCATATATTCTCCCTTTAGATCAAAATTCCGGAACGTTCAGGAGCTGAGTATCCACACTTCAGCCAAAATGAGCAACCATTACCTCTACAACCTTTTCGTGACGTTGACAAATAATGTTGGCACTTAATTCGCGATACTTTCTACGTTTGATCATTAGAAACAGAATACAACCTTGTTGCTTTAAGTACAGAAGGAGCCCCATTCCTTAAACTTGAACCTTCATACCCATGCGTCTTTTTCATGGTCAGATTCTCCCTCTTTCTCTTTCTCTTTCTCTCTCTCTCTCTCTCTCTCTCTCTCTCTCTCTCTCTCTCTCTCTCTCTTTCACGTACACACACACGACACACAATCGTTTCTTGAAAACCACCTTAACTCAGCGACGCCAAGAAGCACCGAACGAAGCACAAGTAAATAGTCCAACGTCCCAAGACTTTCGCGTAACCCAAGATAACCGCTTACGCGAATCTCTGGCAGAACCGAGCCGCAGCAAAGAGAGCCGGCCCACAGAAGCCGCCCAAAAGAAACCACGCCAGCTCCACGAGGCTGCACAGGTTGGCAGCACTCCATTCGCACGAGCAACAAAACACGCGCCCTTGTGTAACAATGGACACGCGTTCTCGCGAGGTTGCCAGCGAGGGCTTTCACGTAAACAGTGCTAATCGGCTGAGAAGAGGTTTTCTCGAGGCAAGGTCTCCTGCTCTAGTACTGCAATTTCATTGCCTAATGGTTACTTCATTCCACTAGAGCGCTCGTGTTAATTACGTTTACACTAACAGCGATCATAAAACGTTACATGTTTATATGGCGACATTACATTACTTCTCCTTCTCGTCCATTTCTTCTCCTGCTTCACAGTCATCCTCCTTGCCTTCCTCCACTTAAATATCCGTCCTTTTTCTCACCTTTATTCTTTTTTATTGTCATTCTTTTCTTCCTTTACTCATTCTCTTCTCTCTTGCCTTTCTCACCATCACTTTTACGTACAGCTTCCCCGCTGGCATGTTAACTTTGCGGTTATTTTTCGATCTTGGATGGTGGTATAAATATTGATGATGGTGATGATGACGAGGAGGAGGAGGAGGAGGAATGAGAATGGGAACAAGGAGTGAATAAATTGTAGTAATAATAATGGTAAAAAGATTGTGTAAGTCATGAAACCCGCTTTGTTCTCCACATATTCCATTTGAATTGGATGGAGATTGTTCCAACGCTGAAAGGCAAGTAGTCAGTTTCACCACGTGACCGCTAAGCCTTCATTGGCCACATAAGTAAAATGGCAAGTTGATACAAAAGTTTGGTTGAAACTTAGTCAAGCAGTTTAGAGGATTAATATTTTCGTTTATTTTTGATATAAGGAGTACTCGTAGGAATTAGTACTTAAAACATTGTTGCAAAATTTGTTCTTCAATGTCACAGTATGGGTGTATTTATTTTCATCATCATCAACACAGTCAATAAACATTTTAATGACTGGTTAACCATTCTATTAGCAGCTGACGCTCTCCGTCTTCATGTACTTGCGCCCCGCTTCAGGACTGTTCACACTCTAGAGTACCTTAACTCTACTCTCCACTCCACCACTCCGTAGTAACTCGAATGTCGAACAGTGAGGATATATTCTGTTGTAGTGTATCCGACTAGTACCCTAAACTTGATGACTTTTTAATACACTATGCATACTTGTGTGCATTTGTCTCCCCATGACAATTGTCATAAATGCGCTTAATACTCCTTTACTATTGTTAGACGTTGCTCAATATTATAACATCACTTTGCATCATGGATGTCAATCAAATTCGGGAGAACGATCGTTTATGTCAACATCTCCTTTATTTATTGACTTCATCCACCATCACGAAATAAAGCGAAGATTGACTCATTCAACAACATTCTTGAAATGCACGTGTTGAAAATGTGTAGTGATTTGGTCACTTACGGTGACTTACTTCTTGTGCCTGCGCGTGGACTTGGCGTGAATCAGGGAGAAGGTTGAGCAACGCATTGTTCCCGCCAGATTCCTCAGAGGTTGCACAATTCGAGTTCATCTCCTTTACACAGCCACGTTGACACAGATCGTGAGAAAACGGGACGTCGTCAAAACGGGCTACAATACGAGAAGACATCGAATGCCGCAGAATGTGGGAGAAAACATTCAACAGGATGAGTTGTCGTGGTAATTAATATGCAATTAAGTAAAACAATGCCATATTCACGGGTGTTTCCAACAAAACCGTTTTACCTACTCTTGACTACCATACATTAATTTATTAAATATCACTATTTCATTATTTTATTCAACAAATAATTTCAATATATTTCCTAATAGAGATAATCAGTAAACCGTATACAAAAACATATGTAAAATATAAAATTAAGTACAAGTAAATATGTCCTACATTGATTCTCTCCTTGGCATTCACGTTGGTGCACGAGTGACGTGAACAGACCAATCAAAATTGAAATTAATTTATATTTTGTGTTTGGTAAGTTCACGATGTCTATTTGTCTGAAAACTAGTATCCGCAAATCATCCGAGCACGATGACGTCCCGCCTATCAAGAACAAATGTCACATGTTTAAGGATATTACATGAAAATGTCCATTACACGTTAATTGGCAAACAGTTTTCATCATTGATTCTCCTCCATGTTTTAGAAGTTTGTAAAATTTATTCTGGGATATCCTGTACGAAGAATGAACATGTATCCATATAATATTTTTAAGTATATGGCCAGATCAGGAGTTTAATCCTAAATTCCCTAGGTCTAGAAAATTTTGCACTATCATTTACGGCAGTGCGAGCTGAGTCGCCTGATCGCCTTAAGACAATCTCAACGCCTCAACATCCTCCATTACTGAGACCAAAAGACGCATTCGACACTGTAAACGATGTGAAATAAAAGAGTGTTGAAAAGCTCAACCGTGAGAAACAGTTCTAAGGTTCTCGTGTAACCAAGGTCCACCAACAGTTCTGAATTACATCGATATAAATTGCGGTAATGCTGTCAACACAAGATGAAAGTCTCATGACCGTTTAGTTACGTTGTGCACATGAGGTAACCTGTTGTGTACCACATGAATTTGAGGCAATTTTTCGCGGCACCTTTTTTACTTTCTCGTATACTTCGTATACGCACTCCATACGAGTAATATACAAAGTAGCGATTAAGTTATTTAATGCTGCTGGAAATTGATTTCGAGATTTTGACGTAAAAACGCGTTTGAGGGTACCGCTGATTCCGAAAAAGTGTTGTTTTCGTTTTAGAATGTGTGTCCATCCGTCTGTGAACAACACTGGCACCTAAACCATTCTTAGGATTTTTTCTTTAGGATTTTTTCCCCGATCGATCTACCTGCACTCAAAGCCCTGCGATTTTGAAAACTAATATTTAAATTTTGGAGGTACTTTACGTGATGCCCATTGAATACTTTCAAAATTTCCACAAAAATGGCCCCAAATTATGTCTTTAAATTTCTTGTTACGGTTTATTTAGGGCCTTGTACTCTGTCCCACGGTGTCGAAGCAAGCGGGAGCGGCGGTTTTGAGGAAAGCGAGCGTGTGTGACGGTGTGGGTGGCGGGCCTGTGACGTGGCTCTGTCCGACCGGAGATTGCGCCAGGCGGCACGACGGCCGATTCCCAGATCGTCGGAGGCTATTTCGGCAGCGTGACGCCAGAGCGCGCCTCCGCCGCAGTTGCGCATCGTCCAGGAATTCCGCCCTCGCGATTCCGTCTTGACGGAGGGATAACACCGGCCACGTTGACGGAACGGGCTCTGCATCGGCGAGCATTGCTCGTTAAGTAGAACGAGTACGGAGATTACGCCCTGCACTCAAGAAATTGGTATTAGTAGTAGTTAGTAATTAATTAAGGTGGTCAAGAAAATGGGTTTTAGTCAATGAGGGGTTCCTCAAGGATTCGAGAAATTCCCCAGACTTTATTTTGTCTTCAGGATGGAACAAAAGCTACGCAAATGACTTGACCGCGTTTGCAAACGCTTCTCGCTACTCTTTACGGAGTCCCTCAGAGATTGACGAATTGGGGGGGGGGAACCTCCACTATTCTATCTGTACAAAAAAATAATGCCGAGGATAACAAGGTAAGCATGTTTATAACGGAAATAGATTAGTGAAAATGACATGAATACTTCGTCAAACGAAATCTTCATTACGGCAAATGCTTCAATAATTTTGGTGGTATATCGAAGTATAAATGCAAGGAGTCGAAATGATATCTTGACTTAAATTTACCCATTCCATCCATCCCAATACCATCAGAAAATAGACAAATTTGCTTTACAACGTGATCTCGTATATAAATAAGAAAGGGAGATGGTCTGAAAAATCTCCTTGTAGTAAAAATAAATAATAATAATAAACATAACGAATTAACGTTTATCACAATCACATCTTTTATTTCCTTTGAACATCCAATCAATTACGTTCCATCACGTTTCCTGTAAATCGAGGAAACAGAATAACAAAGTAAAGAAATGAATTGAAATGAAGAAACACGAAAACAAGCAAGTATTTGCTAATCTCCATGCAAGGAATATTTCAATTAAGATTCTTTCTAGTGAAAGTGCCTCATCTGCATTTTCTAATGAGCATAATTCTTTAGTGGAGACGTATACCGTCCGCCTTTCACGAACCACACCAATCGATTCGTGAAACAGAAGACATACTATTCTTGGACGTTTGACGTACTTTCTACGGAAATGAAAATCAGAAGCAATAAAAACGTATGTGTTGTTAAGTTTTATCAAATGATTTAAAACTTTTTTTTAAATTCATGAAGTAGTTCACAATTGGGTATGATCCATGGAGATTTTATTACCACTTTCATTTACTTTACTTGTACGTACTTTTCATTTGTTTCTAAGTTATTCTCATCGCATTTGTATCTAAGCTACTTTCAGTTGTTACTAAGTTATTTTGAACAATATACTGGTACTAGTGTCGGTCGGCGGGCCGAGGGTGAGGTGACGTGGGAGGGAGGGATGGTGGAAGGGGGGAGGGGAGGGTCCGCCCACCTGAAGAACCGCGGCGCCGTCGTTCGGCTATTCCCAGCGGGGCGTCCTGCAAATAGCGCGGTGCCGCCCCCACCTCCCCGCGCGCCGCGGCTATAACGGGCCCTGGCGATCGGAGGGCCGGGCATCGCCGGCGTGGACACGAAACGACGCCACCCGCTGCCATTTTGACAGGTAGCTTATTCATTGTTGTTGGGCGATCCGTGGTGTAGTGGTCTGAGCGCTCACCAAGGCAGACCATCTCTAGGTACCGGCGTTCACATGCTGGTTGATCCATGGAAATGCAATGAAAAAGATTGTTCACAGCAGAATTTGTTCAGAAATGTAGTGCGTGTAAGTGTGGCTCTTGTAAGGGGTGAGGAGAGGACAAGAAAGATCGCATGCTATCCGTGGCCCAATTGTTAGGGTTCTGTTTAGGCGTTCGCCTGGTATTGATTGGAGAAACTACGGAAAACAAGCCATCAGAGCAGCCGGCTGATAGAATTCCTCACCAGACCGCGGCTGTCTATTTAAATGGACTAGCTATTTAAATAGTCAATAAAAAAATTACATCCATGTTTAAACCTTTTTCAGTTTATTTTTTCTAAACATAATTTCCTTTTTTCAGTCATATTCACTATGTTTCGGATTTACATTTTAAATTCACCGTCTTGAGTCTGTTAATTACAATGTAATGAAAACCTAAAACAATCCTAATGAATGCAACAATTCATTAATAAATTAAGGCTTAACTGTTTTAAATAAGTTTTAAACCTCCTCCCTCACTTCACTCAAAAATATCTTTGGCTGTCGCCGTCATCATTAATTATCAAGTAGCAGCAAAAAATGTTGACAATAAAGCTTTCAATCACGCTTTTTCTACAACATAGTATTGTTTCTTATGTAGTTTCTTAGATTAGTGTATTAATGCATTAAATAAGGTGAACATTTATTGATTTGAATTACAAAATTAATGTTTCTCAGCTGATGGAGAATTGATAGAACTTATAAACCTTTGGTATCCGGACGTCTATTTCACTTTCCAGTGCCGCTCGACATGTTAAACTTGCAATTTAAGTTCGTTTCATTTCGACATTTTTTGATTTGAAACTCAGAGCGAGTGAGAATCGTTTGGCATTTTTTTTTATTTCCGGTACCACGTTGGAGATACCCATTGCCGGGAGTTTGTGCAGCAACTGGTTCTAATCGGTAGTTAAAGGGAGGGTCTAAGAATAGCTGATAAAGTAAAGTCTGGACGGCTGTGGAAGGAAAGACGCAAGACGATGGGCGTCGATGCAGACACTGTCCAGATGCTGATCCTAAGTGCTGCTGCTCTCTTAAAGAAGCGATGTTATCTATCAGCTCGTGGAAGTGATTGTGATTCTGGTGGTAGTAGTGGAGTGTTGGTGGTGACGGAGATGAAGGAAATTGTGAAGTTGGGAGGTATTATCACTGATGGTAGGCAGACAAATGATGACGAAACGATTCCTTTTTTAACAGCGTATTTCAAACGATTCACTTGTACATTATAAACTCCCTAACTTAGAGCAATGATAATAATGAAGACTAGTGAAGTCCATATAGAGTGAATTATACTTTCTTCAATGAAAGATAGACCATTCAAATACTAGGAAATTTTAGTAAATTTACGCATTTATAAATTATGATTGCCATGTTTCGCTTCAAACACATTTCGAAGGAGAAATGAGATTGTCTGGAGAATGCTTATTATCCATAAAACTATTACAGTCAATAATAAGAGGGACCAGTCGATGTTTATGTCGACACCGGATCTCATTATATAGGAGCAAGAACACCGCCATATTCCAGAATTAACATCCCCAGCAGTTTAAGAAACGAATGATTAAAGAACATGACGCACCCTAAACACCAAATTCTCGCTCAGAAAAGTTTATAAAAATATAAACGTATATCAGGAAAACTAGAGCTCTAGAAGTAAGAATAGTAATTTATGAAAAGAGTGGTAAAATTGACATTTTTTGGCGAGTAGGAAAAGTTGTTTGGTGAGTAGAAAAAGTCGCGCAATCCTACGAGCGAAATAAAATGACTTCTATCACGTGTACACTATTTTTATTCAGTATTATTGACTTATATTGTACCAAATATATAAAACACATAATTGTATACTGTATTAAATTAAGGTTAGTAGTGGCTGACACGTACAGACGAAAGTATTCTGTTTTCTTTGTTGTAATCACAGATTTATCTGAACATTTGAGCATCGTCACACGTTTAGCATTAGTGCTAAAAATTGACATTTTAGAAGACCGTGCATCCCTAAAAGTAACTTCTTTCACTAGTGGCTGCATAAAAAAATACTTTTCTCGTGGGCTGCAGCAAATTCGCGTGTGTCATATTGCGGGAACGAATTAATCCGCTTAAAACAAGATGTGTGACACATTTACGAGAGTAACATACTCGCCAACTCTAAAGCCCGATTTCCTGTAGCTGAAGATATCTAGGTCGTCTCGTTTTATAACTTGGGAAAATTTATAAGCGATGCCCTCAATTCCACAGGAGACCGCATCTGCCTCGGGGAAATTTACGAGGTCATTCGTTGGGGCAGTAAAGAGACCCAAGAGTCTGTAGGATAGACTCAATAAAATAACTCACACTTTTACAAAATAGCTTTTTATTGTGCTCTATTCGAGCAATATCTCATAAAAGAAGCCATTTGGTTAGGTCGTCTATTTCTACATTGTACGTTTATCTGGAGAGTAATTAATTTCAAAATTCCACAGATTATAGATTTAAAATCTTCGCGAAAAAACTGGAATCGTCAGAGGCAATCAAATTTTTATATCGCTACCATCTTTTTTGTGTTCATCTTTCACTGTTCTTTTAAGTAACTCTCCTTCTCCCATTACAATCGAAAAACAAAGTAATGATTATCTTACGCCCACGACAGCTCTTTCTGTAATCACACCTGATGTTCTGGTTAATGTAATTATTTATTTAATTAAAAGACAATTAGTCCACTTAGGTAGACAATTGTATGATAAATTGCAGCTAGTAACTGGTTTTAGTAATGGGTTTAAATAATTGCAAATAGCACAAACATAAAACTACGACTACAATTCATACTTTTTTGCGTAAATATTTTTTTTTTCTATCACAAAAATCCGTCAAAAAATTTGGCCTGAGTTACGAATGTGTAACGTAAATCATATACGTTAACTACAAACATGACTTCTATACTACAAGTCTGGTGGACGTTCTGAGTGCTCAAATTTCAGGTACAATTACGGGGCGCACTTAAAACAAACGCACTCGCTTCGCGCGCGCGAGCGATGTCGTTGAGCGCGAAGGCGCGGCAGATAAGAATAGCGCGAGGCCCTCGCTCCTGACCTTGCCCCGCGAAATCGGACACTGCCCAGCGGCGCCGGGCCGGCCGCGCCCCTAGGCGGGCCAGCGCCAACTAAAATTACCGCAGGAAAACCTCCACGCTCTGCTGCGCGCCATCTGGAAATGCACCCGCGTGGAAGGTGAGACGGGTGCTCAGTGAGGGGGAGGGTGACGGAGGAGGTTTACGCCTTAATGTCGTCCCGTTTCCTGGACAGGTGATTACGGGAGCGGTTTGTCTTTGCCTTCCGTTTTATAAAGGATTACATTCTATAATGATGATGACTATGATTATGATGATGATGAGTGCTACACTGATTTCTGAGCACAGATGACGTAGTACGCTTACGTCTTTTTGTATGCCCCTTCGCTGGGCAGGTGATCTCAATGGTGGTTTGCTTTAGCCTTCCACTGAATTAGGATTCCTTTCTATGACGATAATAAATACCATTCTCATTTCTGAGGAGGAGTAGGGAGGATGAGGACCTACGGGTTTGTGTCAACTTTTTACCTGGGTACTCACGGGAGGTTTGCCGTTACCTTCCATTGAATGGATGATGGAGTGGGTATTTGGGGGGGGATGAATGATGCTGGGACTACAAATATCAAACGGCATGGCCGTTTCGATTAAACATGTGGTGGTGTCAAAAGCCACTCACGACACGATCCCGTGGTGGAAACAATCTCACATTGTTCAGAATTCAAACCCGCAGCCGTAGTGGTTGTTCCAAAGCCCATGTGTCACAGGTATCACTCTACCAAATGTATTTAATTAAAGAATAAAACGTCGCATTTTCCTATAATAGTTGGGTAACGTACACCTTTTGACTCCTGTATCATTGTGCACTCGAATCGTTTCGTTGTTATTGAAATAAATGTTTGAAATATTGCTTTCAACGAGTTTCCACAAATATAAATTAAATTAAATTCACAAAAATGCCATTTTTAAACTTTTAAACTGTACTTTGTGTACAAATATGTATTTACCATTGTCGTACATCACCTCAGAAAGGTTTCATCCACTCATCTGCGAATAAATTTACTCATTTGATGACACCGGAGTGTAAATATACGTCACTTCATCAGGAATGCATGGCAGTCAAAACGTAATCTCTTTAAGCTTTAAGCTTTCATTGGTTATTCACTTTCCTCTGCCATGACATTTCATCACTTACTTCATCTTTTTCTTCACCACATCACACGCTTCCCGTCATCCTGAGTAATTTTATTTCGTTGCTAAACGGCCAGACTGCAACGGACGACAGATTAAACTGGTTGCCTAACTCCACCATTCTTAACGCCTCTTCAACCCGAACGCAAACACGTAAAAATAAAAAAAAATAAAAAAAACCTCTTCCCTCAATCTCCAACAAACCTATTCGCAAGATCGACGAAAGAAACTCCGCTTCAGCGAGAGTATTTAGGTCAGCGAATCAGGCCATTTCGTTTTGCAACAGCCTTCATCTTGCGTTAACCCAGCGCTCGGGGGCCTTCGGCTCGCTTCGCGTCGCTTCGCGTCGCTTCGGTCCCCTTCGGGCGCGCTCGGGCGCACTCGGGCGTCTCCGCCCGCGCAAGGCCCCCTGATCCCCGCGAGCGCGCCGCCGGCCGCGCACTCCACCGCCAGATCTGCCGTGTGCGAGTCAGTGCGTGTGCTTTGTCCCGCAGTGAGGAGAGCAGAGCCGCGCCCATCCGACCCTCTTTGAGACCGACGACCACGACGCCCTAGAGAAACGACTTCAAGATGCTGCTGAAGAACCATCTGGACATGATCGGCCGCAACGAGCCCGTGACGAGGAAGGCCAAGTTCTGGCAGTCCTACGTGCGAGCACTCAAGGGTGAGTACCGCACCATCACTCCAGCTTAAATGATTACTGTACGAGAGTTAAGGCACATTCACAATGCAAACATAAGCATGGCGTTAACATAAAAGTTAGGACTGCATCCATGAGCGGACTCATTCACAAAGGTTCAAGCTTCTGTGCTTATGCTTAAGTAAGACACATTCAAGCAATAGTAAACCACAATGCCTCACAACCAATAGAAACTCTTATGTTGCTTACGTTGATGTTAGACATTGTGAATACTTCAGTCTATCACTTATGTTAATGTTTATGTCTATGCGCTATGCTTATCTTTACGTTTGCATTGAGAACGGTCCTTTATACTGCGTGTGATTGTAAGCGCGCGTGCACACACACACACACACACGGTTAGTATCGTCATCGGAAAGACACCCCGAAGTGATCTAAGATTTGAGGTCCCTTACGAGAATATTGAGGTGCGTCATATTTAGATTACAAAGGCACACACTATTAGGACTAAGCAGGGTCGATTGCGAAATTTTTCCAACTACAAATGTAGCATTCATAGACATGGATAGGTAAAATAGATTTCTACTGTAACCACTGAGTTTAGATAGCATTCAAATTGCGGTATATGTAAAGGCTAAGACCAGTGCACAATATACACTATATTAAATTATCCGGTAATTCAATCTATAGATTTTTATTTCGCTATGCCACACCAGTGATCTTATGTAAGTAAATTTTGAGATAGTTGTATTGTCTAGACAAAAGCTAGACACGAGTCACCACGATAAATATGTGTATGGATCAAGATCATGTGCCTTATGGAGTGAAGTTGACAAATGTTGTGAAGTTTACTTTTCTACAAAGTTGTCGTCTTAAAAGTGTATTTTATAGGAGTTTTAACGAGAGACACGCGATTGTTTTCAATATATTTGTACTTCAATACATATTTTATATAGCATACGTGTGTATATAATTTAAAATTGCATTGTAGTGAGAAATTTAATAAATATTTAAGGCCAATTTCATATTCTGAACTCAATTTTCATTTTTTATATTTCTCTCTAAAAATGTCAACGAAATGGAGTCTGCAGTACTTACTTTTCCCGCGAATCACGATCCAATTATACGATAAGTTTACGTTCCTTAAAATAGAATTGCTGAGCCTAGCAGATTTAGCACTCACAAACAGTAATAAATAGTTAAAACTGCGCACTCTAGTCGATTTAAATTAACTTATTTTAAAGTATTAGTGGCCCCAAAAGGAAAATTCAAAATCTACATTAAAAATTTCTATTTTTTAATTCATGAATGATTTATGTAAATGTAAGGAAAGGAAAAATATTACGCAGGTTGTTCCTTTCTAAAATAATCTAATAAACGTCATAATATATTAGATGATTCATTTTCATTTTTAGATATGTATGAAATATTATCATTTATTCAATAAAAAATGTAGTTACTTAATTCACACCAATATCTTCCCGTCGTTTTTCATACATAATCGTCGAAATAATGGTTTAACTGACAATAAAATTGGCAAGTCTTAACGCTGAGTATTGTTATTTTTTTTAATATTTACATGGAAAAAGTATTTTCTTCAATAATTTGAACTTCCTACGCTAAAGGCAAATTTATAATACATTTATTGTCTACAAACTTTTAGAGTAACAGCAAGGAAAATTCCTTACACGATTTGTAACACATTTTACATTTTTTATAACGCACTCAAGTCTTGGAGTTGGGCACTGATAAATATTTCTTAAAATATTTACAAATGTACAAGTCATTTCTTCAAGAATTTGAACATCCTACGGTAAAGACGAATTTAAAATACATCCCGTTGTCTACGACGTTTTAAAGTAATGTCGTTGAAAATGCACATTCCATGTATTCTCTATCATTCAGGCAAGTTTCTCTATTGGAACATTTCCCTAGTCAGTCCTCGACCAAATTTATCATCAGGATTCTCGATCTGATACGTGTATGCATCATATTATCAAGAAACTGCCATTGTTACCATTTTTTACATCTTAGTGCTAGCAATTCCTTTAAAATGGGGTCATTCCGAACAACCTAGATAAAAAAATGACTTCTCGAGGGGGTCTGTCTGCAGGAATATCACCACCGCTTACGAAATTGGCTAGATGCCAATTTGTGCTAGGAATATGGACAAACTTGGAGTCTGATTCATTATTCAACTGCAGATATTTGTATGAAGACAGTTCAACGAAGGTTAATGCAATCGCTATTAAAGAAAACATTAGTATTATTAGCGTTGTCAATAAAAATAAAAGTAACTGGAGGTAATGCGACCTAGCACATGGGTGATTTGAGTGCGCAATGAGGCAACATCACCGGATGAGCAGCACTGAAGTACATAGACATTCCACCAAGCCAACACTGTATAATGAATCCAGAACGTCGTGTGATGTTAACGGAAAATACACTGATTAGCAAAGTCAGAAGTAAATGGAGATGCTACGGAAGTATAAAGTAAATCAAAGGACACAAGAAGGATTTTAACATTATTCAAGTGACACACGTGACAATATTCAATGCATATTGCATCAACATGCATAATTTTCTTATGGCGTTTCTTACGACCGTTTTCTTCATTCTCATTCATTCAAATTGTCGATTATAACTGCAAGCTCTGTTTCGGATCATCGTCGATGAAAATTAGTTCGCATCACCTTTGAGAATGTCATGTATTTTAATTTCCAGTTTTGAGACGCAATTTGATGATCAAACACCTTACAAGAAACAATATCGTTGAATCCCCTAAATTATTCAACTTCAGAAAACTGCGTTAAAAATTAATGATCGAATAATAAAAATATCTGAATAAATTAACAAACTAAGATGCTCTGTAAAACTCGAGTAAGTACTTGGCGGTTACATGATGATTGTGTTCGAGCTCCGATAAACATATCACATTCTCGTTTACTCTCTGTGCTTCATAATCTCGATCTTCCAGAAAAACAGCAATGAATCATTAGACAGGCTGCAAATTATCTGAAGAATCAAGACGTTTTTATAAAGTCCCATATACATTGCTGGACCCGATTTTTCAGAACTTACTACAATGCTAAATATATGAGTACACGAGAAGTTTTGCAAAGTACGAATAATTTTTATTTTGCGGATATTTTAATTGTCAAAACGCTGTTATATAACCCATTCTTAATATTTACAATTTTTCAATTCATTAAATTTCTAACTATAACCTGTGGTGGCTCTCCCGAATGGACGATTTTCAATAACCCACAGAGACATTGCATAACATTGTCAACTTAAATAGGCTTCTATTGTTTCTTTGCAATTCTTTTGTTTCTTTTATATGCGTCTGAGATGCTGGGTAAGATCTGGCACATCGTGCGACTATAGTCCACTTTCTAAATATCGTAAAGAATAATATTTCACCTAAGATTCTCTTGGCAATAGCCCAATCAACACAAAGTTTTGCACGCGACAGCGTCAACCGTGGTGAGCCAACACATGTGTTACTCAAAGGTCCGTCCAAACCACATGGCGGCAACGGTCTGTCTGTCGTATTTCAAACACTGGGTGCTTATTCTCTGGAACCCATAGCACTATCTTTTTATGAGACTCAAAGACTTGGCCCGAGATCGGAAAGAGATTAAAAACTTAGCGTCCCTAAAGAGTAGCGCATCAATTTAAAAAATGGAGTAGGAGATCCAAGAAGTATGAGTTACAATTGCAAGCAATAAATAAACTGTTAAACAAACATACCAGAAAGTCATAACGAGTTGACAATCAAATAAAAATTATTAGTTTTTGAGCAGCAGAAAGAACCTACTGTAATAGTAAGAATCTTAGCTCATTAGATCTTTTTGCCAATAAGAAATAAAATTAATGTAATGATAAGTGCACTTAACTTTCATTATTCTCAATAAAACAACTATCTAAAACACAATCAATAAAGTATTAGTAGAAAAGGCGCATTATAAATTGAGTTTCTTTGAACTACACGGAAGAGAAGTAGTTTGTTTTATTCTTTAGAATCAGTTGATACCAAAAAACTCCAATGTTGACTGATTATTGATATAGGAATTTTAATACTATTTTTTACCATTTTATCCATTAAAACATAATGATTAGATGTATTTTAACGGCAGATAAATAATGAGAGTATTGATACCTTTCTTATTAGTTTATTTCATTAATTTATTAATGTAATTTTATTATTAATTTTAAATTTATTTTGCAATATCGTAAGATAGCCGCAAATCTGTAAACTCTTCGAAAACATTATAAATCTTGAGCTTCAATTGGCATTGATCCAAGTTAAATATTTTTGCTTCAAAATACAACACAAAACAAACGTTGGCAGCACCGTAGTAATTTTCTGCTAGTGTAATATGTGACAGTTGGACCATTTCCAAGGGGAATAGTTTGTGATTAATAAATACATAAAAGTAAGAATAAGTCGGCAAATAGTCATATTTATCACATTGAACTCAACAGTTTCCAGGTTTAATAGGAATACTTTGGAAACACATAAATACCTCGCCCGTTATTTCACTTTTTTACATATGAAATCATTACGTGTACATTAATAATGTGTCATAACACAAAGCAAATCTCAAATATAAAATATTTCACAAATAGCATTTATCTTTCATGTTTTAACTGAATTCAAACACGAAGAATATTTACACATCAGAATTTTGAAAGGTTTATTAAACTCAAATAAGTTATACTCTTTATTTTAACCTACCATTTAAAGGAAATGTTTCGAAAAAAATTTAACGTTTAATAAAACCTACTTATGGTCATATTTAATGAATTGGTGATATTCTTATGAAGGATAATTTTCATATTTTCCAAAACTTTGTAACCAAACCCCCTTGAGAAGTCATTTGTTTATCTAGGTTGCTCGGAATGACCCCATTTCAAAGGAATTGCTCGCACTAAGCTGTAAAAAATTGTATCAAAAACAGTTTATTGATTATTTAATGCATACACGTATCAAATTGAGAACCAGATTCTCCAGATATGAAATCATCAACTAAATATCTTGTACCCAGACTTCTGAAACCATTGTTTTAGATGCAATGTAATCAATCTCTCAGGCTTTCGTTCTAAATTATAATTGAACATTCCGAATTGAGCTGAAGAAGAAAGTTACTCAGACGAGGAAATCATTAAAGAAATGTGTTTGGGAGTTAAAGCTCTTTGATTCGACTTCCAGTTAGAATTTATTACCGAATGAGTTAACTGATTATTGTGACAGCGTTTAGGTATTCCTAAACTTTAATGTTAATGGATTATGTGCAAGCGAGTCAAATGATGCAGAAATAGGAAACAATCATCCAAGCTTATGGCAAATAATTAACATTCCTCGATTTGCGTCAGAAGAAAATCACATAGAGTACTTCAATTTATTAATACTCTGGGCAAGGATATCATTTTCTGTCATCATATACTCTTGCAGTTGGAGTTTCAGAAGACTGAGATAAAGCTCTGGCCTTACGTAATATAAATTAAGAAAGCCCTAGTCAGGGGCGATCTTTGTCCCGTGCAAGCAAACAGACTGTATGGCAAAACATTCACATTCCTTGATTTTGGACAGAGAAAACTCGCAAACAAAACTCCATCTAATGGTCAATGCCCTGAAAAAGGTTATATTTTACTGTTACCGCATACTGTTAAAACTGGAGTTCCTCAAGGTTTAGATGAAGAGCTTGCCTCTCGAAATCTTAACCAATAACAAACTTCGTGTACAAGTGATATTTTTAAACGTAACTCACCATGGTGAATACCATATAAAATGATTCCACTTACTATTACCGCACACTCTTAAAACTGGACTTTCTCAAGGTTTAGATCAAGAGTATGCCTCTCGAAATCTTAATCAATGACAGACGCCGTGTACAAGTGAGATTTTTAAACGTAACTCACCATGGCGAATACCTTGTAAAATGATTCCCTTTACTGTTACCGTATGCTCTTAAAACTGGAGTTCCGCAAGGATCAGATCCAAAGCCTCACAAAATGTCACTCAAAAATGAACTCCGTGTACAGGCGAGGTCTTTAGAAGAGGTAGGCACGCGGGACAGACGTCCAGCGCGCGGGGGCGGTCCGAGAATAGCCCAGAGCACGCGCGTGAGCGAGCCACGGCGACGGCTCTGTCGCGAGGGCCACTGGGTCAGCCGCTCGATTTGTACCTGGCGTCCGGCCGGCCCTGCTCTGCTCAGCTCTCGTCTCATCGGCGGCAGCGGCGCCTGCCTTCGGACGCAGGCGCGCCAACCTCGCGCCGCGTAATTGATCCCGTTGGCGAGTTGGCGCGCGCCCCGCGGGATATTTGTGGGGCTGCGGAATGCAGACGCGTTCGTATAGGGGGCGCTTTTGGAGAGCCCGTATCGGCTTCCACCGCGGGTGAAGGCGGAGTCGGCGAAAGGGCGATACGGTTGTCGGTCAAAGAGGTTGTCGGTCAAAGAGGTTGTCCGGCAAATAAATAATCGGACGATCAGGATAGTGGTCAATAAAATTATCCGGTAATACAGTTGCAGGCCGATGCATTTGTCCGGCAACGATGTTATCAGGTGACAAAATGTGTCGGGCGATGTGGTTGTCGGGTAGAGAAATAACCGGAAAATTCAATTGTCGGCCAGTTCGATGAAATGATCGGGAGATAGGGTTATCGGGTGATGAGTTTGCCAGAACATCAAAATGAAATGAAATTGTTGGTAGTTGAGGTTGAATTGAATTGAATTGAGGTTGAGGTTGTCGAGTTGAGGTTGAGGTTGAGTTGAGGTTGTCGAGTAATCAATTTATGGGTTGTTAAGTTTTATGTTACAAGAGAGTAAAATAATTCACAAGCAAACAAAGTTTAGCTCCCGATGTGAAGCTAAAAAGCGATAACGTTTGTTTCCAAGAGAATAATTAAGAGGTAATTCAATACAAAAAGTCCGCTAATCCTTAGAAATACTCGTATTTATCGTCCTCCATCCAGAGAGACCTAAGAGACCTAACCAACAACCTTGAATGAGTGATTATATTATTTTCCCCAGTATAGAATATATTTATATTAAAAAACATTGAGAATATAAATACATTTACTACCGGATTGGCTTACGTTAAGCTAGAATAAACACCAAGGAAAATAATTTCTTAAATTTCATCTAGATTATGCAAAAGCCAGATACTGTCATCAATTTTAGAAAAAAATACTAAAATTATCAAATTCCGCGATCTTAGCATTTGGTATTCAATAGTACCTCTGATGTTCTCTTTAACCCACTGAAACTACGCAGTTTTTGTGAGGCAAAGAAAAGTGAATACATAGGCCTAAACGTTTTAAATTTTCTTATTTTAAAGTTATACATTTTTTATTAAGGAAATTATGATTAGGGCTTCAGTCAAAAACCCCTTGTCGTCTACTTAAAAGTCCGGTTATTTTCCCCCTTCTCGAAAATAGTTGGACGTATCTCTAATGTTTAAAAAAAATTGTTGCGCCTGCGAATCCTACGAAATGCAACCGTTAAAGCTACGAGCATTTATGTAAGACGGGTTGCATAGCCTTTATATTTCCGAGGAGAATGATCCAATATAAAGGCTTTAAAGTAAATTCTGGTAAATTTGTAAGCGTCTACCTACACAAAACTACTAGAAGACAGTTGGTCATACATTGACAAGCATTAATATTAGCAATATTATTATCATAATCTGGGCACCCATCTCAATTTGTAAGGAAGAAAAAATCAGCAACACAGACGTTTCGAAAATTCTAAGTTAAGAGATTATTTTCAAACTATTCATTCTATTCAAACACACTGAAAATATTAAAATTATTTGGTCACGTCCCCAAAACGATTGAGGTCAATTCAAAATACGCGACACGTACGAGTTTTCTTGATGAAATTAAATGAAAAAATATTTCAAATTCCGAAAAAGTGAAAAAATGCCTTCAGAGCCAAGATAACAGCATTTTGACTAAGAGATCATTTGATTTAAATCTTATCATAAATGTATCATGATTTAAATAAGTATTGTTAACTGAATATTATTCAAGAAGAATGAACAATAATTGCGAAATAAATAATAAAATGTGTTTAATGAATTTCTTATCTTAATTTGCATCTAAAATTCTCTAATTCGAGAGAAAAGGCAAGTAAGAGTTGATACGAATCATAATAAAATAGAATCCCTCAACAAGATTGTTCACAGCTTATCTGGCAAGGAGCCAACTACTCTCCTCGCAGGTATTTTAATTAGGGCAATATGTCTTAAGAAGTACTAAAATAAAGTCAAGGGCAGGGAGAATTACTGGCAAGGTTGGAGAAAATAAGTAATAGTAACTCGTGTACACTTAGAGAACCCCAGAATTCTTTCAAATGATGTATACATCATGTCTGCTCTTCTTACCAGCTGGAATAATAATACAAGAGACTAATACCAGAGTCATTCTATTTTCATTCCAGCTAGAAACACATGTTACTGAGACAAAAGTATGAGTGTGGTTCCAAGATATATTAAGAGGAACGCAATTTAGTGTTTCTTGTAATTTCTTGTGATAATGTGAATGCGAATGTGAAGGCATGCGAAAATTATTTGAATAGTGTGACGATGTTGACGGAGGGTGACGGTGACGGAGCTTTGCAATGATGTATGACAATGTTGACAAATTGTGATGTTACATTGAAGTGTTACGATGTTGAATGTGTGTTGAATGTTGAATACGACGATTTGTAGACAAAGCGTGACGATTTGTAGACAAAACGTGACGATGTGTACACGAAACGTGGCGATGAGTAGAATAAAGCTTGACGATATGTAGACGAAAGGTAACGATATGTAGTCGAAAGGAAACGATATGTAGTCGAAAGGAAACGATATGTAGTCGAAAGGAAACGATATGTAGACGAAAGGAAACGATATGTAGACGAAAGGTGACGATGTGTAGACAAAACGTGACGATGTGTAGACAATGCGTGACAATGTGTTGACGAAACGTGACGATGAGTGGTCGTAGCGTGACGATGTGAAATCGTAACGAGACGATAAGTTGACGGAGCGTAACGATGTGTAGTCGTAGCTCAACAATGTGTGGTCGGAGCGTGACGATGTTAACGGACACTGAAGCGGCGTGACGATGTTGCTAACGGCCCGTGCTCTGTCTGCCGCAGGCTCCGACGACCTGCGCGCCCCCGAGCCGTCCGTGCGGCCCCGCCGCGGCCTCTTCCGGCCGCTGCTCGCAGACTTCCCGGAGCTGGCGCACAGCTGGCCCCTGTCCAAGTCCATCTACGACGACCCGTCGCTGGCGGCGGACCGCATCACCGTGCCGGGCTACCGCTACCTGCCCGTCAGCAGGGAGACGTACGGCTACAGCCCGCGCAACCTGTACCCCGGCCTGCCCTACACCGCCGCCGACCGTTACCGGCCCGGTACGTACCACAGCTACCACCATTAACCATCTTTCCCCTTCCTCCCCTCCCCCACGCACATTTTTTCTCTCCCTCCCCTGCCCGACCCGCACACCCTGCCTGTATCACTCCCCCCTGCCGTCCCACAACCAGCTCGCAGCCTGTCCTTTTGCGATCTTGACGGCCGACACGATCCTGTTCGAGATGGATGATGCATCGACTGAGAAGCCTCCCGCAACACGGCACGCCAGGGTTACGTCTTTGCGCACACTTTTTCGTATGCTCCAGTTGCACGAACTTTCTCGAGTGCTCTAATTGAACAAGTTTTCTCTTGTGCTCCGAAGGGACAATCGTTCTCGAATGCTCCAGTTGAGTAAAGTTTTTATTACGATCCAGTTGAACGAATTTTCTCAGTAGATATTCATGCCAGTACATAAATGAATATACCATCCATTTGGATTTACACATACGAATGGAGCAAATTGATCTGGAGCTACACTAAGAGCGGAACTGCTGATTAGTCGGTTCTTTCAAAGTCGTAACTCTGGTTGCTCTGAACGTAGTGTACCGCAACCAACCCTCAACGAAATGGTATTTGGTGGGTTTAGAGACAATATTTCACAATTCCGATAGGATTTCAGAACTTTTAAATGTTAGTTACGTGTTTTACGTACTAAGTTGCAAATCAATGGCAACATGCAACTTTGAAAGTGTGTTATGTGGTCTTTGTCCCACTAAATGCCATTTCAATGCATTTCAACAATGTCTGATGTTGAAATTTTTACATTTTCTGTTCTTGTGAAAACTGTCGCGTGTTTCTCAAAAGTGTCATGATTCTCATGTGATATGGACATACACTTCACTTGCACGAACCTCTGTTCGCCTCTCAAAGCCCCTTACACGGCTCTACGCCGAATAAAGCTCTGTATGGCGGATATCTCCTCAACTGCGAACTCAGTCCGCCATTTTAATAACTAATGGCGGTTGCTCTCTATATATCTCAAAAGTGAGCACAAACAAACGAAGTCTCGTTTTGAAGTTTCGAGACATTTTAGTCGGTAAGGACAGCAATAATTTAACTTAAATATACCCTTTTTATTTCTCTTTTAGTCAGCAAATGCACACGGGAGCGACCAAAAGGTTGCGCAAAAGAGCAATCTTGCTCTATATTCTTCGCAGATCTTTAGACGTAACATAGATTTGACAGTATTTTTACTATTATTAATCGATATATTTTAAGTATCTCCTTGAGCTAAGGAGACTTAAGAAATAAAAAAAAGTGAATGCATAGTTCCTTATTTTTCACTTCTCTGCCATAACTATTTCATTTCGAAACGAAATATGTTTAATGTAAGCGGTCGTATGGACCACAACGATTTTAAAGTGGTGATTAAAGATCATTCACACAAGGCCGACTTTCACCGCCAAACAGACGCCGAAAGTCATCAACCCTACCGTTCACCCTTTTACCTTGAAAAGGGCAGTCGGGCTGCACTGCTTCACCTCTCGTCTTCTGATTTTCTGTTTTCTGTCTCTTTTGTTGACCCGTATATCTGTAAACCCTTTCTTTGAACCCAGTGGGCCATTCCATAGCTGTGATTATTTGGTCGTCAAGCGAGGCACCGTAGTCTGCAGGTGATGTTTCCTTTGCGTCCACTCGGAAGAGGGGACTTCCCCTTGGCGATGCAGTTACGAACTCCGCTTTATGAGACGAAGTGGAGTTCGGAGAGGTTATGTTTCATTGCATGAAGTCCAGTGAGCGTGGTTGTGTGCTCTCCAGACACCTGTTGCTAGCGCAGCACGTACCCTTTCGGGTGTTATGTTTTTGTCTCTCATTCTTGAATGGATCCATCCCACAACCCTTCAGTCATATGACACGCGTGTGTGTTTCGTAGCAATTGTACCCCAGCACGAAAATCCGATGTTACGAAAGTCAATTCACTCACGTGTCTCACTCTCAAGATATGATTCTATTTTTGTAATATAAAGAAAAAAACATGAAAAAAACTATAAAGTTAAAAATTATAAAATAATCCCGCACATAATGAACAGATTGGCCTCCTGCAATATACATGACGAGACAACAAAGATAAATATATTTTGTTTCAAGAACATATTTTTTTAAGTTCAATTTTTAAGAGTACAAAGCCACCTGAGCTTCAAGTAACGTTTCAATCAGAATCGATTCAAACAACCCTGCACCCTGTCGGTGGTATCGCGAACGACGTCATTACGCTACTGCCATCTAACGGGCGCCCAACGCACTCGGCGCAACTGTGCCGCGCGGGCGGGCGGAGTCATGGCCGCCTTTGTACCTGTGTAGTAGACTACTGTAGACGGCCCTGGCGGAGCCAATCTGTTCTCAATCTGTGAGGGAGGGAGTGAGAGACGTCCAGTGCTGCCAACCGCCTGGGCTGTCCCGCAGAGAGACTGCCCCGCCTGCTGGGAGCCGGTGTGATCGAGGCGTGAGACGTCACATCGCCCAACATCATCTTCTTCTTCTTCTTCATCTTCCCCCTGGGTCGACATTCTCCAGCTCTTCGTCTCTTCCGTAGCAGCAGCCGCCGCCGTCGCCGCCGCCGTTGCCTTCGCAGTGATCGATGGCCGCATGGCCAGGCCGTTTCGGCCCCTGACATCCCCGACTCTAGCCCCTTCCCCCCACCCCACACAAAACATCCCTCGCCCCCCCACAGTGGGGCCCCACCCGTTCCCCGTCGCCTCCTCCACCACTCGGGCGAGTCTGGGGCGGGATTTTAAGCTGTGGATAGGGCGAACCTCTCCCCTTCAACCACGCCCCCTTTGACTCTTTCATTTCCTCCCGGTCTGCTGCTCTTCTCTCTTTCTCTCGCTCTCGCTCGCTGCACGTGCGCCCGTCCGTTCTCTCCTTCGTTCTTTCTCTCATTCTTATTTCTTTCTTTCACACACAATGTTTCTCTCCTTTTCATGTGTATTCGCGCTACAAATACAGGGCCCCCGTGCTGAACAACAAAGGGCCGAATTTGCTGTGCTGTTGAAAAAACTACGTAAATCAGTACAACGTTCTAGTCCATGGCGACAGCCAAAACGAAAATGAGCAAAAACATTTTTTATCGACAAATAAAAAAACAAGCTAAAAGAGGCAGTTATTTCTTTTTATTTATTCTAGAACTGAGTGGGTTTTGTTGTAACATACTTCTACTATATTATTACTACTACTATTGGTTTGTGTATATATACATACTATATGAATATATATATTTTAATTTAAAACTCCATGTGAGACGAGGAAAAAGTCTACTACTATATCTTTTTTTGAATAAAAATATTATTATATATTATTATCAACTTTACTATTGTATTTAGAATATGGCATTTCTATGGTCAATAAACACTCTTTTTTTGGCCGACAAATTTGCTTTGAGTGGTCTATGAGCAGGGCGCCGACGCCGCCGTCGCCGCCTCCGCCGCCGCCGCCGCCACCACCGCCTGGCCTCGCCGCTGCAAAACCGCCCTTGGATGAGCCCCTTTTGACACGTCCGCAAACGAGTGAGCAACGCTGCGCGAGTCACATCCCGGCAAGCGACGCCGTAATAATCGACAACACGTATTTGCGTAACTGATACGGAGCGCGGGTGTTTGGCGAACGAAGGAAAATATTTCCGAACGAGGCGGCGATGGGAGCAGATTACGGAATATCGAAAAGAGTACGCCAAAGACCTATTCGTATGAGTTACGTACATTGTTTTTTTGTACGAATTCATGGAAACTTACAGGGACAATTCTTGGGATCATTCGCATAATGACAGGCAGCAGTAATACTGAATCACCTGGCCTCCAATAGTTTTGTTTATATGATTATTTTCTATAGACATGACTATTTAGCAGTGCGGGTCCGCAAAGTATTACTAAAGTTGCACTTCGGTGTATAGCAAAGTGCAACCTTATTAATAAAAAGTAAATAAATGTAGTGGTTTCCATGGATAAGTGCTAAAGAATTAATAATTGGCCCGGCTGAAGCAGCAGCACTGTAATATATGATCAGGGACAGTCTTATTTTCAAACCATTTTCGTTATCTACAACTTAAATTACGCTAAAAAAACTATCCTTGCCGATAGTTTTTTTTAAGCTGTGACATATTGTCTTCCTTTTATCACAATAGAAGCAAAATCACAATGTGCACAAAAAAAGCTTCTCGATGACTAGCAATTAGCATTAGAAGTGATAATGGTTACGAAACTGGCTAAGAACTGAGTGCAGAAATTGCATGTGCTACGTGCCTCCTGGTCAATTATTTTGGCTTTGTCGACTAATACTAGTCGCGCTTTTTCTTGATACTCGGATCTCACCCGACGCAGTAAGGTACTTTCAGATTCGGCACGGCTGCCTCTCGTGGCAGGGCTGTTCCCTGAATCTCGTCATCTATTATTTTACAATTATCCTTGTACCATTAATTGCAACAATAGTCGTTTTCTTTTCCAAATTCACATTTATAATATTCGTATTTTCATGTATTCGACTCGTAACTGAAAGTAAAAGTATATAATACTTGTGCTGCTTTTATGGTTACGGTGAAGTTCCTTAAGCCGTCAGTAGGCTTGCATGAGTTGTGTCGTCGGCTGAGCAATGCTCTCCCAAAAAGTATCAAGAAAAGGCAACAATACGCTCCTGAATTCGTTACCACAGTTTTCAAGCTCCCTGAGCCGAAACAATTGGAACATTTTCCCAACATCTTTCGGCATTTTCAAGCCAACTTTACAAATTCAATAACCATTCTCATTTCAGATTAATATCACCAGCGAAAAGATTTCTCGAAAGCAAACCAACTTCTGATGCTCCACAATGGCCAGTCCCCTTTTGTAGGTTGGCAATTCAGTGTGTCAAAATACCTCATGCAAGGGCGGAAGGAAGTAACTTAAGGTGGCTGTGTTTCAACCTTTCATCTTTCTGTGGGAAGCGAGCTGCCATCCCATTTAGACCCCGGACAATATCATCTTATTTGTAAGTTAGTTCTCATTTCTTGTAGAAACCGTCTCTGCCTTATTGAATCGACCAACCAGATGAATGGGCTTCTTTCTGTGATATTTCATAGAAATTCATTTGAAATGAAGAAATCTACCAAAAAGTTTAAATTTACCCAAATATGCGCCTGATGTTTAACGAAACTTACTCGAAGATAACGTATCAATTTATAGTAAATTCAATATTTCTCATTGTTTTGGCAATTCCATTCACGAAACATAAACTACTAAGATTTAAGTGTTTCTCCTATGTCAACCAATTAGAGGTAAATTATCAGTTTCACCACCATAATTTTACTCAATTTGTTATGCAGTAAACACACATATTTTTAAATGCAATGATATTGACTATTCATACTGTATTTCTGATATCAAGTATTATTTTTCAATTATTTTTTATTTAGTCTTAACTAAAAGAATAGTTAATGTATACCATCCGTACCTTGGAAATCGTTGCATCAAATTTCATGGTTTTCCAATCCCACCCTTTTAATAAGTTCCTACGATCGAATACTATAATAATAAATCTCTGTTTTTAAATACACTTGGTTCCCTTCAGAAAAATCACTGTAAAGAAGACCATTTCATTTAAGGTTCTTATCTACAAGAATTCAATACTTTTCCCTTCTCGAAAATCTACCTAAGGAAACCATTTCATCATAAAATGTTTCCCACAATTTGACGAGAATTCGTCTTTTACCTTCATGTTTGACGAGTAGTACGTTCATCCCTCAGTAAATGCGAAAGGTTGATATATGGCTATCCCGAGAGATTAACCCAACTAAGCGATATAACCGCACGCTTGATCTGTTTTTTTTGGCGTTGGAACGTTGGTAACCGCCAGGTGTGAGTGTCGGAGCGGCTGCGGAGGGCGGGGGCGGCGGCGGGCGGCGGGGGGCGGCGTGAGCCGCCTCCCCCCTCCCCTCTCGCCTCACCCCGCCCCACACTCCTCCTCGACCCCTCACGAATCCTTTGCTCACCATCACAATTTGTGTAGTTATATAGGATGTGGAGAACCAAGGTCGGGTTAACCACAGCAAGCAACTAAGAAGTTCAAATTACGAACATAACCTACATAATGTCCGTAGTGTAGACCCCGTTTGCGGGCGGCCCTCGTAATCAACAAATTTCAATGAATGAGAATGTCTCTAGATTTGGCGAATTGCACTTTTACGTGATATTTTAACGCGTATGTTAGGTAGGTGCAAGAGCAATCTCGCTTTACACTACCCGGTTAACGGATTTCTTCTGGACATCGATTCTACACAACTGGAAAACGGTGCCTTCTAGGATGATTTTGATCGAGATATCATCAGCGGTACACGACAAAGCAACAGAAATGCCGCAGAAGAACATATTCAATTTAATGCTTCTTCGATTTTGTGCATGTTGGGTTGTTTAGTAGACTCGATAATATCGCCTCGATATTAAATAGTATTCATAACTTGTAATAAAGGCTCGACAATCACTGGTATTCCAAACCAACACTCACCGTTTTAGTATATTTTGTATGCATATTCAAATATCAAGTAATAAATCGTGCGAGCCAACAGCACATTGGATGTATTCATTGAAATAGTAGTTAAAAAGTGTTTTCATTGGTCATTTGAAAAAGTTTCCTCACAGATGGATAACTTAGCGGACGTTTTCAATCCCAACATTTCGTGACAACCATCAATTTTTTTATTAACTATAAAAACATTGAATACGCGAAAAATAACATTTCATTCCTCCCTCATTTATTGTTGCGGAATTATTCGATTCCACAGCTTTGAGATGGAAGTGATAATTGCTCTTGAAACTGGTGAAATATTTAAACTACAAATTATTGATTGTGCCGGGGCTGTATTTTATTATAAACGCTTGCTATGTTTATGGGTAACCCGGCGTTGGGGAGTTCACATCCATTTTCGACCAAGCGAAATCAAGCACTGCCACGTATTCGCCATAACACTTGCACTTGGTATGATATATGCGTTGCACCGTACATGCCAGCATTTTTAACAATATTTGAAGTAAAAGTATAACCATTCGTTAAAACATTAAACACTGATATTTGTCAGACCAGACCCGACAGACTACATGACCAACTTTCACAGCTTATGAGTAACCTTATATGTGGCTTTTAATACGAATCACGACATGCGACCTTTCGATATTTATATGGATCAACCCAACTACGGTTAGAACACATTATTTCACAAACAAACGAGCAAGAAATATGAAGGTCTACAGCGTTCCACTGACTGGAAAGTGAATCGTTTCTAGCTCGAAGAGTAATTGGATAAGCGATGAAGATCAGATATTTCTAACTTTGATTACATTTGAACACAAACATTAACCAACATACGTTTTTAAGACATGTAAGTGGTACTAATTTTTAAAAGCAGATCTGGCTGAATCATTTTTACAGTTCACAGGGCAAACCAAACATATTAAAGGTTAAATTTGCTCTAATACTAAAGTTTATTCAACATGTTCGTTGGGATTGTAAGCTGAATATCGGAGAAGAATGCGACTAAACTGAAGGAGCTATTTATTAAAAATATTTATTACTATATACTACGAATATTGTAATTATTCATCACACATTTTAAATCTAGAAACAATCGGGTAGATATTGTCTTTAGTTATATAACTTTCTTTCTGAGCTTTACTTCAGTTATGTAACTCCGCCTTAGTATTATACCAAACTACAACCTCATTCAATGACACATACACACGAAGAATGAACTGGAGTGCACATAATATTGTTAAAAGCAACATCCACACTTTAGTTCCGGTGCTTTGTGGTAGGGGTTAAAAGAGAAGTACTGGCACGCGACTATGCGAACTAACGCTCAGCCTTGTGGAAAAATACACTTCCAATGCACATGCTCTAAATTTTTTGGCAGCTGTTCTCGCTTCTCCATAATGAGCTGTCACTGAACGGCTCACCCTCCGTCGTTCAACGTGATGTCGTCACGCGTTTGTTAGCGATGACATTTTATGTTCTTGGAGCACGGTTGCGTCACACGCGTAGAGATCCATTGGCAACAGTTGGCATATCTGCAACAAGCCACTACCGTAGAGTTGGGTAGGAAATGTTACCCCTATGCCTTGAGAGACAAGCCCCAACTTGAAGCTTACATTTTTCACGGTGCATTTACTGTGATCTTCTTTTGTTAAGTCTCCTCGAACACACGATTCCGACACGCCCACTTTGCGCAGTCACGAGGTACTGTGCCATATTGCAGATTGCTTCGTAACGTGTCCAAAATAACTCCTGGCTACTCTCCAAACACACTTGAGAATGGACGTCACGAACCGAACCATCCCCATAACCGACTTTTCAAATGCGTTCTAAACAAGAAAAGTTATATTAGTTACTACTGTTAAAAGATGGTCAAAAGAAAGAATGAAAATTACTTCACCAAATATGTTAAAAATTGAATCATAAAAATACTATGATTATTGAGGTATGAAAATGGTTCAACATTGATAATGACTTAGTTTAAAAGTAAATTTCAAACACTCACTGACGTCATTTGTAACAATGATTCAGCCAGAAATTAATGTAAGTTTATTTTCACTGTTACATGAATACAAAAAAAACATAATTCAAAAGAGTTTTGTTAAATTCATTCATTTATCTATTTGACAATTACGAATACACTTGAGTCAATTTAAAGATGCCCTATTTATAATGATCACACATTACACTAAGAAAGAAATTATATAATAACTCTGAAGAGAAAACAAATAATACTTCGACAACGGGTGTAGGAAAATACATTTACTTCACTGGTTTACTCTAGAAACACTTTTTTTTCTGGGGCGACAGGTATACGAATTAATTCTCTCCACATACCCTTTGCCCAGTCCCGTGTATATATGGAGAGATCGCCTTCAGAAAGTGTTTCTCATCTGTACAGCAAGGATTTTTTTTAGAAAATCATAAACGATTTACAAATCTACTATTGTGCTGTATTTTAACGATACAAAAATTATTCCAAGTAAGTCTCAGATTCTTTATAGGATAAGTATTTGTGACGAAACATTACCCATACCTCTCTGTTGAACGAAAGAATGTTACGTTTGTATCCAAAAAAACATCATTAGAGTTGAGAAACACTTGTCTAACTAGTGCTTTAAGCAGTCGAGTCTGTTGTAACGAAGTAATGGGTTGTTGTAACGAAGTAACGATGTTAGTAACTTACTAACCGACAAACGAAGACCGAACCAGAAAGAAGAACATCCTGAAGATATCCTGCTTTATTTCAATTTTTAGACTGTCTCAAGACAATGGTTTTGGCATTTTTTTAAAAGTAAGGTAAGACGATTTTTTATTATTCATTCCTCTAAGCGCAGTGACATTCCCTTAGAATTTTTTATATTTTTTATAAATATATTGTTCATTTTTAATAACTGATTTTTTGTCAGCAGTCAATGTTATTGAGTTTTTCTACGCCAGCAATATTTTTAATAAACTTATAGATTTTTTTCTAGCTTAGAAACGTTTTTCGTCGTACACTCTTAACTTCCATTTCTTGTTTTATACAAAGATCAACAAATAACAAAACCGTTCGAGAAGAGACATTTTCTTTTTTTCTTTTTGACTACTTCTGTTCACTAGACACAGACACGACAATGGCGCTGTTTTTATAAGGTCAATTAGTTGAATACAGAAGAGAATGACGTCTGGAAAACTTTTGCAGGTAGGTACTCCGGGATTTTACTCCTTTTCTAACTGCTTGCTTTATGCTTCTGCAAAGCTTTTGAATGTTCCAGTTCACGTCATTTGCTGCAAAGCACATGACGACAAAAGTTATCAAAAAAGTACAAGATAATGCAACTGACTGCATCTTCATTTAGTAGAGTAGTTTCGTATTTTATCATTTTCATATGTTAACTAATGGGATAAGAAAGATGCGGTAAAAAAATGTATAAAATGATTTCACCCAAATGTGTAAATGTGTTACATAGAAATATATATATATATATATATATATATATATATATATATATATATATATATATATATATGTTTTTACCTCTAAACAAAACAAAGGTTTACTTTAATGAGAAGTTATAAGAAATCCTTTGCTTTCATTTGTTTTAAAATATCTAGATGTATTGTGAAAGAAACTATATAACTGAAAAATCAATGATAACCTACTAAACAAAATTACATCGAAAATTGATTCATTAATAAAATCAAAGAGAATCTGCTAATAAGGAACATACACCTATGTACACAAGTCATTTTTAACTCACCTTTCTCCCAAAAAGACACAAAAACCTTTCTTAAAAAGGACAATCTGCGAACAGAACGACTACCCTTTATTGCACACATGACAAGAAGCCAACCGACTAGTGATACCGTCTGACGTGAACTGGAGCAAGTGTTTGTAACCTTTTGCTAAATAACAATAACCAACTTTGCTTCAAATACAGGCTGCATCCAGCCTCATGGTATCTTAGTTATATAGATCTCCAAATAAAATCTAATGATAATTGATATAGTTAGTATTGGTTATATTTTCGATTGATTTATTATTATCTTTGAGTCTTCCAATCTCACAGGACAAAAGAGCAATTCAGTGTTAAAATTTTGACATGTTGCGACTGTCAATTAATACAGAAAAGATAATCAGCATAAACAAATAAAAGGTTAAACAAATTGCAAATACTGAACGAGTTTTGCAAAAGTTCTGATCGATCGTCAAACGCCAGCACAGCAAAATAAAAAATGTGGGAGAAAATCAGAAAAAGTGAAAATTTATCAAACGTTTGACATAGTTTATCCTTTTCCTTCCCAGATGAATTACCTTCATTCAAAGAAAGAGAAGTACTGAATGAATAAGTGAAGTATAAATGAAGACCCTAATTTAAAATATCTTAACGTTTTTGTCTTTACCAAGAAGCTGTCATCGGAGAAGTCTGTCAACCCACGTCTCCCAAGATCCATTCACCTTTTAAAGTTTTCATGTAGATAGCTAACGATGCACCGTTTCGGATGTACGTTGAATAGAGGAAGATTGTTTCTTCAAATAGACGAAAATTTCCCATTCACTATTCATATACTTTCGATTGAGGAGTGATGTTTTCTCATGCTTTTTGTACATTTTAGTAGTGGTTTAGAATTTTTCTGCTGAGTGTACGTGTTTGTGTATGTGAATTTGTTGTGTCGAATGTGTACATATCACGTGTGAAACTCTTCTCTCCGTTTGTGTAAGAACCCCACTGTAATATTTACATTAATATCAAATGTGAGAAAAGTGCAGTAAGACTAAAGTAAACAGGTAAGAAAAATGATGCAGGTAGTAGTGGGATAGTGATTATGGTCACCTTCAAAGACAAAATAAGGAAATATATTTAAAATATTTAATTTACCTGATTTAACATATCCATATGATATTTTCACATATCCCCAGTGCACTCGAAAAGTGAATCTCACATAGTTTGCAGGAATAGTATTTTGTCCTCAGTAGTTCGCGGTGAAAGATGATGGTTACTCAATATATCGGATATTTTGGAAAGTATCTAATAAAATAGCGTATTTTCTATAAGTATTATTCTCTAAACGCAAAGATTATTATATTTTATATTTCTACATTTAGATTTCTAATTTGAACAAGATGTTAAGAATTAGGCATCAAAGGTTCAAGTTTAACTGAGACCTGCATTCACCTGTGGTCGAGAATAAACAAATTCATTGTGACACATCTCCCACATAGTTATTTATCAAACCCCGTAAACCACCATTAGAACTAAAAGCAAAACCTAAATGGGGGAAATGTGTACACGTATGAGAAAAATACGATTTTGTTTAACAAGATGAGCGTCACATTGTTATCACGGTATGAAAATACAACCACCATGTAGTTAATAGCGTTGGTACCACTACACAAAGGGACATAAAATCTGTAATAGTAAGCACCCTTACTATTGTAGTTCAGTGTTTAAGAAATAATATCTCGTGATATTTTATAGGTCAAGTGTTATGAACATTTTAAATCCATGACATAAGATATAAGAGAAAGAATTCCAGATGGCTCTAAAATCTGTTATCCGTTTATATCAAGTCACGTAAAGATTGATTAATGCTGACCTGCATATATTTAATAAGCGTTATTACAAAACAAGTGCTTTAATGGGACTATTATAAACCTTGTTTTAACAAAACATTTTAAAAATCATATAATTTTATTATGTTCACCAATGCGATCTATTTACATTTCTTAATACTTATTGCACTTATTGCTTATTGCTTATTTCATTGACATTGTTAAGTAATTAATAAGGAAATCTGATATTTGAATTTGCATATAAATAATATTATAGTGTTTACTAGATTCCCCCCGTGGTTTAAGTTATTTTTTATGATTTATTATTTTATAATTGGTTTGATAGTTAACAGATAAAAAGAAATAATCGTAGCACCCAATGAGCCCAATGAGGTTCTTAATTACTTTCAACAATTTCATAAAATATAATCCTGAATATTTTTGACAAAAGTATGAGTTAAATAATATGGAAAACGTTACAAGACGAAGATACACGCTGCATATTAATATATCTATTAATACATACATTTATACATTCATCCTCTATCACAATATTAATATATATTTAATAAATGTTAAACAACGGAGTAGTAATATTTGCAGCATTAAGAACAAAAAATGTGACAGAAAGAAAATAAAAATACACGAAATGTAGCCACACGAAGAAACCATCTAGAACAGGGATATCCAGTTGAATATTAGGTAATTCTTCGAAGCTTTATGAAGGAAACTAAGCAACGATTAACTTCATTACACTGTCTTTTTTTAATTAATGGTATCTTTATGTCTACTACGCTGGTATTCAACCTTCAACACTAAATAGACTTGATTAACATTAAAATTATAAAATTAATTTTATATTTATATCGACGTCGTTGGAATCTCTTGATCTACAGATTAGGTAACAAGTAGAGAAACATACAGAAAAATAAAAAAACATAAGAGGAAAGAATATGCGCGAGATATAAAATCGGGAGAAAGATATCCAAGAAATGAACAGAGAGCATGCATTACAAATAACAAGAGCGAACATGATAGGAAAGAAGGGGAAACTAGAAGAAGGGGGATTTCATCTCTACAATTTCAAACACAAGAGGATTTTTTATGTGATGTTCGGGGAGTTACTGACCTGCCGAAATAAAACGAATGAATTGCGAAAGCATGTGAGTAACGTCACAGACACGTCAAGGTCAGTGGCAGCCGGTGAACTAGGCGGCGCGGCGTGTACGTATGTCTGAACTATCACGTACATTTCGCTTCTTCGAAATACTTCTTGAACAAGGAAAACTATAGCGTGTAGTCTACAACCGATTTGCATGTTTCCAACCCCCCTTTCAGTCACAACCAACTTTTAAGACAACTTTTACGTTGATAACTGAAAATACAATTGTGCTCACGAAAAAATAAATTTTTTAAAAATATTTCCAGCAAACATTGTAGCATGGGGTGGAGCCTACGATAATAATACGAAAGCGTTAATTGATATACAGAAACGAATTATAAAGATCATTTATTATAAAAGTAAACTATTTCCATCGGAAATAATATTTAGAGAAAATAAAATAATCAGCGTGAAGAAACTTTATATAGAAAAATCGTTATTAACAAACGTTGAGTCTATGTATAATGATTATAAAACTATTACAGCGACAAAGAGGAACACAGATATCATTCCGAAAAAAAATCATAAAGAAATTAGTAGACGTCGGCATTATTATATTTGTTACTAAATATTCAACGCGTTGAGTACAGAACTCAAAAATTGTGATGTTAATACACGAGGACAACGAAAGCGTATCAGATCCTGGATTATTGATTTGAATGATTGAGTAATTCAATCATTTTATCAACCCATGCAGTGATTAAGGAATAATGTCTGAATATGTCTCAAACTATATTATATTTTATATTATTTTTCATTTTGTAACTTTCATTTTTCTTTAATTTTGTTTTTTCTTCAAAAATTGATAAATGAAACAGGTAGACATATATGATACATGATTAGTCATTGCAGGTTCGCGCACAAGACTATGTCTTCTGCGAAATAATGACAACATTATTTGTACTTTGTTACAACCTGTAAATAAATAAACAAAACAATAATTGTATTAATCATATAAAAGAGGCGGTGTGCTTAGCATAGTTAATAGCTGCGGACTCTGCCGAAGAACGGTAATAGCAGTACGCTGCCCCCACCCAACTCTAAATACCCCGACTCTTCCTCGAGCTTCCATTGACTCACATGCACCAGCCATGGACACACGATAGTCCACGATACGACTCATTTAAAAAACATTTATCTGTCGCTTAACCGGAAACTTAAAACTATGTTTTTTTCTCAAAAATTGCGCAGGTGGTATGCATAAATTAAACGAGTCGATTTATTGCAAGTTTAATATTTTCTGCAACTTTCCCCAATGTTGTTTTTTTCTGGGAAGGGTGTCACCTTGGAACCCTTAAAGAGCAGCCGCCACTGTCCGAAATCATGTAAAAACGAAAGAGGCAGAATGTTTCAACCTCTAAGAACGCCCTTACGTTTTGTTGGTGTAGCAAAATCACGAAAGACAATAGAATCCTATGTTACGAAATTATTTTTACTTGTACACTCATTTGTGGATTTTCTCGCACCCAATTTCATATATTACCCCTTCAAAGAACTCCACTGCAGTCACTGTCACATTTCATTGCTATGGCACGCCGTCGCTATCCGCCTTCCACCACCAAATTCCAATCAATCTATTTCGCGTAGCAAAGTCTTGGCTACTTCTTTACAAAAAAGAATGCTGAATTAAGTGCGGCATCTACAGTATGTTTCTCTAGCCTACATTTTACGATGAAAATTACACGTCAGTTATCGTGAAATAGTTGTTTTAAAAATTATTGTAAACCCACATCCCAAACTCTTTACCAATGTCACTTCGACCATCAGAATCGGTTGCAGTTAACAAAAATAACAGAGTGTATTAAATATTTTGATCTTCCATGTTTTCAATGTTCTTTGATTAATTTGCAAGAGACACGCCTGCAACGATTGCTGCAATTAGTCAATGCGACATCCGAAATAGGAACGAGGACGAATGCTTAAGAAATGTTCTGCACAATCGTCAAACCTGACCGTTATTTAATAAGAACTACGTTCATTTCTGCACACTACGAACAATTTGACTGATTGCAACCAACTATCTGAGGATTTACAATGCACTTCTCCCGAAATTCATTACGTTGTATTAATG
Source organism: Gryllus bimaculatus (assembly GCA_017312745.1). Classification (NCBI taxonomy): domain Eukaryota; kingdom Metazoa; phylum Arthropoda; class Insecta; order Orthoptera; family Gryllidae; genus Gryllus; species Gryllus bimaculatus. The sequence goes on from BOPP01000114.1 coordinate 3,785,914, forward strand.
GTCCGTTGGTAATTAAAGAGTCCGTCTGAATTCTGGATATTGGATGAAAGAACCCCTATGAAGTGAAGTTCTCTGTATTTTCCGTTATGAAGAACGAGATTTGTGATTCTGGATTCAAGATTGGTTCTCCCCCGAATTCGTTATATTGAATGCTGGCGCGAGCTCTTCTCTCTTAAAACGTGTGGTTTCGTGAAAAGCTAAGAAGCTTTTGAATTCCAGTTTGCAGTGAAACTAGTACGCATGTGAAAATGAGATTACCGCTGAAGCGATATGCTGCGAGTGTATTAATGAATGCACTGAATGTATGGTATCCTCCGTGACGTGAATGATTCGAGAAATAGAGGATGATTGCAATAAAGGTAAATTCTCTCGGAATGTAAGTCTCTTCTGGAACTTGGTACCCCTCCCGGATATGTGATTTCTTCTGGAGAAAGGGGACCTCTTTAGCTGATGTTCTCAAAGAAACGAGGTTGACTTTGAATTAGAGGTTTCCGCAGGAGCGAAATACTTTTTGAGAGAAACTTCTCATATCTCCCGAGTTACTCAGAACGTGCGACTGCGTTCAGATCTAAGGACTTTGTGAATAAGAATTTAAATGAAACTAGGCACTGTCTAAACGCATATTTTTAATAGATCTTGAAGCGATCTAACTCTTTTTACTCCTGTAAAGTAAAGTACACCTGTAATATAAAGTTTAAGGAGGTTTGTGAAAGAGAGCTGAGAAAGTTTCACAGTATTTTGTTTATTTGGGTTTAGAGCTATTCAATGCTGAGGTCATTTAAGTCCACAAGTGATGATCTATTAAATAGATGATAGATACGGTGAGGTAATTGATGATGCACAAAATAAACAATGCAAGATAAGGGAAATGGGAAAACCTCGACAAACCCTATGGTGTGCCCACTTTACCAACCATAATTCTACATGGGTTATTCGTGAATTGAACTCAGACCCCTATGAAGTAAAACAAATAAACTAGCTTCTGCGACACGAACCCTCCAAGTTCCACTATACTAAAACTGAATGAATCAATGTGTCTTAGGTAGAATCAAAAGGCAGTTCGCAAAGTAAGTGAACATCCTGTTTTCTTCAGAAAAGTATCCCTCCGCCGCGAAAGATACTTTATCACACCTCCTCGTAAAGCGTATATGTTTATTGATGAACGTTCGTTCGATTTTCTTTCGTTGATTGATTGATCAATAGTGATACCGGGCGCATCCACTTCTAAGTTCATTAGTCCCGTAAGGGAAGTGCATGTGTTTTCCCTCGGGAGGTGGCGATGATCTTTCCCCGCTGGATAGCGAGAGCGGCGGGTGATGGAAGTGGTAGGTGTGGCAGAGAGCTGTATCACTCCGTGAAGTCATGGAGGTAAAGCAACTCGAGACACCGCGGCTTCCTCGATGGGCGACCGTTTGGGAACGCCTGTTACAAACGGCGCGCATAAACTCTGGCCGAAGGGTTAAAAGGCAATTACTTACTGTGACGTTACGAGACAAAAGACGAATTTAACGAAGGATTACTCCAAATAAGTATAGATAAATTCACGCTCAATATGGTAGTGGTGGTGGGTGTAACAGAGTTGTAACGCTCCATGAAGTCACGGAAGTTAATCAGCTGGACCATGGATGAGTGGCCATCTGGGAATCCCAGTTACTAACACCGCCGAGCTCGTGTCCAAAGGGATAAAAGAGAATTGCTGACTTCGATGTTTCGAGGAAAAAAGATGAATTAACGTAGAATTATTCCAATTAGATATAGATACATATCCGCTCAACGTTGTGGTGGAGAGTGTCCAGAAATCTGGATGGCCCCGTAAAATCACGGAGGTTAAGCAAATCGAGATACCACAGTTTCCTAGATGGGTGACCATCTGGTAACCCTAATTACTAACAACGCCGAACCCCTGCCAAAGGAATAAAAAGCAATTATTGCACCGTTTCGAGACAAAAAGACCTTCAAACAGATATAGATGTATGTATGCCCAATTGTAATTGTGATGGAGGCTGTGGTAGAGAGTTGAAACGCTCACAGAAGAGAAGCAGCTCGACATACCACGTATTCCTGGATGGGTGACCATCTGGGAACCCCGATAACTAACGGGGCCGAAGTGATAAACGGCATTGACTGCGACGTTACGGGACAGAAAGACGACCTTGACGGAGGGTTCCTCCGCGTGCGCTCAATGTGACGTTGGTGTTGGTGCGGTGTGGCAGAGAGCTGGATCGACCCGCGCGCCTGGCGCGACCGCCTGGAGCGCCTGGACCGGCTGGGGCCCGCGGGCGCCTACTGGCTGTCGCCGCTGCGCGGCCGCTCCCCGTCGCCGCTGCCCCGCGCGGGCTCCGTGCCGCCGATGCCCCTGCGCGCCTCCTCGCTGCCGCCGCGCCGCTCCTACACCCCGCCCCCGGAAGCGCCCTCCGAGAAGCAGGTCGCTTTCAACTACGCAGGTGAGCCCCCTTCACGACACTTCACTTCACTTCACTTCGCCCTTAAGGATGCGCCCCTACACATTCGCGCCACTTCACACCCCTTTGGCTACGCGCCCCTTCTCTCCGCGCCCCTTCCCTTCGCACCCCTTTACACTACGTTGACTCCACGCCCCTTCACTTCGCACGACTTCACTTCTCGCCCCTTCATACCCGGTTCACTCCGCGCACCTTCAGACCACGTTCACTCCGCGTCTCTTCATACCACGTTCACTAAACGCCCCTCACTCCGTGCCACTTCACACCCAGTTTACGCCACGCCCCTTCACTCCGCACCCCTTCACTCCGCACCTCTTTACTCCGCACCCCTTCACACTCCGTCCACTCCACGCTCCTTAACTCCGCGCCCCTTCACTCCGCGCCCCTTCACTCCGCGCCCCTTCACTCCGCGCCCCTTCACTCCACACCCCTTCACTCCGCACCCCTTTACACTACGTTGACTCCGCGCCCCTTCACTTCGCACGACTTCACTTCCCACCCCTTTACACTCTTTTCACTTCTCGCCCCTTCACACCCGGTTCACTCCGCGCACCATCACATCCCGTTCACTCCGCGTCTCTTCACACCCCGTTCACTCTACGCCTCTCACTCCGTGCCACTTCACACCCAGTTTACGCCACGCCCCTTCATTCCGCACCCCTTCACACTCCGTCCACTCCACGCTCCTTAACTCCGCGCCCCTTCACTCCGCACCCCTTCACTCCGCGCCCCTTCATGCTTCCTTCTCCATTCACTCCGCGCCCATTCAAATCCACGTCCCTTCGCTCCGCGCCTTTTCTCTTCTTTTCACTTCACGGCATACTTCACTCCTGGATTCTCTTATCCTGAATTCCATTCACCTTATCTCAATTGCACTAAACTTAACCCCACTTCGCTTCAACTCTCACCTCCCCACTGTTCAATTCACCTCACCTGAGATCAACTCAGCTCAATTCACTTCATCTCAATCCGCTTCACCTCAATCCACTTCCTATTCAACACATTCCATTCAATTATCTTCGATTCACCTGTCTTTGATACAGTACGTTTCCATGAAACTTTGCGTAACGTCAACTCTGTTCACTTCAATCAATTTTAATTAATCCCGATTACCTTAGTACCTTAATTTTTATTCATTTTCTCATTAGCATAATTTTAAGTACAGGCGCCGAACGTAGAGACCTTGCAATCCTTACAATACATAAAATAACGATTCCTCTTTATTCAGTTGGGTCATTTTGCACTAAGGAACGTACAACAATCGACAAACAAAATCTCCTCCACTCTTCGCCACTTTCAATCATAATAGTATTAACGTGTGTGGGGGAAAAAGATCTAAATATTTTTACTTGTAACATTAATAACGAGGCAACAGCCGACAACATATTCAAAACACCTGATTCAATGAACGAGTCATTGAATGTCGTACCCAACCGAACCGGCCTCGTTGCGTGCCGCAGGCCAGCCCATCTACACCCGCGGCGGCATCACCCGGCGGCCGCTGTCTGAGCTGCTGGAGCCGCTCACCAGCCTGCCCATGTCGCGCATCACCCGCGACCCCTGGTGGTGGGAATACCCCGAGCTGCGACCCTACGTCTCCCCGTGGTCGCTGCCCAGCCACGCGCCCTTCTACCTGCGCGACTCCTACCTGTCGCCCGTCAAGCGCTCCTACCTGTGGAGCAAGCACCCCATCCGCCCCTTCGGTGAGTACGCGCCGCCGCCACCTCGGGCGGGAGGGCGATTGCGTCACGGCACGACAGGGTGCTCGGCCGAAAGCACACTACGGTGCTTTACCGATTGCACGGTACGGTGCTGTGGCTAAAGCAAAATACGCTGGTTTGTCAAAAACACGTTACGGTGCTGCACCAAAAGCACACTGTGATGATGATTTGCCAAAAGCACACTACAGTGCTTTGTCAATAGCACACTACGATGCTTTTGGCACACTACGGTGCTGTGGCGAAAGCACATGATGCTATTTTGTCAAAAGCTCCTTATGGTGCTTTACCAAAAGCACACTTATGATTGGCCAAAAGCACACTACAGTGCTTTGCCAACAGCACACTACGGTGCTGTGGAGAAAGCACATGATGCTGTTTTGTCAAAAGCTCCTTACGGTGCTTTACCAAAAGCACACTATGATGATGAATGGCCAAAAGCACACTACAGTGCTTTGACAATAGCACCCAACGATGTTTCGCTAAAAGAGCACCACAATGTTTTACTAATAGCGTAGTTCGGTGCTGTGACAAAAGCGTTCAACTGTGCCGAAACTGTGCCTTTTGCCGAAAGCACACCAAGCTATTTCCAAAAGCACTCTACGGTGCTGTTTCCAAAAAGCATGCTAGGGTTCTTTTTCAAACAATACGCTGCGGTAAGTTTTCCAAAAGCACACTATGTTGCTTTTCCAAAAGCACACTATGTTGCTTTTCCAAAAGCACACCACATTACTTTGCCAAAACGAGATTATGGTGTTTTACTAAAAGCACACTATGGAGCTTTGTAAAAAGCAGACTATAGAGCTTTGTCAATGGCTACGGTGCTTTGCCAAACTCACTGTTGTGCTTTACTATAAGCACTACGGTATTTTTCCAAAACCATGGTTCTTTGGCTCTAGCACTCTACGGTGCTTTGCCAAAAGCCTTTGATTTGCCAAAATCACACTGTTGTGCTTTATCAGAGTGGTTACTACAGTGGTTACCTAAAGAAAGAATAGTAATTTACGGCACTATACCGAACCGCGGATTTTTGGTCCTAAAGCCCAAATTCGTTATTGTTGATTACCCCGACATTTTGATAGTTAATCAAAACGTAATGTGAATGGCGTAAGATTCAAAAAGCTGTTCTTACAAGGTGTTCATTACAACGTATGTGAAATTTCACGTTGCACTCAGACGAAATTCTACATGATTTTAAAACTTTAATTTCCAAATTCGGTATTAGGTAATTGATTTTAGATTTTACTCTTTAGAAAAGGACTTTATTTGCAACTGTAAATTCCATTTGCGGTTTCATTCAGACTTATTATTTTCAACTATGTTTCTTCCACAGAGAGAGGATCCTGTACCCCATGTGTAATCAATTTCTGTTAAACAGTAACGAATTAGAAGGACCAGATTACATCTAAAGAGAGGAGAGTGGCAGAAAGTGTCAGTTCACAAGCAGCCTACGGACATTCTCGAAAGTTCATTTCCGAAAGAATGTATATACAACAATAATTGCACCATTTCTCTGTTTCCTTTTCAGACTCCCAAATTTATCTTTACTACATTCACAGAAAAGCAGTTTTTATCTACAAATATGTACAAGTGCATTTTCTTGTTTCCCTTTTAAATACCATGGATCACAACAATATTGTCCTTTATTTTATAATCCTCAATAATATCAAATCTCCAGGATGGTGGCGATATTCTGCATACGCTGCACGCCCCTACCTCTCGTTGTACTACTAGAACACAAGAGGTAAAATACATGCGGATCACTCACCAGCATTGCTAACGCCATCATAATCTATTAAAATACTTTTTTCAATTTTGTTTAAAATCGCTCTTTCAGAAATTAATGACGCTTCTACTCATGAAAATAAGATAGATTCCACTTGATAACTTCCTTCATGATTTTAATATCGGCAAATAGTCCAATTCGTTATATGCGAGTCGTCACGAGTTGTCATGATATGCGAGTTGTCATGTGAACACAAAGTAGTACAAAAATTGGCTTTATAAAAGGAAATCATGTCAGCAAGTCGTCGTAAATGTGAAAACGAAGTATATACATATTTATGAAACAAACAAAAATTGAGCATTACTAAATATAAGCGAAAGAAAGCGAACTAAAAATAAAGCGATAAGATATGAAGGAATTATTAAGAAAGTCTCGTTCAAATGTAATAATTTTTACGAACACTTAAAAAATAACTCTATTTAGCCTCTAGCAACTTCATCTCCTTAAACACCATAAAAAAAAGAATTTTTTATACTCTCTCAAAAAAATTCCAGTTTTGTCATTTTTACACAAATTTCATTTTATTTTCCTTTGATAAATGTACATGTTAAAAAAATAATATCGTCGTGAAATGGAAATTTCTTTTAAACAATTTGGTAGGTACTCTACACTCACTTCATTTCCTAAAGAAAATAATTTTGTCGCAGTTAATCTCTTAATATTCCATTATTTCTGAAAATCCTGTCCATATTAATTCTTCCTTTAAAAACGCCTTGTTTTTCTTGGGTCCCGTCCAATGGAATTTTTTTTCTCTTAAATTCGAAAACCATTATGGGAAACAGATCTCCCTATTTACTTCTGCATTAAATTCACGGTCGAAAAGACCCCAAATCCTCAAGTTTCTGGTTTGTGCCCACCACAGAACGTGATTCTAACGTAAATTAGGAGTGAAGTAACTCCACATCAAATAACGAAACAACGAAAAATTCAGTAACGCAGAATAACTTACTTTTAAAAATGTAAATTAATAAAGATCCTTATTCCCATGAATTATGGTGAGAGTTCCAAACTTACAAAGCAGGCACTAACTTTGCAGAACGAAGTTGTCTTAACCATATCTTCGAAAATCTTCTCTCAAACTTCTTCAAATCTTGCAGAGCTCTCACGCAAGTGTTACTGTTAATGTTTTTTACTGTGCAGTGTTAACCATGGGATTTTAAAACGTTTTAACTGAGAGACCTGGGATTAACTAATAAGTATCCCTTAATTGTTTTTGAGACATTAACAAGGATTTTGCAGATTGTACTGACCATTAATATTAAGAGATTCAAGGTGAACTCCATAGAGAAGAAATACATTGTACATGTCATAAAGTTAATATGTATTATAAATATATTAATTATAAATATTATTTTATTTAATAATTAATATAAAATATAATAATATATAATATTATATTTAATTATTAATATAAAATATAATAATGTGTAATGAAGTTAATTGTAAATAGAATTATACTTATTCTTATTGCAATGAATAAGTATACTCACTATAGAAGTATACTGAGTATACTCAGTCCATTATAGGTACTGAGTGTTCTACAAATGTATAAAGCTGCATTAGTGTAAAATTTATTTGGAAATGGTCAATCCTTTATCTAAACCTGTTAAAATAATGAAGTTTTACCAATTCCCATATTCATAAATAAGTTATCAGGTGTTAATCTTAAACGTGTATGCGTTCAACCTCTATTTTTAGTGTATAAGGGATAAAAACTAAAGAAATATTTTTAAAACTAAAAAAATAGACTCTACATTTCAATAGATTTCGCAGAACGAATCTAGTATACTGCATGATCTAGGGCCCAGAACAAACCAAATTATTTAAGAATACGAATCTTACATTTTAAAAAATAAAAATATAAAATCCCACCTTACCTTCAGTATGAGTACTTGTAAATATAAAGAAAAATTCATCTCTGCTACACTTCCCTGCTGGGTTGCCATCCTTTCGGACATTTATGACTGATCTGTAACATAGAAAATATACGCCAGGAAATACAATAGCCGTTCGGCGCGGCTTTGGCGTTGTTTCCCGTAATTTTCTTGCAAGTATTGGCGTTTTGCCTAATGCAGCATGTCTTGGGCGCTTGTATGTGGCCATGGGATTCGGCTCATACAAAGTAAAATTTCTAATGATGTTATTATTTGACACGTTTAATTTTGAATAGAAATTTGAAACTACAACGGGAGATAAAAATCAATAAGAATTGGTGGTAGCACTGTTCGTTGACGTAGCATTTACACATAGCAGAAAGACGGAAGGCTATACTAAATTTGTAGAGAAAGAAGATAGTTTTATCTCACACAGAAACATACTTATTGCCGTCAAACGATATTTTGCAAGTTCGAGTCGAAAATTTTCTTTGGAGGAACCAGTGATGTGAGATACAGTAGCACAATTTGACATCTAGAAATACCTCACATAAATTACTGAAGCTAAATACTCACCATTCAATGACGCCTGGTTGTTGGGAATCGTTGGCAGATTTGGAAATCTCAAGCACAATTTTTTCAGACATCTTTACCCCGACATATCTGTTCTGCTACCATATCCCTCCTTTGGTATTAGTTTTTAAACCAATTCTGAATAAAGATTACTCAACGATGCAGTTCTTGAACAGCCTCAGCACGGTTTCAAAAGCGATTTAGTTTCAATAAACACCGTCAGGTTGCGTTCGCCTGGCAGTGTGAGGCGAGGGGTGGTAGCTGGCGACATCTAGGAGACAATCGAAAAGGCAAACAAACAGACCCGATTTCGCATGGATGAGAAAATACGTATTCTAAAATAATATGAATTTCCTATTAAACATATAAATGCATACACTCTTTATACTCGTAGCAAGCGCTAGAAAGGCAAATAGCCCAAATGTGCTTCACGCTTCACGTTAGGAAGAAAGTGCTCGTAGAAACGAACACAAATGTTGTACGTTCAAGAAGCGAAAACTGTAGACTAATAAAAACAAAGTTTATTTGGGAAGCATGTAAACAATTCATACAGGAGTTATATGTCTATAGTTTGTCTTGGAAAGTATTTAAAAATAAGCCATTTACAAATTTATATTCACGTAGAAAGATGAAAAGTTGCAAGAAGATATACGTACCACATAAAGTTTTTTAAAAATACTCTACTGAAAGTCTTACCTTTCGAGTAAATTGGCCAACCATCTGTGGTGAGTCAAGCAGGTGGGGTACTTTAAAAAACATTTTGAGATCTTCCATTTAAGGAATGTCATAACAATGTATTTTGTGTTTATAATTTCGAAAAAAAATCCCATAAATGAATCTCGTTTTTATTCGGTTGCATTTAAATGGAATTATCTTTACCTCACAATTAAAAGCAGAAAAAGCGGAAATAAAACCCCACCCCTGTCCAGAGCTCGAACCCTAGGCCCTCCGAGTCAGAGGGTGCATAGACAGCAGCAAGGAGCCCAACTCATTCGGGGGTGCTGTTGATGATCTAAGGTGGTACTCGGAAAAGATCATTCTTGAATGAAGCTTCACTTCCCAAAGCCAATGCTACTCAAAACAAAATTACGTTTGAAAACGCGTATAATGCAGCTAAACAAAGAAGACCTTCCTTCGCAATTGTGCCAGGCATCGGGTGAGGCTGAATTGTTTGAATGATTGATTGATTGATATGTGTTTCGGGGCACGCCAACTACTATGGCAGTTTTATATAGGATCCCGACTTGTAGTTAGAGAAGTAAAGGTTTTATCGCGGGAGATACGGCACGGACCAACAAGTAGGCTCGCTAGTCTCCCTCGACAGGTATCTCCCACCGCCCCAGCCAGGACAAACTCTAAGCTCCCGACATCTGTGGTAGTGTAGTAGATGTAAGTGTAAGTGTAAGGGGTGAGAATAGGACAAGAACGAGGAAGGAAAGATCGCGCGCGGTTCGTGGCCCGTTTGTTAGGGAACTACTCCGGCATTCGCCTGGTGTGGATCGGAGGAATCACGCAAAAACAACCGACCGGAGCAGCCTGCCTTCTAGGCTTCTTCTCCAAACAGCGACCCGGGTAGTGTCGACAACCCTGCCCCGTCGGGGCTCGAACCCTAGGCCCTGCTCGCCTCGCGCGACTGACGGGGCGGGTGCTGTTGAAGGTCTGTGGTGGGACTCGGAGCTGGGCCGGCACCTGGACGGGACCCCCCTCCGCTCGCCCAACGCCCCGTTTCTGCCCGTGTTCGCGCACCGCCTCTACACCATCCCGTACTCCCTGCCGGGGCTGAGCCCGCACGAGAGGGCGTGGGCGCACCTCGACGCCGCCCTATCCCGCATCACCACGCTGCGCTGCCTGGAGCGCACCGAGGCTCTTCACGCCCACCCCGCGAATCTGCGTTCCAGGCTACACCCCTTTGCGCCTCGTCGAACTGGTGGGAATCTAGGCCGCCCCCGCCCCCCCACCGCACCGCTCCCCCGTTTGCCGGCCCCGCCCCTGCCTCAACGCCACGCCCCCCGACCCCCTGCGCGAGCCCTCCGCCACCGCCCACCGCGCCATCGTTGCCCCGCACGCCCCGCTGTGGTAGGACGCACGCTCTCCTATCCCCCCCCCCTCACCCCTCCCTCCTTCCCCAGCCAACCGCCCACCAACCCGACCCCTCCCCCTCCCACCCCCCCCCCATGCACGGAACGGGGTCCTAGCATGTTCGGAGCGGACGGAAGTATAAGCGCCGACAACCAATAGCAGAAACAACCGACAGCAGAAACAGACAACCGGTAGCAGAAAACCACCGACAACCGACAACTGCCGACAACAATCGACAACCGCTAACAACCAACATTCGACTACCGCCGATAACCAATATGCGCCAGCCGCCAAAAACCGTGAACCACCAACAGCCAACAATTACTAAAAAATCAACAATCGTCTGACAACCGACAAAATATAAGTGTCGATAACAGCCGAAAACTGACAACCGACAACTATCAAACGCCAAAATTCCACGATCGCTGAAAACTTACAAACTTACCGACCTATAATTATTGACGATTATTCACAACCGTAAATGCCAAAAACTGTTAATAACCGTCAATGCCGACAACCAATAGCCGTTTTTGCCGCTGATAGCTGCTGACTAGAAACAATCGTCGCTGCCGCCAACCGCGAACTGCAGATTACCAGAAATCCACAACTGCTCACATCTCGCAACGGTCAACTATCGACCACTATCAGTGCAGTGAACTGTTAATTGCCGACAATTCCTAATACTCCAACCGCTCAAAATAGACGACCTCCGATCAAAAAACAAACAGCCACTTCTGACACTCAACAACCGCCGACTCTTCACAACCACTAAAAATTGACAACTATCGTGAGGAAACAAAAAAGTATCAATTGTTAATAATTATCAACTTTCAACAATTGGCATTTTACCGCTACCTACCATCACAGACAACCGACAACCGTAACGTTCGGGCCCGCAATGCGGTCGGGCCCAGGTAAAAGAGTATAATCTGTTAATTCGTGTAATCTGTTAGAAACATCGCACTCATTTCGTTATGCTATGCGCAAGAATCGGCATCCGCCAAAGACGTAGTTGCAGACAATCGACAACATTCGACAACACGTTTTGCAGATTACCTCAAGATGCCCACGTATCGTGATTTTATAGGAAAGACACTTTTTTTTTCTTTTTTTTTTTTCTTTTTTTTTTTTTTCAAATGAGCATTTCTTTCTCAGACGATGTTCAAGGATGGATATGCTCCCAGCAAAGACCAAAGAGCAAAACTTACCCTCCAATTCGAAGCTGATAATCAGTGACTTAGGACAACCCATAACCATCGACCTACATATATTGACAACTACGTTTCTTCTATCAACCGACTGGAGAGAGATCCCAATTTTCCACAGTGAGACGATACTTTCTCAGACAAAAAAAACAAACAAAAAAACAATATCGACCCTGTTGATGTTCCTCGAAAATAAATTCTGGCAGTTACAGCATGAGTACGATATAATCCGACCTCCCGCTACACAACCAACAATATCTGAGCAAAATACTTTGAATATCGTTACACATTACATACTCAGAAGGTATGTACATTTTTGGTAATACACGAAAATTTGTAGAAACAAAACACATGATATGACATGATCTCTGACCAAACGACGTAACAACAATGATTGCACAGGTACTGCCGGGTATCTCATGTTTTTGTCTGCCCTTCGCAGATAAGAAAGAAAACCCCAGCAGTTCTGACTACTGACCTCAAAAGAAATAAAGGAAGCTTTGAATGTATTTCTATGAGATAAGGATCACGCTCGACCACAAGCATGAGCTCCATTCTCCAAACACGTTTCGTACAAATGCTGGTACATCTACCGGAACTTCACCTGCACGCAACACACCATATATCCGTTTTGAACCCTGGAACTCCAGCATGTTCAGAAGTCATGTTGCGCCCAGAATATGATACGACTGAGCCCAGCATTACACTTCGTTAGTGCCCGACTTTGATGATTTCCTGGTCATCTATTCTATCGAAACAACCCCCATTGTTCTTGGGATTGCCATAAGAAACCTGCATCACTTTTTGTTTATAATCATAATGAGTAATGTCTCTGCTCTTAATTCCAAAAACTCGGATTGCTCTTTTATCCTTTAAGTTAATTATCCTGTGTTAGCATGAATGAATTTCTTCTCTTTCATGATGAACTTGAGAAATATGTGACATTTCCATCCCGTAATATTTTAGTGTAATATGTTTGTACGTTTTAGAGTCCCTTCAGTTTTTGTCTTAAATTTCACAAAAGACTCACGAAAGAGTACATTTGTGGCTCTATTATATAGCATTATTCCAGAATTCAAGACATTTAATAAAATTATGTTCATTTCATCACATCAACATTTTTCTTTTATAATATATTACGTTCCAACAACAATAATTGATATTGTAATATTTTATAGAGCGGGGAAAATTAAATTATTTGTTGAAGATATTCATGGGCACGAGACGAGGGGAAATGAGACTTTCAGGGCATAAGCAAAAACAAGGGAAACTTATTAGGGGTATATAATTCACGGAAATGGGTATAGTATTTCACGTCTCTTGAAAGACTGTAAGGAATCAGAGTACTGACACCTGACAGAGAAGAAAGTCTTAATCGGATAAGGTTTTCGGGTTATTCTTTAACTGTAATCTTCAACAACAAACAGATTACTAAAAAATAGTTTTACAATATATTCACCCATAACGCTCCTTCGTTAAACTTCATTTCTCCGAAAATCTTACGTTAATGTTCATCCGCCCTTTTTAGCTATGAGACTGAGAGAAATGTTGATACCAAAGGAAATGTTACTACTTAAAATACCTTTCTAGGCAAACTTCTTGCAATTTCCTGTATTGTCTTTGATGTATTGCAATTCTCATCGGTAGCTTCTTTGCTTCGGTAGCATGTTCTAAACGTAGCTTTTAAAGAAATTTTGACACGATGGAAATTTTACTTGCTAAAATCTCTTCCTGGAACAATCGTTGCTAACGTTTGTGTATATTAGTCTTCACATATTGGACAACACTAGCTGATTTCCCGAATGTTTCAGTCCGTGAAGTACTAAAAGGCGGCCCTAAGGGAAATTTTACTTCCTAAAATGTTTCTCTGGGAAAATTCGTCGCAAACATTTCTCTCCTTGTCTTTGACAACACTTGCTGATTGCTGTTGATGTGTTGCAGCCCACGTGTACTAAACGGCGGTCCAGAGTCCGTCCTTTCCTGAGGCCGCATTGCCCCCTTGCTCCCCGCCACCTGACAACGGCCTCACCGCCGTCACCATCGCCACCGCCACCGCCACTGCCGCCATGGCCGCTGCCGGGAGTCGAGCATTCCAAGAAACGGCCTTCAGCTGAGAAGAAGGAAACCCCTCCGGTGCAAGCTGAATGGGATGCCATCAGCTTGGACCGGATCGCGACCAACAATCAACTCGGCCACCCCAACGAGTTGACTGACTGGGAGAACGGCCTGATGCAAACATGGCCACCTAGAATGACGTCACCACTAGAAGTCGAACTCGTGAAGCATGATTATTGTTCAAGGCGAGGATTGTAACGGCGATTAACTACGAATTCTGAACCTCTGTTATTTATTCTGATTTAACGTTTGATCGCGTACAGTATTTCGTCACCGCAGCAGACTTTTTGTTTTAAATGTATCACCCAATTAAGTTTGTTTTTAACGGGTTTTGAAAAGAAGGCGTAAGTTCATGACTTCTTCTGCTGACGTCATATTCAGTTGGGAGACCTAATCTTTATGGACGCTCCTACCGTCCGGTATGACGTCCAAAATTTTGGTTAAAATAAATCGGAAACTTGTATGCAACATTTGTTGGAACGTCTGGTAAACAATATTCATGTTCCTAAATTTGCGGTGTTGGAAGTTTGAAATCTGTTCACGGTCATTATTATTTTTGATGGCCATGGTGTACAACAATGTAAATATTATTTGTACACGTTTACAATGTAATATTTTTAAAATAATAAAAATTATTCTAAAAACTAAAACTTCTTTCTTCTCATCCCTAACCTATCCAATTATCGCATTACTTCTTACAAGGAAAATAACAAAAAGTAATTCAATGATGAGGCAAATCACTTCTGAATTTTTATTTTAAACGTTTGATTACAACCTTACTGAGCATGCTCAAGTAAAGAACTATTTCACACCATTTGGTTTCCTTTCTTACTTTTGTATTAATATGACATCCTTTATAAATCAGTGGCAAATTGTCTCTTCTTTTTTGAAATACATAATTTATAAACAATGAGAATAACTTGAATCATCCCATGCACAAATGACCATCTGATACTACATCTCAGAATTTAAAAATATATTGATATGTTACATGTCTTATCCTCAGAATAAATAGGGTACATTATTTGTGGTTCATCTGGTGTTATTTCCCAATAATGGACACTAGAAATATTAGGTTAACAGAGTGAATGAACGAGATTGTTTATAATTTGTTTTTGATGATAAACAAAGGCACAAAAATATTGTTGTGACAAATAAATAAAAGATGGACGTAGGACTAAAGGACGGTTTACAAAGGATACTCCTTAGTACTACTAAACTTTGTTGCCTACTTCTACCATTTGGAACTACTACTACACATTATTGCCTACTTTTACCATCTGGAACCAATCACTATTACTAGAGCCCAAAGTTCAGGCATTTATTGTACCTAAAATAGGCAGGCTAAAAGACATTTATTTTTACTAAAACAGACATGCAAAAAAGGCATTTATTCTGGCCAAAGTAGGGGGTAAAACACACAAAACATTCCAAAATGAATTAAATTTAGTGTAAAAAATGAATAAGATGATTCACATTTTTATTTTGACTCTAAAACTTACGTTAGAACTCACATGGAAGGAAACTACCTTTTCTTTGTAATCTTGATTCCACATGGCCATCCGGTGTGATAGCCACAAATTGATTTTACTTGGGACACTATCTCTTTGAAATGCTATTGTGGAACTTGAACTTTCTCGCCCTTACGAACATAAGAAGAGAAAGTATTGTTATTGCAAACTAAAAAACGGCGAATTTTTGACACAAAACGTCTTGAATCTTGAAACGGCACAGTGAAAATGGAAGTATATTTTTTGTTGTAGCACTGAAGAGGGTATATCATATAATGGCATCATCTTCCTTTTTCACTTAGGCTTTTAACAAAACATCACCATGCCTTCATATTATCCAGGCTTGCAGGTGTGTTTCCAGCTTGACTGATATCAGAGACAGAAGAAAAAAAACAAAATAAGGGCAAAAATAAGGCCAAAAAGCAAAAATAGGCATCAAAAGCTAAAATAGGCAAAAGGAAAATCTACTAAAACAACCCCAGAGGTACAATTAAATGATTCCTATTGTTAAAAGTCATCAAATCATAACAATAAAAAGTCATTTTGCCAAACTTCCTGGCTCTAGTTATTACAATCAATACTATTTACTGATTTATTTAAATTAATTTGACCCGCTTTAAATTTCTTGTTCATACTGCCACTGTTCACTTCATACCTTTGTTTATTTGGGCACACTTTTGCATAACGATTAAAAGCTTTTACAATTAAAACATAATTTGCCAAATGTTGGACACTTTCTCTATTCATGCTTAGTACCGTAGACATTGGAAGGTGGAAACTGCCCATGTATTTTCCCATGAAAATGAATATGTACACTTACCCCATATAGACACCAGGCATCTGACTTAGGAGTCATCCATAAATTACGTAAGACCAAACATGGAGGAGGTTTGAGGCAGAGTTATGCTACGATACATAGGGGAAGGGGGGGGGGGGGGATTAGCTTAATGTTACATAACATTATTTTTTAACATTCGCTGAAATTATTTATTTTTGTTCAGTCTTATACTAAAACACTAAAATATTAAGTAATTTAGGTCAAATTTAGTTGCTGTCTCAAAGAAAATTCTGTGAATTCTAGCGGCCAGCTGCTCTGATCAGTAGTTTTTCTTGGTATTCCGATCAATCCCAGCCAAAAGCTGGAACAGTACCCTAACAAACAAAACATGGACTACACGCGATCTTACCTTCCTCTTCTTTGTTGCTTTCCTTTACTACCTACCAAGCAAAATCACATGCACTATACTTACGGGACTAATGACCTCCGTAGATGACGTACCCTCATGACATACTAACAATCAATCAAGAATTAACTAAATATACTTTAAAAAATTAAATAAATGAAAGTGATTATGTGTACATTGTTAGAATAAATGGAAATAGTTTCATTAATTTTTTGATTCAATCTCTAGGATTATGAAGAAAATATTTTAAACTTATCTGTATTCTAGAATCCAATTAAATTGACATAGACTTTACCCAAGCGACATTGTCTTTGTTGTCATCATCAAGTGAGTGAATGGCTTTGTCGTCAAACATTTTCATGTATAAGCGTTCTTTCTTCACCTAAAAATTGTCCCCAGATTAATTGTTAGGTGTAGACAATTAACTCTGACTTAAATTATCACAAATTTTAATATATATTAATACAATTTTTTTTATGTAATATATATATTTTTTACTTCTAGTAAATGGGGGAGGGGACATTGTCGCAAGCATTATGTAATTATTTGGGGGCAGATCAAGCATGTGTTACAGGTGCATTAGGGAGAAGGAGTATTCAAAATACTCAAAATTAGCACTAAGTAATTATGGACGGCCCCTTAGCAGTTTGCTCTCCAACTACCATAATATGACAATCTTCTCTTTTACTAATATTAATTTTATGAGTTTCTTTATTAATTTTGAAAAGCTGATGATGAATTTATTCAAATACACATCGCTTTCAATATTTATCTTGGAAGATTTTAATAAAAAACATTGGAAATGATGGTTTTGCTACTTGTACTTTTAAAGATTTAGTAACTTCATTTGGACTATGATTTGCAGTAAAAGCACCAACCAGGGAACCATCTCACTCCTTCACTTTAATAGACAATATATTTACAAATTTAGATGAGAGGGAGAGCACAGCAGGTGTACTGAATACAGACATTTCTGATCATTATGCTATATACATTAGACATCAAGCACAACACCAAAAACATAGCAATAACACAAAACAAATCACAAGATTAATGCCAGACACAAACATACAAAAACTAGGTCGACTTTTAGAAGCACAAGATTAGACTTTTCTAAGAAATAGAAAATTGTAATGATAAACAGAACTCATTCATGGAGGTATTTTAAATGATTTTCAACTCTACTTGCCCAGTGATATATAAGTATACAAATTGCAAAAATTACAAATTTCTTTTATCCCAACAAACACAAACTGTTAAGAGGAAAATTATCATCTGGCATAAATTTCATAGAGGAACAAAATTACAAATATATCACCTTAAATATAAAGAATTAAAAGAAAAATACCAAAATCTACTAATGAAAGATAAGAAAGATGCAGTATGTAACAGGTTAGAAAATTCTGATAACATAAATAAAGCAGTGTGGGAAATTGTTAACAGACACAAATCCAGGGATGGAATAACAAACATTCAACTAAAAAACAATGAGGGAGTCACAGTAACAGATCCATATAAAATAAATGAAAACTTTAGCTGTTACTTTACATCAATATCTCAACCAATTTTACAACAACAGAATAAGAAGTGTAGAAAACACAACAACATATAGTGCACTTACAAATTCCATGTTCTTACATCCAACAATAGCTAAAGAGATAGAAAATATCATAATGAAATTACCAAACAAATATCAACAGGGTGGAATGGGATATCAATTATGGCATTAAAAAATGTGTTAATTCAGTAATATTTCCATTGGAACATTTAATTACCTCTGTACTTAAAAATGGAATATTTCTAGACATCATTAAATTTTAAATAATTAAACCTCTCTTTAACAATGGTGAGACAAACATGGCATCAGATTATAGATCAATATCACTTATATCAACATTTGGTAAGATAACAGAAAAGGTCTTTTTAAATAGGCTGATAAGATATTTCGAATAAAACTCACTTCTGTAAAACTATCAGCATGGTTTTAGGAAAGGACGCTCAACCATCACTGCAATCACAGATTTGTACAATACTATTCTAACCAAGCTTAATGGTGGATTGAAGGTTAGTGGAATATTTATGGATATGTCCAAAGCGTTCAATAAAGTAAATCTTACCATACTCTTAGACAAACTAGAAAAATGTGGAATAAGGGGAATAGCCCATAATCTTCCGCAATTATTTATCTCTGATCACCAACAATCTACAAAAACACTCTACTTAGAAAATAACACTATAAACAGATGCAGATCAAACATGCGTTACAATGCAAATTACAATGCATGGTGAAGTTCCACAAGGATCAGTGCTAGGCCCATTCTTGTACATAGTGTATGTCAATAATTTTCAACTAACCAATTGCACAAAACTCACAATGCATGCAGACGATACAACGCTTCTATGTTGGCACAAATCAAGATGAATTGAGTAAATTAATTAAAAGCTGCCATATAGAATCTGTTCAATCATACAATGAAATTGGTCTAAATGTTAATGTAAACAAAACAAATATAGTAATGTTTACATACAATCCATGAGACAAAGAATCCATTACAACAAATATATAAAATGAACCTATACCAAATGTACAGATGATCAAATTCCTGGGAGTAGAGATGGTCACTACCTTACCCTGGGAGGGTCACATTAACAGAGTGTGTAATAAACTGAGCTTTTTGAGATTTTTGTATTAAGAAAATTTAGTAAAATATTAGGAGAAAGGGAACAAAAAGCAATTTATTATGGAATTATATATCCTAGTTTGTTACATTCAGTTCATGATGTGGTCTAAAATGGTACTTGTACTATCAAAGAACCAAAATAAATTATAATTATTAAAATGATTATTAACTCCTAGGCAATTATATAGGGTGATTTCATAACTTCATTCAGGTCTTTGTAGCAGTGAACAATCATCAAGGGGTTTAGAGGTTTTTGTGTCATGATACCCTCAAGGAAGGACTTTAAGAAGGTAAAGCAATTGTTCTATTATCACTGACGACATAGACACAGTCAAGTAAAGTAGCATGTGCTTTTGTACTTTAGGATGGAAAAAATCCTTATCAAAACCTGTAATGTTTCAATAGTGGGTGACTGAATTCAGTTGACTGGAAATTTCATTTATGTCAGTAACATGTTCATTAAGACTTATGTCTTTTATTTCTGTGTGACGTCTGTCACAGTTTGTTTAACTAACTTCAAGGACTACATTTCCTTTTTATAAAAATTGTATTTTATCTTTCATATTCTAATCCACATTCTTCCAATTCTCAATTTTTGATATAAAATCAACAAATGAATTCTTAGTTCATTGTTTGATAAAATAATATATAAATAATAGATAAAGTAAACCAAATGGTAAACATATTAGCTTATCATACGTGGATAACATTGACCTTTAGTTCTCTTTTATCTTGCTTCTGAGAAGTTTGACATTAGTATTGTCTTTTTTCAGCAAACAAATTTGTTAATAAATTTCTTAGTATATTCATTCAGTATTAATATTTATTTTAAAATTTTGTAAATTAGTTTCACGAAACATTGAATTAGAAAGTTTAAAAATCTTATCAAGCAACCCATAAACAATTGCAAGTTGAATGTGTTGAATAATAAATCAGAGTCCTTTCTTAGGTCATTGGTTTCATGTACTCAGGCCTTGATTAAGCGCGGAGCGGATGCTCCAAGACCCCCGCAACGAGGAAACCCCTTCAAAATCCATAATAATGCAAATTATTTTTTTTTTTTTTTTAATCAGGAAAGAAATGTATAAAGAATGGAAGGGAAAAATATGGAAACACAAAAATCCCTTGCACCAAGAACAAGCTCCCGAAATGGTAGACTTGATTTTCTCACAGCCAGTAACCTTTGCTGAATGAGGTTAGAACTTTCCTTCTAATTTGTGCTTTCATTTAGGCCTTCATGCCAACAATTGAATCAAGTAATACTGGGATTGTCTGTCTTTGCTGAACTAATCAACATGACGCAGCTCATTTAAGATCCATTTGAACTTATGTTAGGCCACGAAGCTTGATGACTTGTGGTACTGCATTAAAAATTAATTGATTCTGGTATTTAAAAAAAAAACATAAATAGTAATGTAGTTTATGTGGCTTACCTTTTACTGCAGAATTCCAATATGCACAATTATCCATTACACAAAATGGTCTTGAAAAGTAAAAGTCACATAAAATATTTTTCTTAACAAATACAATAATACTGGCACAGCTTTCTGAGAAGAAAATTTAGATTTATCACCTAACCAAGCAAAGATTGGAATTAAATAATCGTATATTATAAGAGCCCCCACATAAAACTGCTCTGGGGAACCCGCAAGAGATAATCCAGTGCTGCGTATACCAATCTGTGTCAACCATTTTCTCTTATTAAAGAGACATCAAGTACTTCTAGAACAAATTACAAATTCAGATAAAAACAAGTTTAAAGTGCCATCTACTGGTTGATACATTATTCTGTCATATTAAAAATCTATATTTTGTATAATATATTTGTATCTAACCATTACTATTTCTCATAGGTTAAAATTTCAAAATTCAATAAATAATGTTCAAGGGTTTTTCTGTTAAATGGTGTGTTAATGATAAATCAGTTATTCTATTAAATGATACATAAGGACACATTACTATTTTATAAAAGGAGGCAAAAATGCAACTTGGAAGTAATTTCATTCTCTTAAGAAATGAAAGACACTGAATCTTGAATTAAAGTCAAAAGAATTCTTAATTATAATGTGAATACCTAAAGTGAGTATAAGAGATTCTAAAAGATTCTTCAAACAATAAGCAACCAAGTAAAGAAGAGTCCATATTCAAGATGTGACTGGCTTTACGAGATGACCCCATTTATGTAATATTATGGCAGCAGTGGCACATTCAAGTTGACCTGTCTTAAATTTAAAGTCTGTCTAAAAATTTAAGAATAGTCAACCAAGCTCTTGATTTTCATGTATCTGCTCATTCTTAAAAACTAATGGCCATTTTTAATCAAATCATCTTGTGTCTGCCAGTAGTCACAGTGGCATTTTTTTTCTTCTTTCTTTCTTTACTCTTTTTTTCCATATTTTTGAGCTCTGCTCTAAATTTGTTATGTATTAGGTAATTTCTTTACCTCTTTGCAAATAGATCCCTTGCCTAAAAATGGAATTTCAATATTTTTGATTTTTTTATTATTTATTTGCAATAGCAGAAATAAGTTCTTTCAAAATGTACCTACCTACCTTTTCTTAGTATTTCTAGATTCTTCTTGGACAGATGTTTCGTCCCACTACACAGCAATGCAATAGGCTCACTGCAAGAGTTCTCCTGCAGTTCCTGAGGTGACATGGGCACGCAGCACATAAGGCATATTACACATTGTTTTTCAATTCAATTATGCCTTTTTTTCCATGTTAAGTTTTTGGTTGTCGAATACTAAAACGGCCGATCCAGGTAGCCGAGATTCCTTAGGCAGTAAGGTCGTGGCGACCTCGGATCAACGGTTTGAATCCCGCCTCAGACATGGATGTATCCGTGATCGTCCCTTTACCCTTCGTCATCATCCTATCTTCAATAAAGAATAAATTCCTGCACGAACAGGAGGCCCGTTTGATACTATTGTTAATATTTGATAAGTGTGAGACATTTATTGTTCAAATCCAAATTTTGTTTGTACATCCATTTCGGTCCCTACAGAAATAGATGTACAAAATGAAGGCATTTTTTCTAGAATGTAGAGGAGCTGAGCATTTGGATTTATGTGCTACTTCAATTATTACTTCCCCATACCATATACGATTTATTATTATTAATTATTTTTTGTATCAACCTGTCCTTCACGATAATACAATTTTATTATATGGAAATTACTCTTCTAGTAACATTTAATCTAAGCCAGTCACTTAGGCAGTTTGAAATGTTTGCAGGAATGTTAAAATCACGTAAGTCGCAATGTTTCAAATCAGTTTTCAGCGCATAGGCAAACATTTCTTGGCTGGAGAAAACAGAAACTGACAATTCATTATATTTATCATTTAATTGAAGGACAATATTTGAAGTCAAATGTAACCCATATAATAAATAATTGGTTAATTTTTTTAGATAATTATGTAAAAAATATTGGTAATCCAAATATCTAGAAAAAGTTTCCTTTCTTAGTACTAGCTCAGAGATTTTTACGAATTTCTGTAAATATTGATCTCATGTTCTTGACGGAAATGCACCCTCTTTGCAACTTTTTTAAGCCAAGTTATTGAAAGGATACTGTCTTCCTGTAAGAACAAATGGATAGTAGGTATAAGATGTTGAAAGGCTAATGGAATGGAAAGAAAGGGCTTCGGAAGAAACAGAATGACACATTTTCAAATGCTTCATTTATTAAAATAATATCTTATTATAATTCGTTATGTTTTTTTTATTGAAATACCTGGACACACAACTTTTCTAGGATATAGCAACAGTGACACTTATATAAATATTTACAAAATTCTTTGAAAATGTTAACGATTATATAATACGAATACATATCGTGAGGTCAAAAATAGACTATAACTTGGTTGTGTATACGCCTGAAAAAGAGAACATACTAGATAAATTAAATCTAATTCAAAACAGCCTCTGAGATTGGCCATTGGTGTATTTCGTACACGCGCAATTAGAAATAAACTGGCCGTATTTCGAGGAGAAGAACGACTTACCTACAGAAGAGAAAAATATATTTCATATGCCTTCAAAGTAGTGGTAATTCCAATAACCCAACGAACAAAAACATCTTTAATAACATATTCTGTAATGAATTCTGCACTGACCATAATGCCAAGATAATAGGCATAGACTAATACACTAATTGTTTATAGTCGAGTACAATATTATTTATTTTGTTATAGAATTAGCACATATATAGTAGAAAAATATTGACTTGTTGATTGTGAATTCCTGCGAAGGGGGAGGACAATGGCAGACACTTCTGTTTTCAATCATTCGCAATTTTTCGTGTTTGTAGACTGTAATATCTCAGTTGCGGGACTAGGTAAAATTTTGAAATTATTACATGTAAAAGTTCAGTATGATGTTAATATGCATTATTAATTTCAACTTTGAAATTTGACTCAATATGTTTTAAAAAATCGTGAAATGTAGGGGAAAATGCTTCATTGGCACCTGTTTTTTAATTGTTTATAGTTAAGTACATTTTTTTTTTTTTGGTACAAAATTAGTACATAATTAAGTAGATAATGTTAGGCTATATATATATATATATATATATATATATATATATATATATATATATATATATATATATATATATATATATATATATATATATATATATATATTTATATATATATTGAGTACTAACTTTTTTATTATGCTTCAAAATTAGTACATGATTAGTACAAAATTATAGGCTAGTTATTTTTGAATTTGGAACAAGGGGTTGCAGTTTGATGAAGGTGCACACTGATGTTTGTCATATTATAGAGTATATATCGCAATATCCCTACCAAAAGTATAAAAAAAATTGGAACCGTTTTTGAAAGAAAAGTTTTTTTTTAATTTTTTAAAATTGCACAAATTGCATGCAATATTGCATGAAAACTACATTTTTTTTTCAAAAAAAAGTAAATGACCTTCTTGAAAGAACTAATTATGAACAACAAGTTTGATTTGAATGAAAAATCTGTCTTTAATTTTGTGATTTTAGGAAGACACAGGCAAAATTAAAACTTTTGAAATTTTCGAAAATTAAAATAGGCCTGAAAATCGGACCTACGCCACCTTTGTATGTACGTGTATTTTACTATATTTTTTAAAGGTATTTAAAGAAAAAATTTAAGCCGTTTTCGAGAAAATTTTGAAAATGTACCGGTAACTACTTTAAAAATTTAAAGAAATTTTAAAGAATTAAAAAAAAAAATAATTGAAGCGCCTCGAACCGTGCTAGATCGACCAGCGAATATTATTTTAATCCCGAATAACCTTGGTTGCTCACAGCATCACAATAATATCAAGGGAGCAAAGCTCCATCTCTTATTCGAACATTGAAATATGCACTAATGATACGTGTTGAAATACATAAAAAACAATAAAATTAGGAAAGTAAAGAAAACGGAGAAATGTAGGAGTATAGTTTGACACCGGACACATCAAACACGAATCCGGCGTGGTTTTAATTCTCCTAATCTTTCGCACTGTGTCGGCGCTGTGAAAACAACATAATGCATCCAGCTTCATGCAGTGCTTCGAAATCGTCCTTCTTACAGATTCGAACCACACTCCCAAGGACAGATTATCGTCCCCCGCACTAACCACTTGCGCCACCTCGAGGCACCCGAAGAGTTTCGTAAAGAAAGAATATAAAGTATATACCGGTTTTGGTTTGTAGACTTGAAACTAGAGTGCACGGAAGTCGTTCCGTGAGTCGACGACATCGTGTCCTGGATATAAGGGCTAATTCAAAGTAGTGACCAGTAGTGACAATGACACAATCTACGAACAGTTAGCAATAACGATAACCTTTCAAAATAAAAAGATGCGCATTAGTAAAAAAAAAAAATTGTAAAGTCACATTTTCTGGACACGATCAACATAGGCGAGCACGGACAAAATCGTTTGTTTCTTTAATGTGCTTAATGTACTTAGCTATGGTTTGATAAATACGATTTGACCCATTTGCCTGCAATGCCTCCAATCCCTAGAATTTCTAGTTTTGTTAAAAGTATGATGGTCAATAATGTAAAAGACTTTTGAAAAGTCTAAGAAAAGGCCAATGAAAATTTCTTTCTGGAAATGGCAAGAAATATGACATTTAAAAAGGAGAAGATGGCTATGCCTGTGGATCAATTACTTCTGAAGCTATGTTGTGCATTTGTGAGGACATTATATGCATTGAGGAACTGTTTGAGACTATCATTGAAAAACCTTCCCAGAATTTTTGAAAATCCTGATATCAGGGAGATAGGTCTGTAGATCATTGGATCATAACTATTGCCCTTTTTAAACATTGGTTTAATTTTTGCCATTTTGAATATATCTGGGAATATGCCCTTTTTAGAGAATAATTGCAGATATGAGAGAGCAGTTGTACTATCCATGGAGCACTGTGTTCGATAAAAAAAACTGGAATGTTGTCCAGGCTGTTGAGAATGTATTCTTTATTTGTCCAATGATTTTAAAAATTTCAGAGGGGAAGGTTTCATATAAAATATGGAATTTACAATTTATGTAACATTATTGTTTAGAGAGCGTTGAGAGATTAACTTTTTACCAATTTGTAAAAAGTGTTCATTGAATATATCAACTATTTCTTGTGGGTCTTGTAAAGTTTGGTATTTTGTAGTGGAGTTCTATATTTTTTTCTGTTACTATTAGTTGGTGCTGTTGTCTTTTTAATAATGTTCCGCATAGCTTTTGTTTTGTTATGTGCATTTGCAATGTACGTATTATTTGTCATTATTTTTGCTTGCTTGATTACATTTTTTAGGATCAAATTATACATGAAATTAAGTTTGAGTTACATTTGTTATTTGTTAGGGATTTATACATGTCGTGTTTTCTTTCACATGACACTGATACTTTTGGTAGTCTAAAATTTGGTTTTCTTATGTTGGATCTTTTTGAGTTTTTCAGGAAAAATAGCATTGAAATATCTTAAGTATATATTTATGAATGAATTAAACTTATCAATAGTAACAGTTACCTTATATACTTCATTCCAGTTTTCAAATCTGAGTAAGTTTTGAAATTTTATTATGTTTCCTTGGAAATAGTTTCGGATTTCTATGTAAGTTATCTCTTCTGTGATTTTTGTTCCTGTTCGTAGTGTTAAAATCTGGGCAGTGGGGTCACTGAACCCTGTATTAAATGTAGCAAAAGAAAAACAATGGTTATTTACATCTATTATTATTTGTTCTATAGCAGTGCTACTATTTTTGGATATTCGGGTTGATGTATACATGGTTGGTTGTAGATTGTATGATTATAGTAGGTCATTAAACACATTTTCATTACTAGATTGTGTGAGGCAATTTATATTGAAGTCATTGCAAAGATTAATTTTATACTGTCTGCCTTTTTATATTTTTGTTAGAATAACTTCAAGATTTTTTTAAAAGTTTTTCAAAGTCCCAATAGAGCTGTAATATGTGCATAAGACTCATGATTTTATTATAGTTAAATCAGTGATGGATATTTCAAAGTCTTTCTCTTTTGTAAGATGAATGTAATTGGTGTAGGATATAAAACGAATAGTAGTCCTATCTTTAGTGAAAATGCATATCCCACCGTAAGCCTCATGTACATTGTTAATATTTTGACATGAGCTAAAGAGAAGTCTGGTATATTTGCGTTATCTAATTGTTCTTTAGTTAGCCAGTGTTCTGTAAAGCACAATATTGAAGTGTCGTTGAGCTTTTCCTGAAGATCTCCTGAAGATTTCTATATCAATGAGTTGGTTTTTGACAGTACATTTTGATAAAGAATGTGAAAATAGTTTTTATTTTTGTAGAATGTCTGCTTTTTTGTTGATGTTTCCTGCTAATGGTTATACGCAGGACTTGTTTTTCGGTTGCAATGGAAGTTGTAATTACGGATGAGATGGGGAGAAGGAAGTGTGGAAGTAGGAGAAGGAGCTAGGGAGGGTAAGATAGGTGTAGAGGAAGTTGAAAGAAGTAGAGTGGATAAACAAGTCATGGAGGCCGGAGGAGGAACTGGAGAGGGTAAGAGAGGTGTGGAAGCATATAAGACTTACAGCTCTGTTAATACTAACAACCATAATTGCAGATACAATTGAATGTATAATTGCAATTTTTCTTCATGAGAATGATTCACACAATTTAAATATTTCATCAGTACCAACTGCAGTTTCTAGAGAATGATAATGCAAAACAATGAACCACAATGTACTAATTGGTACCTTATACTACACTCAATGGTACCTTATTTTAGTGAATTGATATACTCCAAAAAGTGCCAATTTTTTGACTGAACTGAATTTCCTTAGGGCTTAAAGAATTTTTTAGCATTACAAAAGCAAAATGACTTCACTACATTTTCATACACAAATCTCCTAAACATATGAAAAAAACATTTCTTGGTATCTCCATTTCATTTTTGGTACAGTATTTGCAGATTCATAGGGTGAAAATTCATCTGAAAATCATTGTTTCAAGCTTAACTAGCCAAACAAAAGACTTGCAACAATATACTTTCTCAAAGTCCAAAAAGTGTAAGAATACTATTCACAATTAGATGAGCATCTTTATCTGTTTATAACTTATATATCTTTTTGTTTAGGAGGTGATACATTTTGGTACAATGCCACACTTGTCTAGAACAACTTCCACAAGCAATAATTAACACGAGCAAGTTTTTCTAGAAAGTATTGTACATGTCAACAATTTTCCCTATACATAACCAAAATACTAATCAGAGAATTAGTGCCCAACAAATTTTTCTTTTCAGCTTTCTCTTATCCTGCGAGCTAACATTGCTTCAAATGTCAAATTTCTCTCCTGACAAGAGAAACTATTCAACAATTCAAGGGACAAAGAAGTTCCCAAAGTTGTCACCAACTAATGTTGCATTTCAGCTCACCCATACAGGGCTCTAAGGCATGACAGAACAAAGGCTTCTTTATTCACAAACCATCCACCACTCGCTGCACACCACGTTCTTCAGTCAAACTCATGTCAATGCCGTACAGTTTTGCTACTAGCATATAAAAACACTTTGTAGAATAACTCATTATTCATTGGACAATTTACTACAATTGTATATTACAACAATACAATAGATACATCAAGTTGGAAATTGACTTTGCAAATCAAAATTAAAAATAAACTATATTTTCCACATCAATTAAAATTAAATTAATATAAATAAGTACATCAAACATATCTCTAAAGGCACAAACAAGACCTGAAGACTGGTGACCAAGTATAATTAAAAAATATGTAAATATACACTTATTATATATTTAAAAGAAACTTAAAATAAAAAACTTAACTTATATTTAAAATTAAATATTTAAATTATATTAAAATATACTTCTTATATATTTATTATTATATACTTTAAACAATACATAAAAATATGGAGGTGTAAACCTCCTGGTCTCCTGGACAAGAAGATCAGGCAACAGGCCTAGCAGCCTGCAGTTTATGGTGATGATGATGATGATAATGTATAAGTATAGTTGTTGATCTTATAACATACACGTAAAGTCACTGAGCTGAAAATTTTGTTATTTATTAAAATAATATAAAATTGAATTAAATTAAAATAAAGCAACAGGAAAAGTTGGAAATGCTGAGGAAACAGTGACCACTACGAACAAGAACGAGGAAGAGTAGGGTCGAATCCAGCCGATAATTTGATGAGAGGAGCATAGCAGAATCTGCTTGGTCAGACGAAAGAGCAAGCCTTCACCTCCATCTTCAGGTACATTTCTTTAGCTAAAATTAAATTCAATAAATTAATTTTGGCCAAAGAAATGTACCTGAAGATGGCGAGACACAGATCTCCGAAACATTATGTCAACACTTGGTGGTGAAGTACACCTACTTTCCTCATTTTTATTTACTGAATTTTAACCTGATTATAATAAATGGAACTTTTTGTTAATACAAGTATGACAGGCAATAAAAGTGACTTAATAAAATCCGAACATGTTAATTGTTAAAAATGACAAAGGCAGTCAACTGCCTTCAAGAAAATAGAATATATGTTAAAAAGTTGGGGCCAACTAAAAAAAATGAATTATTCCTCTTATTTTAAAATCTATAACAGTACATTACATAAACAGGGGTATCCTATAAAATCAATCAAATCTTCATTATGGACTCTTCTTTATCAGGTCTCTTATTCTCTAAATTCATTACTCCCTTTAGATTCTCATAATTAAGAAACACCATCCAACAATGAAAAGTTATTTGGAGAATCTCAAATTTCTGTGTCGCAGTGTTCCCACTGTTGTATTGCAACTAGGAATTCAACAAGGAGTGTACCAGAAACATATCCTTTGATTGCAACCTGATAACTCCTGAAAGATTCTAGTAAATGTAGTGTGGGAAATTCCAATCTGTTATTTCAAAAATAGAAAAATTATGCTAAACTACTCATGCCTTAAAAAAAATTGTAATACATGACCTTTTTAAAGGACTGATTTTTTAGCACAGATTCTATTAAACAAAAAAAATTTTCATCAATATTGTACTTTTGCAATGTAATTTTTTTGTAATCACAGTGAGTTTGCTGAAAATGGGAGCATCACCACTTTCTTTATTGTTCTTTGCCATAAGGAAAAAAAAATAAAGAAACACTTTGGATCCGTTTTGAAAAAATAGTTGTTTAAAAATTGCCTGTCTTTCACGCAAAATCTACTATCTTTTTCGAAAAATTGAAAAAGAATTTATTTTAAGATCTACTTTTGATTATCAGACTTCAATAAAAAAAATCCTCGACATTATAGTTGAAGGAAGACGTCGATAAAAAGAAGAAACTTTTCTGTTTTCGAAAATTCAACGAAAATGCAACTCAACATTTGCTCTTTCTGAGGAAAATAATTAAAGGAAAAATTTGGAGTATTTTTTGAGAAAATGTTGACGTTTTGCGTACAGAATCAAAACAAAAAATCACAATATTATCCGTTTCAAATTCAAGAACCCGCAGCATCAGTCTCGAGGAATATCATTTTTAGTGAAAATCCTGCTTACGGTTTAGCTGCGGGGCAGACACGGACACAACACAACGTTTTATAGTCAGTCGATTTTTCAGTGTCAGGGTCCCTCAATACATGGCATTCTGAGTACACAACGTACTAGATGAAGCAATTTACTTCATTTTAAAACAAGATTTATCCACTTTTTCGTTGCCAGGGCGCAGAGAGTATTATACGAGCCTGATAATGAGTTTTTTTTTTGTGTAAAAAAATCGCAATATTCCGGTGCACGATTACAACACTTTCTCTTATTACGAAGTAAGGCCGTGAAAGGAAAAGGAGTGAATGAAGCACTTTTGGGCACAAGTATTCGCGCGCGAAGAAAGTTGAATTTGCTCCATGTCGTGAATGGCGAAAGGCGCAAACTATGTAGGAAATTGTGATATACAATAATAATATCATGGATAATGTCACTTATTTTACTGAGTTAAAATAGGATCGTGTGTCCAATACTTCCTTTCAGCCTTCCTTTCCTTTTTTATGCGACTTAAAGTATTAACCGGTAAAACTTCGTGGAAACATGAATTCATTGAAGTAAAACTGGGAAACGATGGTAAAGTTTCCCAGTCTGGTTAATGATATGTCAAGTTTGGAATTAAACGAAGAAAGATTCTGCGCTAATTATTGGACTGCTTAATAAACATGTGAAGGGAATAAGTAGCACCGAAATGGAAATTATAAAATATTACTTTTGTCAGAAGCCAACTGCAGAAGACGATTAAATCGGTCCAATAATGACGTGATCACAATGCAACATTTTCTGTGGGGAAAGGTAGTTTTGGTGCTTGTGGCTGTAGTTGCCATTCTTCAAGTTGTTCACTTGGTTCTCCTTAGTAGATTAGAGTCTAGACATCATAGACATGATGAACAAACCGATCCTGTGTCATCTTCAGGAAATGAGGTTAGTTTCCACAACCTGTTATTAATGAATTCAGTATCACCGGCACTCCACCTTTTTTCTTAAGCTTAATATCCGTGCAAAATCTAAATAGTAACTGGGCAACACAAAAAGACACATGCCAAAGAAGTCTAAACCAACATTTGAGAAACAAGGTTGTAACCACCGTAATTCTCTTTTTTTTCTGTATTTCTGTGAAAACAACAACAACAAACGTTTTGAAAAGATGCCTTCAAATGTAACGGAGAGATTTACAAATTTAATTAATGAATGTAACAAAGGATAACTGTTGTAATTTGTAATTTTTTTTTTTTCTTCTCCATTTTCCTTCTGTATTTTCTATTATCAATTTCTTGAACCATGAATAGTTTTTAATTTTATATTCATACTTGCATTTCTTTTTAATATTTAAGTGCATTAATGTTGTAAATTTTTTTTTCTACTTACCTCCATTAGTTTTCACTACTCTCATCTTACATTGAGGTGGATCTGAGTTTTGAAGTCTGAAGGAAAGGGGTGGTGGTGGTGGTGGAGTTGAATCTCCTTAAAAGTATTGGATAAAAATCTCTACAAATGCAGTATTAAAAAATGTTTTTATCAGGGCACTAATTCTGATGACATATCATCTTTTCACTAGTGCATTCTGGATGAAGCTAACATGTAAAGAAATGTTTATGACGACATAGAGATAATAGAATCATATAGTTATAGGTTGTTTTTTGCCATTTTTTAAATTTTTGTTTGTTTGCATAATTTTTGTTATTTTTATGTGTTTGTTTCCTTTTCTTTTTTTTTTATTAGTGAATGTTTCATGAATTTATAATCCTTCTCAAAATTACTCAGAGATTCACATAATTTCCTCGACCTTTCAAAACTGTTGATTGAAAGATCAGAGTTAAGGATTATATTTCCTCCTAAAATAAAATCTTTAGTTTAAATATAATTTTTTATAAATAAATTTTATTTGAAATTCATATGAATTATAAAATCTATTGGATAAATGAACACAATTATAATTTATTTTAGTATTAAAAAAAACATAATTTTCTCCTTATTTTGATGTAATTTTGTAGGTCATTTTTCTCTTATTTTTAAGCCATTTTATAGGTAATTTTCAAAGCATTTTTAGATCATCAGAATCTGAGCTCTGGTTATTATACTTGTGAATCTGTTACAAGCCCAGGTCAAGGAAGGAACTGTGCAATTGGGCTGTGTTTTCACTACTGAAAAGTTATCACAGTTAAAAAAATTCCATTCTCAACAATTACCGTGTTGATAATGGTAATACAAATATTTAATTTTGATGTTATTTAAATTTGCTGGTTACAATTCTAAATCAGTGAATTAATTTATTAAAAAAATAAACACTACAAGCAAATTGAATAAAAATAGAGCTAACTGTTCAAAAGTGGGAAGTGTTGGACTTAGACTTTTCTGGTTAAATTTTGTTTCTTGCAATCAGCATGATTGCAAGAAATAGGATCTCACTGAATATTTGTTTTAGACTCCAAAAATTGCCTTCCTGTTTTATATTTTACTAATTTGCTGTCATGAAATAATAATAATAATAATAATAATAATAATAATAAAAATAACAACAATAACAATATCAACTATAACAATAATATCAACTATAACAATAATATCAACTATAACAATAATAATAATAATAATAATAATAACAATAACAATAATAATAATAAAGTTTGTTGAAAAAAATTATTTATAAAACTTAGAAATTCTTAAAATTGTGAGGTTTAGCAGATTAATTGTTTTATTCTTCTTGTGAGAAATAATTCAAGTGGTATAGAACTATGTCAGTATATTTAATTTTTTTTATTCGTAATAATAACATATTCTACTACGTTACGTTGAAATTCGAAGGTCAATACTAAACCATTTTCTTTTTTGTACAGTGGACATTCTTTCCTCTCTTTTTAAGTTGAATGGATGCATAAACACTTAAATTGCATATTGATAGTGTTGTTAATATGGCTAACAAATCACTGGGTTATTTTTTTGAACTTGATCATAAAAATTAAGTCAATACAGTATTGAGACTTAGGTAGGTCTTAACACGAATATGTGTGTTTTTTGGTCTCCACATTTTGTTGGACTAAAGACTAAAATCAAATGTCAACGATGATTTACAATATGCTTTGAAAATGAACACTAGATCATATCCACCCAGAAGCATCATCAATGAATATCTGTTCACTCATTTCAATTTGGAAAGTTTGGATTCAAGGCATAAAATAGCTCAAATCATTTTGATTATAAAAACATTGAGAAATTTTATAGATCTGCTCTCTCATATTTCATAGGCATTGGTTCCTCTGTTTACTTCACCATATCAAAATATATTTTATCTCCCACATTTTTTGACAATTTTTTGACAGGCTGAAATGTAGTGTACAGTACAACCAAGGGAAGTCGTTTAAACTTTGCGCTGTACCGGTGTTAACTAGGCAGTTATAATTCTGGAGGCTTTCTTGATAAGTGATGTCTTATAAAAGTAAATTGGTAATTATGTGTTAGATAGACTCAAGGATGTTTATAGGGAACGCGAGAGCCGAAGGCCCGAGCCTTGCTGTGGCTTGAATCCGGGCGAGCGAAGTAAGAAAACTTGCCCTTGAAAGTAAATTGGCGTTACAATGCAGTGGGGACAAAGCATATGAAGGGTGAACCATGTAAATCACCTATCCGTAAGTTTTATTCATTTCTATTAGAGCACGTACAGTAATGGGGGCTTAAGCCCCGCCGCATCTCTAAGGGTGTACCATATACTAAATTTTAACCCTGTAACAGATGTCAATATTACAAAACAGCAAAATAATGTATATTACCCTGGATTTGGGGATACACGTTCGATATATTTATGTATTAAAAAAAATTCCTTTCCTTTTTTCCCCGTGAAAGTTACTCTTAAAAATCCCATCTACTGATTTCCCTGTTGATTGCAGCTGAATTTTAATTAGAATGTCTGTGTCTGCAGGTGGATGCTGCTTTTGCCATTCTTGCACGTAACCTGCACCAAGGCAGAGTCCTCGATGCCAGTGGGGAATACCAGGTGGTACCCAACCTAGCGTTGGGCACGAGAATGCCTGCAGTTCGCTCTCTGGGTGCTCTGCCTGATGTCACACTTGCGACTCAATGCTCTTATAATCATCTGTACTCTATTGTACCTCTGGTTCAACGGTGGCAGGTGAGCTTAATTAATTCCCGCTTTTAATTTGAATTCTGAAGTGACAGCACTAAATTGACCAAAATTCAAAACTCATTCTTTTGAAGGTAGGAACTCTTTCAAAGCGATGTTTCTTTAATTAAAAATCAAAAATCAAAACATTAACAACACAAAATTCACAAACTTTATATTACATTTTTTGACTGTTTTGGCCAGGTACAGTTCTGAAAGAATTAAACACTTTCATGTGAGCCCAACATGTATTAAATATTTTGTTAATATATGCAAAAATTAAAATGTTGTTAACTTATCATTGCATATTTTATTTATTTTTAATTTATTAACTTAAGTTAAATCTGTTTGAAATTATTGACATATACTAAATAGTTTTGGTATTGATTTGTTTAAAATTTCAAAAAGGGATCTAGCTTTTCTAACAAATTGCAAAGTTTATAGTTATAAGTAAGTTGTATTTAAGTAGTTGCTTTTGCTGTGCTGCAATGTTCCAGTACACTTCTAATTAATTAATTGTATAGTTTAAAAGTATGAAAGTGTAAATATAATTGTTATTGCATTATTGTGAAAGTTTATTTAATGACCATTGTATTGAAATTTCATTGGAAAATATTTCACTATTATTATTATTGTATGTAGACAAGAATTTTGGTTTACTTGTGTAAATTGGACAGTATTGTCTAGACAGTTGATCAATATGTTGACTGAAGTATGTTTTGCTACTCTGCTTGTTTTTTTTGTCCATTGTTAAATCAGTTGCAATATGTGTTGTACAGGGACCTATCTCAGTTGCTGTATTTGCTGAAGAACACGATTTGTCAGAGGCTCTGTGGGCTATCGTAGGCCTGCGCCTGTGTCACACAGAAGTACGGCAGAACGTGTCATTTCAGCTTGTGTCGCCTCTACTTGCTGGAGGCCATCCGCCCCTCACAGCTCCTCCTGACTCTACATCTCCCTGCCATCTCAAGAGGACACAGAGGCCTGACCAGCACAACTACGCTGGCTCTCATAGCTTCCCCAACAATCTGCTACGCAACGTTGCGAGGAGAGGGGTGGCAACTGAGTTTGTGTTGGTGGTGGATGTGGATATGTTACCTAGTGCCAATCTGCGGCAGGTAATTGCAGACCGAGACCAATCTAATACACAGGGAATAGATTAAACTGTTTCAGATGTCTGGATGATATGTATGCTAATTACTTTAATTTATTTTAATTGCATTACAAAGTAATTTGACAACATGCAACTCAAACCTCTCAATATTCATTTACAATGAATCACATAAGCAAGTTCTGAAATTTGTTTAATTCTAGATGTTGATTTAGCCAAGATTGCTTTACATTGTGTGGTCCTGGCCAGGGCATATTTATGACTGAATACTGAATAAGTAAAGTTGGAGGTTAAGGTTGGTGTAACACAAACAGGGGTTAGTTTGCATTGAAATTGACTGGGCACTTGCTACTAAGGTCAATAGCTTTGCCAATTGTTTTAGAAGTTTAAGTTGCTCCTGTAACCAAGAACTTGGCTCTTAGTAGCACCATAGATATGTATTTATAGAGTAGTCCAGCTTCGTGTTAAATGCTCTATGGTGACATGTTAGTCAGCGACTTGTGATTCGCAAGGCAATCAAGGAATATTACAGAGCATTACAATTCATAACACATCATCATTTTGAAAAATCTAATCAAAAAATTAATGTTTTTTATGAATATTTTTTTCTTTATGCCTATAAATAAAACATGTGAAGTAGAACTTTTGAATAATTTTTAAATAAAGAAATGATTTAAATCTAATGAATGTTGTCCATTGAAAGTGAATAGTGGAAGCATGAGGAAGAACAAGTATTTCTATACAGTTCACGAAAATATCTGGAAATGTTAGTAATCTAAGTAGTAAAGAAGGGTACCTAGGAGGTAAAAAACATCTGTTAGGAGGTAATAACAAATTTCAGTCTTTCCTTTCTAAGTCTATTGGACAAGTAAAAAACAACATAACTCAAGAGTCCTTCCCTTCAATATTGCTGCATTTAATTGCAGAATAGTGCGCTCCTTTTGACATGCATTGTTATAGGGTTAACTGGAAAAGAATAAGAATTAAGTTGGGGCGTATCGAAAATGTTCTGATTCATGTCAAATGTAAGGGTAAAAAATTTGTTTGATTTAATTTTACGGGTTATTTAATGACTTATCATTGAAATTTTAGGAATATAAAACCACGAGGTCATGAAATAGTATGAATTATCTTTTAAGGTTTTGACCAGCTCTTAATAAACGTAATTTCACAAAAAAATCCATATATTTCAGTAGCAGCTATCCATAGTTTTACTTGGTCTTCACCAGGATCACCAGCTGTATGTGTGTACATCCCTAACTAGCCAAAAAACGGGCTGAGTTGTGATACTGTTAAAATATGTATGCTGTGATATTCCCGGAGTATAATTTAGCTTAATAACAATTTGGCAATAAATGTGGCCAACAGATTCTCCCAGAGATCTTCCAACAATGCCGCTGATGCACAAGCACACGGACAAAGTGTGTGTGAATGACATGCAGCACAATTAATTTGGGGTGGTAACGCATTAATGTGTATCAGCATTGCAGATCAATATTTAATAATAATAATAATAATAATAATAATAATATTTATTTTTCAAAACAGGCAAACGCCCCCCAAAAAATACATGTAATAAAGGTTTTATGAATCAATTATACAATAATAATAATAAGGTACAGATATAAGATAAATGTGTAGCATACAAATCGTATCAAAAACAACAGGTTGATATAATACACTAATTGTGATCAAATAATATACTATTTTTTGCTAGAGTTTTAAAGTTATTGATAGATAACGATGTATCGATGTTATATTCATTAAAAATCCGTCACATTCTCCATAATGGCGCGTGATAATACAAATTTGTTCTCGCAGTAGATATAAAAAACATAGGCAATTCTGAATTATTTCGCAAATTTCCAACAGGAATCTTCCATAATAATTTAGACAGAAGTTCACCACTATCTAATTTATAATTAATCAATTTATACAAAAAAACATAAACATTATATTTTCTAAATGAATTTAGAGTACTTATATCCATAATAATGGCAATTTGATGGTAATCATGAGATACTCTTGAAGATGGTAATTGAAGCATGCATGCCATGTAATTTAAAAATGTATGCTGTGTGGATTCAAGTGTTCTAATGTGAATCTGATAATAAGGAGACCATATTTGAGATGCATACAATAAATTAGATCAGACTAAAGAATTATACAAGAGCTTAAGTACATACGGATTTGAAAATTCAGAAGTCATCCTTCTAATAAAACCGAGCATTTGATTTGATTTTCCAAGAATATAGTCAATATGATGATTAAATCTCAGCTTATTATCAAATATTACACCCAAATCCTTGAATAAAGTAACAGATTCAAGACTATATAATATAGAAAACAAATAAATTTGGCAGCGCTATGAGGAATATTACATCTTTTCTGCCTTCCTAAGTCAAAATATTAATTTTTTGAATTTGTCTTTTGATATTTTATTGACAAACTTCTTGAAATGTTGTAGATAGAAATCGTTGCAATAATGTGAATACATTTTTAAATATTCCAATTGTTGATCTAATTCTTAGTTTTGTGCTACATAATGGATAATGTACTCATTTTCAAGCAAATTGAAAATTAACTAATCAGTTTAAAAATTTAGTGCAAATGATTAATTATTAATTGGTTTTACTTAATAAACACTATTTGATATCGTATTTTTGCATTTAAATGAGGCACCTGTCTCATTTATTTTAAATTAATTAATTAATTAATTATCTGTAGAATTATTCAATAATGAGTATGTTATTAAAAGAAACATTTATAAAACCTGAAAAAATTGTATTTTTTGAAATGTAATTTCAGTGTCTTTTTTTTTTTTTATCTTATATCAAATTCAAGAATTCTACAAGAAGTATGTTGTTGCAGGATTTCTACAATTTTGCAGTCAAAAGTAGATTGTTTAGTGAATCTCGGCGTGAAGATAAGACTGTGTATGTTGTACCTGCATTTGAAGTAAGAGAAAATGTTCCTGCACCTAGGATCAAAGCTGAATTACTTCAACTGGCTGATAAAGGCGATTTGCGACCATTTTACATTGAACTCTGTTGGAAGTGCCAGGTAAACAAAACTAAAGACATTAATTATTGTAGGCAAAATTATATTTGAACATTTTTGCTTTAAATAAGCTCTCATTTTGATGCTCTATTATTTGCAATTCCTTTGTAATCTTCATTATTTTTTTTTTTTTTACTTTTTCTAAGGTGTTTCATAATTAATTCTGTTTAAATGTGATTATATATTGACAAATTTTCCAATTACTGTCTAAAATATTTAAAACTGAATATTTTAAAATTTTGCTTGGTCATCGCCACATTTATTGATTACCGAATGCCTTGCCTCTGGCAATTACCTACATTTAATTTCATTAAATTTAATTTTTGTAATCAATGTTAGGTGGATACATGATTTGTAGAAAGATTTTAAGAGTCTTATGCTTTTATTGTATTCTGACTTTTCATTGCTTTAAGGATTCTATTTCAAAGGTATCAAACTACAGTAGACTCCAGTTATAGTGAACATCTGGGGACTAACATTTTTGGTTCACAACATCCGATGATGTCAAAATTAAATAGAATTTCTCCACAATGATTCTTGTATTGATATGTAGATACTGTATAATACATTAACAGCCCAAACTGAAATTTTCGAAATCTTTATTTGATTTTTTAAAAAGGCAATTATTTTCAATTGTTTTCTTCATATATTTTTTATTACGAATTTCTATACATCCTTCTTCAGAATCCATGCTTTCTCCATACTTGATTCTGCATTGTCCACTGTCTCTAAGTATTGTAAAGCAGCCTTGATACCTTTCAATGCCTCTTGCACCATCCCATTCTCCGAAGGCCCTTTTACTCTCCTAATAATGTAGGAGATGCATTTGGTAGTGGGATGGCGCAAGCGGCTAATGAAACTGATTGCTTTTCCGCGCAGCATGGGTATATCATCAGTCTGTGGCGATCGCATGCTTCCTGTCACCTACATAGATAACATACACAATGTGCGTTATCCCGTGGAATATCAAGTAACATCAAGCTTGAAGTGCCGCTGTCAGTTGTAGCCCATGCAGGACACAGTGTTTGTTTCCCTAGTGAAACTAAGTGGCATGGGGTTATCAGTAAGGTCTTCGTTCCGGGTCCACTACCTTCATCTCAGGGGAGATTTCTTTGATTATGACCGATGACTGATATTTTTTTCTAGCTGCATAGTGTTGGAATTTGTGGCACTCAGGCGATATATTATTTTCTATGAGGGAATTAATTTCCAGGTCATTCTATTTCCTCAGGTTCACTATAACCAATCTTCTTTCACTTATTTGTATTGTAAGTGAAACGGGACCAGTGCCTTAAGTTCATTATAACCGGAGTCAATTGTATATGCAACTGTTACGAATGTCTTCGTTTCATTCAGTGCTTTCTAGACACAAATTTTCCCCATCTTCAACCAACCATTTTCTGCAGAAACAAGTGTGTGGAACTGGTTGAATTTTCTAAACTTTGAATTTTTAAATATCTAAATAAGAAACACGTAATATATTGACAGTTACAAAGTGTTGGTGGGAACATCATTCTTTGTAAAAGAAAAATCCAAAAATTCTTGTGAACAAGTTTGTTAAAACTAGAACATTGGGGCAGCAAGACAAAATTTGATGATTTGCTGCAAAAAAGTGCTTTTGGGAACCTCAAAAACCATAATCATTTTCTATTTTGCTTTTAATGCAGTGACTTCATAATGTCAGTGTCCCCAAAAAGTAGGGTTACATCTCCATCAAAAGACGGGAATGTAATTCCTAAAATTCAGAACACTAACCTATATATTATTAGGAAGCATGATTTTTCTGTACATTCCCTGAGAACAAGTGATTGAACAGATTAACTAAAAACTAGTCTAAAAGTGAAGATCATGGACATACTGAAGTATGCCTATGGTTCACGAAGAAATTACTTCTCTAAATGTTTATGATCTTTTTCTGAAAATTGCAATTTTGAGATAACTGCTAGAACCTGGACCGTGTAGTACTGTGTTTTGGTGAGCAGCAGAAGCTTCCCATTGAAACTGGAATGCAAACCCACTGTCCCTGTGTGTTTTTGTGCGTGGTGTAATCTGTTGTGAACTGAAGGAAATACATCTCTTGCATGTCACTATCTATCAGATAAAACTGCCTTGTAAGTTGTCTATTTTCACAAGTGGTTCAGCTTTTATATAATAAAACATGCATAACAATAAATAAAAGTCTAATATGTTCAGATATAACTTACATAATTGTATGTCAGTTGTGCTTGTCTCCAGTTTACATGGTTCTGGCTTTGATCTCCATTGGACACTAAAATTTCTATATTGGTACATGTAACGAGACAATTGCAGGTAATACAATTCATACAAAACAAAAAGGACTAGAATTGGAAAACATGGTGATCTCATTGCAACAAGCACTTAACGTGAAATTATTAGCAAATTTATAACGTTTCTTATTATAGCGATATCTAGTAACATTTTTTTCAAAATGTGAAGTTTGTTTATAGTTTAATGTGGATATAGTAAACAATATTTATTAAGGCTAATCTCTCATTTTCTCAGAGGAAATTCACATGCCTGCCTTTTTTATGTTGTATTTTCCAATCACCTTTGTATGAGCCATTGGACAAACAGTAGCAGCAACGATAACAATAATAATTACAACAACAAAACTTATCACAAACGGTAATTGTACTTCAATATCTCACAGTCACCCGTATACATGACAACATAAAATGACTGCTTAGAAAAGACTCAGCACACACAGAGGACAAACAGAAAGAGAACTTTCTTCCAAGATAGTCAATCTTCCCATGAAAGAAACTTCTGCACTAATGCTCTCACTAAATGCACATTTTGAATTAACAAACCTAATATAAAATGAAAATAAATTCACCAAGCATTCTAAATAATGTATTCAAAACTGTCAAGAACTGACTGAACTTGTGTTCTTTCAATAACATGTGAATTCATAAAAATAAGAAGCATTTTTTATAGCAAGATTGAGGTGAAACCAGAAACCTGTCCCTCAAGGGCAGCGTGTGATGAGGTCCCCAAGCTCTACGATGTAAGCCTGTGGGGCTTTCTACAAATTGTTGCAGTGTTCAAATGCATGGACAAAGACCGAGACCTCACAATGTCGTCGCAGAGGGAACATACAGCTTTGGCTTCAAATGTTAAATGTCCATGACAGAGTGACATCATTAGTGAGTCTCACAGCATTCATATGCTGGCTGACTTGCAGGTATAAAGCAATTTTTATAAGAATGAGTGACAGTTTTCTAAACAAGTGAACATCACGTGCAATTCAGAAAAGTATCCCTTTGCCGTGGCAGCTGTTCAGCCTTGCCTCTGTGTAAAGTGTTTGTTTATGGCTCCCATGAAGATATACAGAAGTCTAAAAATTTCCCTCAGGTACATGCATGTACGCAAGACCGGGAAATAAGGAAATATAATTACGTATGTGGGAAAATGTCTCATGGCGCACTGTATTTTCACCGGATGAGGACATAACAAAAGAAAGTGTCAAAGCCATTTACGAATTAGCCAACTGCAAACAAACGAATGGAAGAAAGAGAGTGTAACAACAAGATATTGCGGAATATCTTGATTATTGAATGACTTTAAATTGGAAAGATGTATTTGTAAACTATGATAAGTTTTGTATAATTATCTGAAGGCTGTGCAATTGTGCAACCTAAGCTTGAATCGCCACTATTTTGTTCTGATTTTCAGTGTTTTGTGTTGTAGGTCCACACAGATTATGAAGCTTGGCAGAAGGAGCCTCCGTCATCTGGATTATCACCTTTGTTTGAGGTTCTCTGGAAAGACCCTTGGGAACCATTTTACATTGCCAGAAATTCAGTGCCATTTTATGATGAACGCTTCAAGCAATATGGGTTTAATAGAATCAGCCAGGTGAGACAAGATGTCACATTGTCTTCAAATTTTTTAAGTGATGTAGTCCTTTTGTTGCTGTTATGTCAGCATGGCTTTCCTAGTGTGGCACTATTTTTACAACAAGTATTCGCAAAGTGGTCTACTAGGTTCCAGAATCTAGAAGAATGAATTTTTCTAAGAGCCTCCATACTTGTCAAGACGATAGAATCTTACTAGAAATAAATTTATGTCCGTAGCACAGCTGACATTCACAACATTTTGCAGGCATAAACTTATGTCAGTTTCATTGGAATAAATAGATATTGTCCTCCCTTTCTGATCTTCAAATGAAAGATTGAGGCACTTTATAGGTGCTATGATTCTGTCACAATTCTAGTAATGGTTTGAAGTTGTAAGAAAATCATAACACAAGGGAAATGCCTCAAGATCTTGGAAAAACTAAGAAATTCTATGAGTTTTAATATTATAGGTGAAAAACTCAACATACTGCTCTTCAGCCTGAGTTTCACATGATAATGCTGTTTCCCTCTCTCTCTCTCCTGGTTTCCTCTGCATCCTCTCATCCCTCCTCCCCTTCCCCTCTTGTCTACTTCTTTCCCTCTCTCCCCATTCTCTCTCTGCCCCTTCCCTCTCTTCCACTCTCGCTTTTGAGTACGTACATAATTTCTTAGTGATCTAGTGAAGTATTTTACACCAGTTGAAATGGCCTTATTTCACTTAGTAATGTATAATTGCATACATGAATGATCTAACAAGAAAATCCTTAAATCAAAATAGCAATTTATTAATATCTTCTACAAGCCTAGAAATGACATACATGCATACTATTATCTTGTACTTACAAAGGAACTGAAAACACCCGTAACACCACACACAGCAGCATGGGTAGAGTCTTCATTAGTCAAGTGCCTTATATTAGTTTCTGGATTTGTATAAAGCAGTGGTTTTCAAACTTTTTGCTGCCTTGACTCCCTTGAGATAACAAATTCTACCCACACCTCCTATCATGAAAATAAAATTGATAATAACAACTTAATATTTTTTCCTGTAAGTAAGGCCATCCATGTATACTTTTTTATTATATACTTACAGTGTACAAAACAATTATTGCCAGTGATATGGACTATTCACTGTTGTAATTATTGAATTTTATTAATGCTTGACAAATTGTGGAAAATTGTAAGTAAAACTATAAAAAACAAACATATTGAACATCAGACAAGTCAAAGAGATGAATGGACTTGTTTGTTGTCACACAGTTCATTGAATCTCGGCACT
This sequence comes from Gryllus bimaculatus, assembly GCA_017312745.1. Taxonomy (NCBI): domain Eukaryota; kingdom Metazoa; phylum Arthropoda; class Insecta; order Orthoptera; family Gryllidae; genus Gryllus; species Gryllus bimaculatus. Next base: position 3,829,535 of record BOPP01000114.1, read on the forward strand.
AATTTAGAAGTGGCAATATGCATCTCATTCTTGAGATTTATTCTTGTTCTATATTGTGTTGTAATTGCCATCATTGTCGAAAATCTTGTTTCATGTAGGTAAGAAGTGGTAAAGGGAAGCATAAGACGCAAGGTTTTCTGTGGATACTCATTCCTTACAAAGCTCTAAAATTCAGATGGTGTTGCAGTTTGATACATTGTCTTTAGAATGTTGTATGATGAAAGATAAATAAGTTATTCTTCTCCTTTTGTGAAATTTGGAAATAATAAGAGCATTATTAAGCATTAGAGCACTACTTTGGTTCAGTTTTATTAGTTACTTTTTATTGTAGTTAGTAGTAAGTTAGTTTTTGCATTTCCTCCCTGAAACTGTCATGCTTCCCTGGGGAGGTATGCCTCACAGTTTGAATAGCACTGGTATAAAGTATCATTTCCTATATAAATATTGAAGATCACTAAATTTGGACTGAAGAGAGTTTGGTAATAACTTCAATTATCAGAAAGAAAATGGATGTTGAGTTGATTCAGGAATGAATGCATGAAATGTTGAATGGGTTTAAGTTATGTAATTCAATGATCATTGCAAATAAATTACTTCTGACTTACATTTTTTTTTATTTAACATCTTGAAATAGTAACTAAAAGAAATTTGAAAAGCTACTTGTAAAAAGTTTTAGAAATTTTTTATCTCTACTTATTTTTTTCAGGTTTGTGAATTGCATGTGGCTGGATATAAATTCTCAGTACTTAATAATGGATTTTTAGTCCATAGAGGTCTTAAAACCACCTCTTCTTTTCATCTAAACAAGGACCTTGACCAAGAGAGAAACAGGTTACTTTTCAGACAATTCAAGGTGGAACTGAGAGAGAAATACCCAGAGTCGTCCAGAAGATGCTACTGACATTTACTACCAGGCTGGGATATCGTTGCTTCTCAGCTTAACACTTCCAAAGAGCAATTTTCTGAACATACTGAGCTCTGCAAATGAAATTTTCTCAGGATCTTAGTCCTTCTGCATCTTCTGATAAGTTTTGAGAAGGACTTAGTCATTCAGGTTTTCCAGAGCTTAAGAAAAATCTCAGAGAAAGACAGTGATATTTGATGATCACAGTTATCTGAAAATGAGAACATAATGAGCCTAGGGAATGAACCTATAGTCCAGGGTGAGTTACTTCAGCTGGAAAAAAAGCAGACTTGTGTGTTCCTCATAATATTAGCAATAAATAATTTGTGCCTTTCCAAGACTCCAAGCATTACTGTAGACTTGGGAGATAACCAACATCATTTATGAAGAGCAAAGGCAATGCAATTCTCATAGCCAGCAAGTGGGCTAAAGTACTGACGGCCTAAAACTAGGTGCACTTCAGGGCTGTTGTAATTTGCAACTCAATTTTGTCAATTCAGAAATTTGTTTTTTGTTTTTGTTTGTATCCAAAAAAAAGTAGATTTTATCTTTGGCAATATGTATAACAATTCTCAGAACTTTGACTCGCTATAAGCACAACCATCTGGGCATTAGAAGAGAAATTGCGTAGAAACTTTCATGCAGTAACAAAAAGTTTCTCAGGAAAATGGCATTACAAACATTTGTTCATTTAATCAGAGGAAGACCTTGGCGAATATTTTTTCCCACCTGAAATGACTTGCCCTGTAAATTGTGTTGGTTTGAAATATCAGTAAAAAGGTTATTTGGCAAACTGTTGTGTTGGCCATTGCTGATGTTAAGATCAAGGTACTCAGATGATTCAGCCAATGTGTGTGTTTCAAAAGAAAACCTTACTGGAGGGTTTAAAGCATAACATAGATAAGTCACCAAATATTACCAAATATATTTATGATATTGCATCATCCGGCAGAATTTATGTATTATTTGGCAAGAAATATAATTGATGTAGATGGAGTACCAAGACCATGGGAAAAAGAGAAAGTAATTCAGTATGATTTCCTATTATGAGAAATAGAATAAATTGTAGTTTATGGACTGATTTTAATTTTCCATTTTGGTAACTAAAATGCAATCACAATAGCAACTATATTGGGAAATTTTCGATATCTTTTTCTTTCATCCATGTAGCCTTTTCTTTCTTTTATCAAAATAGAAACTTGAAACCCTATGATTAACATAAACATTAGTAACTACAAGTTACGAAACAGACAGTTTGCTGAATGGAAATAGCCAGGTCCCAAATTGCCAAGGTCAATTATTTTCCTTGTCAACATTGTTTAATATATTGTTATGACCAACTGAATATTGAGAAAGTCTTCTGCCTAAAATAAGTAATGAAAATCTCTGTTGAAGGGTTAGTTAATATATGGAGATGCATTTCGTTATTTTTATTTAGAAAAGGATCTTGGAAGCAGACAATGAAAACTAGTTTTTGTATTTTGTGTGAACACAATCTAACAGAAGATAATAAGTATGGGAAGATTATGTAAGGAAGCCATATCTTGATTTTTTGAATGTAGATCTCAGTGCACTATTTCTATATAGTAACCTAATTTATGTAATATAAAAAATATTAAAACATAGCTGATAAAAAATAAATGTAAAACTTCAAGGAAAATTTTTAGGGTGTGCCTGCTTAGAATCTTATAAAATAGTTCACTTGAAATGTGAATTAAATGAGAATGCTGTAACGATTATGGCACTACTTATATAATCTGTGTCTTCCTAAAATTTTAGCACGTATTTGAGTGAGAAAACATAGACTGCACAACAAGACATTCTATGATGCTTTTGTCATCAAATGACTTTGGTTTTATAAAGCTTAAATGAAACAAAATGTGCACAATTGCTTACTTTATAAGAGAGAAATTTGTAAGAATATTAAAGATATTTTGTACAATCTTAGATTTAAGCTTTGGTTTGATCTGATATTTATATTTTTCTTTGCCGTGCGTATTTTTATTGTGAATATTGTGGGTGTATCACTAAGTTAATAGCCTACTGTATTTACCCAAGTATAAAATTACCCTCTATGTTTTTGCAACTACAAATCAGTCTATGAGGAATTTATCATCATCTTCATCTTGTTATTGATATTAAAAACATTCTGATATTTTTGAAACAGATGCATTAATACAATTTTTTAATAATATATTTTGCTTAATGCTTTGGCCCTTATTACCTTATTAGGTTTGACTCTTACTAGGGTCGAAGGCCTCAATAAGGTATGAAGTGTTAAACAAAATAAAGTATTGAAAAATTGCATTAATGTGTCTCTTGAAAAAGTCAGAATATTTGTACCATTGAAATTAATTCTCCAAAATTTACATGAGTACATAAAAACCCATTTTTACAACTGATGTTTCCTAGGGTCTTAAAACTTGCTTTTTAGGGCCTTTGGTTGTCATGAGTTATGTTCCTCATGACGTATTCCAGAAAATGAGGTATTTTGATATCTTCTATCACATTTTTGGGAGTTTGACTCTCAATAGGCAAACAGAATCTCATGCTGTAGTAAAAGTACATTTTTCTTTGTGTGCAAAAATTAGATGAAGAAAACTAAAAAAAAAAATATAAAATTTGGGTAAATACGTAATTACTGTGAGAGATTATTTAATGTCATTTTCTACAAAAAAAGTTATTTAATAATAAGTAATAAGTAATTTAATGGATTCACTTTTCCTTTTTGTCATTCTTATACAAGTTTCATTATAATTTATTTGATACATTTTTATTGCACAACAGATTGGAAAATATAATTCTGTCAATTTTGGCATCTCATTGAAATGCTAAAACAATCTTTTAGATTCACAAGCATTTAATTCACAATGAACAATTTTCAATAGTTTCGATATGAAAAGATGACATTGGCACTTGGATGAATCACTTATGATGGCCCCATGAAATATTTTGTAAACAGTTGAAAATTTTAGTGAAAGAAACTGTTTAAACTACATTTTTAATGTCAGAGATGAAAATGAATGCTGGTATGTGTATTAAGCCTTTCATATTATATTTGACAATCTAATACACATTTACATTAAATCATCCTGTCCTTATTTTGCATCTTCCAAGTGCATGACATGCAAAAATTCAGTATTGTTTAACAAAAAACTAATGTTGGTTAATTTTTCAGAACTACCCTTTTAGAGCGATTTCGAGATACAGTTTATTCTTATCTAAAGTTTTCCATTTTGTACAGTAGATATATCTATTTATTACATTATTCTCCCACATCATAAAATGTGTTGTAAAAAGAATATTTTATTTCCATTTTCCTCTTTGGAGACCCTGTTTTCCTTAACATTAGGCTCAAGTTTTGTATGCATGTAAGAAAAATTGTTCCAGATAAAAGTTACCAACATTTTGGAAATAGTTGAAAGACTGCACTCTTATATTCAATACTTGATTTTTTTGTTTCTGTTTCTTTCAGGTAGTAGTAAATAGATAATCTGAAAAAGTAGGTAATTCTAGTGTCAATCTTCAGTGATTCACTCAGTTTTTTGTCAAAGAAAAATCTTCACATGAAGTTTATTGCATAATTTAAAAAATAATGTTGTGTTTTTCTAAGAAGTACATATTTGGAAAACCAATCTAATTGAAGATACTGAAATAAATATTTTCAATTCTTATGTTGAATTATTTATCACGTATATGTCTCTACAAAGAAATTCAAGTATTTTAATTTTACTACTTCAAATAGATTTGATACCAAATGTATACTTCTTACTATATATAATTTATTCGTTTTGTATGTAACAATTGACATAATGTTCATCACAAAAGGAATTTCTGATATATCTTATTTGAAACTTGAAGTAGTATGAAGCCTATGTGAAAGATGTGAAATTTTAATGAAGTAAACAAAAGTAATGTGAAGTAAATAGTTTTTATCAGTAGTAAGAATTAAGCTTTGATTTTTAATTTTTTGGAGGTGGTAATAAGTTATTAAAATTTACAATTTAATTTTATGAATTAAAAACATTGTATGACTTATGTGAATGATTGTTATTGATTTTTGTGATGTTTAAGCCTCTATTTCTATATAGGGAAATTATTGTTAATTCTTTCCTTATCTGTTTCTGTTGCTATTTTTGTTGAAAAGAAACTTTGCTATAACAAGCAGTATGGCAATCTACATTCCTCTGATTGTACTTTTGTATTCATGTTGAGAAAAGAAGTGAGCTTGCAGGGAAAAGTAAGGCATCAAGCAGTAAAATTTGTAAAACAGAATAATGTGTGATATTTTGAATTATTTCAAAAATTTAAGAAAGAAATTAAAATCCTGCAATCACCTGTGAACTACCAGAAAACTTACTGCCCTGCCTTCCACTTTGATTTGAAATGAATTAAAGATTAAACAATATTTGTAAAGCTTTGGCACCAAAAAGTTTTAATCTCTTGTAATTCACCTTTATTGTTTTTCTTTTTTTACTATATTTTTTATGTGTCAATGGTAATAACTTGCATAGATGATTTACAACAGCTGTCTATTGGGAGATGTTTTATATGTAATTTGGCTATCAAAAGCCTAATTAAAATATTGTTCTTTTGTTTAGGTAGTAAGAGAAGTGTACAATTTTTATTACCATGTAATACTCATCAATAGTCATGTCAAAATACCAAAGAAACATGGACTGAATATTTTGTTTTATATCACTAATTGACATTATTGAATAAAAGCACTAGTGAGTTAGCTACTGTGTTTGAAATTTCACCTTGCATTTCCTACTACAAGGTCTAATATTTAATTTCTTGCATTTTTTTGTTCTGTATGATCTCTAATGATAAGTAGTAATTGTATTAACAATAAGAAAAATGATTTTTATATCCTAAACATCTTTTACTTGAAATTATGTATTTAAATAACAAGAAATTATGAAATCACGATACAGCTAGTGGTGCTAAAACAGCATGTACTTCCTTGCCTTTAGTAAAGGTTATGTAACACTGCTTTTACCACAACTACTCTCCAAATTATCACATCTCAGACATAATTTTTTGTAAAACTTATATGAAATTGTAGAACATTTGGTGCAAAAATTAAATAGTTTCAAGCAATAGATTTTTTATTCATAACTTTAAATAAAAATATATTTCTGGCATTGAATTCATTGTATAAGGTATGCAGTGTATTCATGAACATATCCAATGACTTCTTTAGCCTCTCAATATTTTGCATTCGCACTATATGAGAAAGTAGAATCATTTAAAGTTAATAAATAATACGATACTGATAGTGTTGGCAAACAAAGAGATAGATAGAAAAATATATAATAGTAATTATTAATCACTATAGTATTGTAATATTTTTCAAATATGCGTGTTTTAACATGAAATACACATTACTCCTCGTCTGAACATGCAATGCTACATACTCAATATGTTTTCAAAATTTCCTCAAATTGTCTTTACTAATGCTACTGCATTCAGAATTCAACATGTAAATGGGTTAGAGTAGAAATACCAGAATTTTCGACAAAGTTAACAGAATACATTTCTCCCCATAATACCTCTCATTTGGTTTTTCTGTTTTGACGTTATATAGTTTAATAAATGGAAATAGAATTTCCTATTTCATTATCTTATATTGTGGTTGTTCAACAATGAACTTCTGAAATACACATTGCTGCATTGTTTCCCAAGGCAGCGTATGTAGTAATATAAAATTAAAATGTTCATAAAAGTCTAAGTCTACTGGATATTTTCAATTTTTCTCTCATGAAAAGTTTTAAAAATCATGCTAATACAGTTGACTCCAGTTATAAGGAACTTGGATATAGTGAACTTAAGTCCCCTTACATTACAAATAAGCATAAGATAAATAGGTTGGTGAACCTCAACCTCAGCTGTAGTGAACATAGAAAATAAATCCTGGAAATTAATTGGGTGTCATATGTTATTAGGCAATTAAAAGGGCTTTTGGAGAGTACGATGGTGTTCCAAAAGACCAGAGACATTGGAAGGTGTCAAGACTGCATTATGGTACTTGGAGACAGAAAACAATGCAGAAACAAGTATGGAGAAAACTTGAACTCTGGTAAAGAATCTAGAGAAATTATTAATGAAAAATATCTGAAGCAAACAATTGAAAGTCATTGATTGAAATTTTCAGTTCGTGCTGATAATGAACTTTCCTGTATATCTAGATCAATAATTGTGGAGAAATTCTATTTAATTTTGAACGCATCAGATATAGTTAACCGAACATGTTAGTCCCCAGAAGTTCACTATAACAAGAGTCAACTGTATAATCCAAACCCAACCAATTCAAAGGAAGCGCTTGTGATGGGTACCTGTGTTTATTTTGATAGCCAGGGACAGTAGTCATTTCTAACTTTCAGAAACTTGACATAATCAGTGATCTAAATATCTTGAAGTCAAGAAGTGGTTTGTTCTAATTTAAATTTATTACATTTCAGCAATCTACTTTCTTTTATAAGAATAGTAGTAGCTATCAAACACCTCTCAAATTATGTTTACAAAGATCAGGAAATTCAAAGCGGGGAACTTTGTAGTCAAATTACACCAAAAAGACATATTTTCAAAAAAATTCAACATGGCCCAATTTGAAGATGTTTTTTATGAACACTTTTCATTAAGAAAACTAATGGCGCTACACGGTTTTTCTCGCGATATTACTAATAGGTAAGTAATATCATTATAAGACAATTTATCTCGCCCACTTCCATTAACATTTGAAAATTTATTATACAAACGATGCGTGAAAAATACTTATATATTTTTCAATTTCAAGAGTTTAAATGGAAACATTTCTGCCATTGAATTCGGTGTATCCATGTTCTACATAAACGATGCAATATGCGTATTTTAGTGGTAAAAAACATTATTAGTTTATATAAACGCGAACGAACTGCGGCCGTCATTATCGCCTTCTGTTATCATTGAAACCTTTCAACAATATGTTGCAACAGACAACAATGCCCGCCAATTTGTATGGGATAGATTTTGCACATTAGCATGGTTGAAACCCTTTTCAAGAAGATGAAAATGGATAAAAAATTTAAAAATTAAATATAATACTGTAATATTCATCAAAACTACTCGGTTTTTACGCGAATTTCCATATCATATTATGCAAAGCGAAATCATTATTCGTTTTCACATTTAAGTCAAATAAAGATCACAATTTAAAAAAATGTTTTAAAAAAAATATAAAATATTAATTTGTAAACGTATAACAAAATTTTGAATGAAAGAAATGAAGAAATATAAAATAGTCGTAATATACAAATTTACGAAGCATCATGCTGGAATTATTATGTAGACGAAGCGCAGTCAATTGGGAGCGCGCTATTATGTTTGTCACGAAATTACATCAACAACAACAACAACAACAACAACAACAAAAATCATAGTTTCAAGAAATTCACCATGACCGTTTTTAAGATCTGTTTTTCCTTTCGCGCTCTTAAGAAGAAGTGTTGTAATGCTGCGCTAATATATGTGTTAAAAAAACAGATCTTCAAATAAGTTAATGTTCAATTTTTTTTTGAAAATAATATTTTTGTGTAATTTCGAGACAAATATAATAGCCCGTTCGAATTGACTGTGCTTCGTCTTCGGCGTCTTCTTATAAATACAATTGTAAAATACATTTTTTTCCTTAACGAAATGTGTTTATCAAAAATAGATATTCAAATAAAGTCTTGTTCAATTTTTTAAAAATACGAGTAATTTTTTTTTTTAAATTTGCGACAAAATTAAGTGCCCTGTGCTCTGTGAACGATTCCACACAGTTGGATACATCGTAAGTGCGAATTTGTATATTATTTAATATATAATTGTTCGTTTCTTACATTTAACCTTTTGTTATACATTTACACATTAATCTTTCAAAAATTATTTAAAACCTATTTGAAGTATATGAAATTAAAATTGCTAGCTTTCATGAAATATCAACAATGCAGGGAATGCAACAACGCGCTTGCAAATTCCTGTGAATTACGTCTCATTGGTGTTATAATTGTCAAATTTCAATCAATTCAATGTCAATAAGTTATAATTGTCAAATTTGTGTTGATATTTGCTTGAAAATATTTATTTTTCGCTCCAAATGCTCTACTATTTGTCATAAGTCCCAGAACTTCATACACTAAAAAATTAAGATTATGCATGCACTTAAAATAGCCAATATACGCGCACAAAAACACAGAATATGCTTTAAACAAAATATAGTGAGCAACAGATAAGATTCATTTATATAAATCTTTATTTTACACTAGTACAAAACGCGTACAATAAAAATATATTTTCAAACATTATAATAAACAAAAAAGTTATTAAGCAACGAAAATGTTTTAATTCAGCCCACCTTTACGCAAAAACCTGGAATACGAATGCTCTTAAATATGCCACACGAATAAAAATATGCAGTTAATGAAAAAATCCCAGAAACATGCATTTGTGCAGAATAAAAATGGGCTACTTTTGTTTTATTTTTGGTGGTAGGTAGAGTTATAAACGTTTCCTTTCGATGTGCAATCAATAAAAATATGCAACTCCATGAAGTTCTGCGTTCTAGAAATGAGTAAGTGGTGCTATATTGACACTACTTGTGAGAGTATGCACTTCCGTTTGTGATGAATTTCGCAGCAGTTTTTTATAAATTACTTTTCAGAATTATCGGTGAGATATGGTATACGTTATTTAATATCATCTAATCCCTAAAAATATTACTACGTATTGAATAAAAGAAAAGGGTACATTAACCGTATAACTTCTTCAGTAACTTAAAGAAAACTATGCCCGCGAGAGTCTTTCCATAGAATCTGTACTAATTTTAACTTTTTTATTAAAGAATTAGGCCGGTAAGAGCCAAATTATTTTTACCGACTTCAAGAACAGAGATTTCACTTTCATTTAAAGTACTTTTGGGGGGTACTTCACCGTGGTCGATCTAACGAGCATATTACCTGAAAAGTTTTTTCTTGCGCTTCGAGGCGGTGTCAAAAAAGGGCGGTAAAAATTAACTTACTATTACAAATTGTAGAATATTGTGTAATTTAATTAGTGCATTAATATTAAAATTATTTATCAACTGTGTGTGATGTATTACGAATAAACGATAAAACAGTTGTTGTAATCTGAATATAGATTGAAATAAGCGTTTTTGCAAATAATTTGTTGTTATTCGCCTAGCGAATGCACATAGTTTTGACAACGCTGCGCTGGCAACTGTACGCTGCTCTCTTCTGTATAATTTGCTGTGAATACTGTCAGTAAAATATATTCCTGTTTGTTTCATTTGTCAAAGTAAGAAATGATTGCTGCTCCTGACTATCGAAATGAATGCAGGTATGCATCACAGGCTCTTTGTTTGAATTGGATGTTTTCAAGTAAAATCTGAGGTAACACAGAAAATCCAATATTTTAATATTATATAGATGTTTTCAACAACAGGAGAAATTATGTGCTAATGTAGCACCACTAGTTTGGGAGCACATTTAATTAAGGAAAAAATCTTATAAGGAATTTCTTTACAATTGTAGTTCTCGGAAGACGCAGATTTTTTTTCGCAAAATCAGGCATTTCAACGAACATGATACTTGCGCCATCCTCTTGAGCGTTATGATTTTTAATGTTCCAATTTAATTATAAAAACAATTGGGCATTTTTTAAGAAAAAATGGTTTAGAGAAAATAAAAATTGCCTATGCTTGACACAAAATTTTGCGAAATATACTTGTGTCTAAAAAATAGAACATGAGCTTATTTGAAGACCTTTCTTTGATGAAAAAATTTCATTAAGAAAAAATGTATCTTCATAATTGTGGTTGTGGGAAGCCACCGAATAAATTTTTATTTTTTTCAATTTTCGAGAAATCAGGATTTTTAACCTATATGAGACCTGCGCCATTCTCATAAACGTCTTTCAGACTATCCAATAGCAAAAATTAATCAAAATCGATGGTGCCATTTTTTTTGGACATTTTGTAAATGTCCCAAGAGCTTCATGTAAAGTCTCCCCCAAAAAATTAAAATATCGGTTTCAAATTCAAGGAACCGTGACATCAGGCAGATTGATCAGGGAACATCAAATTTGGAGAAAATCGGCTGAACGGTTCAGCTGCTAGCGTTGTTCATATACAGACGGACAAACATTTTGTCGTCAATCGATTTTTCGGTATCAAAGGTCCACAAAACATGGATTCTGGCTACACCGAGTGTTACGAGAATATTCCATTTCCCTACATTTCGCAACTGGATTTATCCACATTTTCTTTACCAGAGCTCTGTAAGAAGAGTTTCTCAGCCCAAAATTCGCGTTTTTTCGCACCTTATTACATGTTCTCTTCTTAAGAAGGAACTTCTTAAACGTGAGAAAGTAAAATTGGAGTTACGAGCAACTATTAATGCGCAATCGCTGCATTCATGAAGCCCGGTAAATTCAGGCGTAGCCTTCTGTACCATTCCACACTTTTGCAAACCTTGACTGCAAAATTCGAATAGATGCTTTCATAGTTGGCAGTCCTGTCCCGGAACGACGCGGACAATGTGATTACAAGGCTGTGAAAACAAAATGGAGGTTGTGATCGAGGCGAGAGGGTTAGATGCTGATTCTCGACGAAGTACGGTGTGACAACATGTTTAGTTTCGATGGTGTCATAGTTAAGTTAATTTCAAGTGCAAGTATATAATTCATTATCGCTACTGTTGCGTGTGATTGCAATGCACGATACTTGTCATAAACAATGGCTGACGAGCAACAACAACAAACACGAGTTCTTCTGTTAAATGGCCAGACAATCATACTGCAGGGTGATGCTACCGACAATGCAATCAACGAAATTAATGCCGATTTACTCCAGCAAGCTCTGCAGGAAGCGACAGGTAGTACAGATGCTGTGGAGGAGCCACCGCGCAATGAAGAGTATCAGCAGCCCCCTCCCGCGGCGGAGAACGCTACCCCGACCAACGCGGCGGAAAACAATTTGGTGGCAATATTTCACGGAGACCAAGGCGAAACGCACACAATTCAGTTAACAGTGGAACAAGCGGAAGCGTTGGGATTACATTTTATGTCCGATGACTCCGAAAAGGTGACTATTCCGCCGGACATTTCGCAAAATGTTTCCACGCCTCAGATGGCTATCTCCAACGATCAGAACCAATTAGTATATTCTGATAATACCAGCCAGCCTGATGAGACGAAGACCATGTTTGATCCCTGTATTACTTCAGAATCTAACATTGCCAACATCCAAGACAGCACTAGTTTACAAGGAGATACCAACTCTACATCTCTTCATCAAAACATTGGGGGTCTATCAGCTTTATCTGAAGTGGGTTCATATGTGGGCGATTCAAATAATATTACGCTTATTCCTCAGTTTGTTAATGGTCAGATGACATACACTGTCAAGTTGAACGAGCAACCATCAAACACACTTCAAAACCAAGATTTTGCCGTTATGGATACCGAAGATCATGAGCCTGAACCTGTGATTGAGTCCAAACCCAAGCTTCCACTTCTTGCCCCAGCGTTACCTACCAACTCTCTAACAAGCAATTCTTCGCCTGTTGCCACATCTGTCTCCAGTATTCGCGTTAACAACATCCCTTCTATGATAAATTCACTTACACCTATAGCACCAGCTCTTGCTCAAACATCTACCACTTCTACCACCTATGCTGCACCCAAATCATTGCTGTCACCTTTGACAAACATTACTCCCATAGACAAATCCACTAAAGCTACTTACGTTGTTGTGCCGAGTTCTTGCACAACAGTTTCTGCATCTTCTGCTGCTGTCACTCACACTTCTTCTGGACTTCCTTTAGCCATTAAAGGCTCGACTTTGTTGCGCCCTAGAACAGTGATTCCTGCTTCTGCATCATTACAATCCACCAAAACCACTACCGCTGTAGTTTCTGGATCAATTCCATCCTCATTGCACACACCAAGTACAACAGCAACCCTGACTGGAATTCCATTGATGAATTCTAATATCAATATAACACGAACATCTGCAGCAGGTAGTAGTTTGCTGCAATCTGTGTCAACATCTTTGACTGGAGGGGGGATGATTCGTGTGGTTGCTGGAGGATCCACTACACGGATGGTGCAAGCACCAACTACAAATGGACCAAAATTCACTAATATTCTTACTCCCAGTGGTAGGTTGGTGGCAGCAACTACTGCTCAGCCAACAACACAAAAAATTATTCCTGTCAACTCTACAGCTGGTGTTGCAAAAACTTCTGTCACAACTACTGCAGTGTCAACTACTGTAACAACTGAACCTTTGCAGAGTAGTGCAGTTAGTGCTGTGCAATCTGCAGCTGCTCGTTTAAATATCAACTCTACCAAGCCCCTGGGATCCAGTGAAAATCCCATTCAACTTGTTCAGCATGGACAGACATTTCACAGGTATTTAAAAGAAATTTTGTTGTAATATTTATTAATACAGGGATCTGAAGAAAATGGTTTCGACTAAATTTGCACTTGATGGAATAGTAATTCTCATGACTTGGTGTAATTTTGTGTATGAAAAAATTTGGCGAATGTAAAATGTGGATATGGTGAATGTAAGATCTTGAAATACCGTTGAACAAAATGCAATTCATGCAGCCAAAAATTGTACAAATGTTGTACAAATTGGCAAATGGCACTTGATGCAGTAGTAATTCTCAGCCGATGCTTTTTTGAAAATGCTTTGGTGATGATTGTAATGTATAAATCCCAATATTTTCTTATAGTGTTACAAAAGAACAAATATTTGTATCCATATTTATTTTTGTTGTTTCGTGCGATTTAATGAAAACAATGGGTGGCTAAAATTTAGTATATGGTACAACCTAAGGAAGTTGTTTAAACCGGCACTTTGTGCCGCTCCGGCTGTGGGTTTTAATTTGCTTTACTGTTACTAAAAGAAAACTTGTGTTGTTGTAACGCAGTCCACTCCATTCTGGCACTTGTTTCCCTGAATTTTGCAACCAATAATGGTTTTGTGAAGTAGAGTTCACGTATAACAAGACACAAGAAGAATGTTGCCTACGTTTAAATGCCTTTTGCATCTGTGTTAAATGAAATGTTCCACGACAATTCTGAGGAGACCTGAAGAAGAATAAATTATTTTTATAACATGGTTGATTGCAATAAATGGATGAAAGAAAACAATGTGCTTTGAAAGTTAGTTATTTGACAACTTACCAGGTTATTGTAAGGATTTAAATGTTGTGCCTTATAACAATCTCCAGCTGTAGTTATCCAATTGGATGTTTCAATTCCAATTGCAACTCAATTTTTCATCCATAAAGCATAGTCTTCAGAAATTGCTGTGAAAGTAAGAATATAAATTGCTTGTTTACTAATTCAATTACATACATAGAAATGATATAGTTATGTGGAAAATTACTTAATTTTATGTGAACTTAAAATCAAAGTTGTCAGAGTATGTGTTCACTACCCATTACTAATTTATTCTGGACACATCAGAACGCCATTCCTTCTTACAGAAATAAAGCCCTGGATATCACAATATATACTATACAGCAATTTTTTCAACTCTGTCCCTGGCAAGTATCAGTTGTTCACAGTTTCATCCAATCGGGAACTTGAACGTCAGCATAATGACGTCACTAAGGGGATGTTGAAGCTACTAATTGGATGAAAACATCAACAGCTGATACCTGCTAGGGGCAGAATTGGAAAAAATCGCAGGATGATTCGTGAAACGTGTAAAGGTGTGAGAGTTCTAATTAAATCTTTTGGATCTGTTGCAGTGTTCAAGCCCTTAGCCAAGAACAGTTACGCCAGATAGCCACTGTGCTGCAGCAGCAGCACTTGGACTCTGCTCCACGGACAAAGAATGTCTTGTATGATGCCGAAACCAACACTAGAATCATATACAGGTATTACTTGATAATATTGAAGCCAGCCTCTCGCTAACTTCACAATTTTTTAAAATTTGGCTGGCCAATAGAGTTGAATGAAGTAGAATTGTTATGAAATTGTGACATGGAAAGATCAACAAAATCGACTTTTGAAAGAGGGAGGAGTTGGCTGCTGGCCCCCAATGTCTCTTAACACTGTTGAATTAAGGTGGTTTTAAACCATAAAAGGATTGGTGATAGCAGGCTATCCTTGAGCTTTCAAGAAGTGGTGCTGTGACAGTTATTGTTGTGAATGTGAGAGTATTATTATGTATGTTTGAATGAAAAAGTTAAGAGTTAAACTTGTGTGAACTAAAATGTCAGTGAAATGGAAAGATTACTATCAGTGCTGCAAAGTGTGTGTGGGTGGGGGTTGCAATGTGGCAATGTATGAGGAAGTATTTTGGGGCAGCATAAAAATTGTGGAGTATAGAGAAAGGGATAAAAGTTTGAACTACATTTCAGAAAACAAAATATAAAATTTGATTGTAGATTTATGGAAGCTTAAAATTAAGAGTGAGAAAGCACAATTCACTTTAAGCCAGAAAAGTAATAATATAAAATAATAAACGAGTTGAAATGAAATATATAATTAGTTTTGTTGAAAATTAAATATACCACCACTTTCATTGTCGAAAATTATTGAATTATGGTTCAATAGTGATCTAAAGTGATGCAGCACATTCCTTTTTTTATGTGCATACAGTATATACAAAGAAGTGTGCTAAGCATGGAAAAATGCTTATTATGTAAGACTGTGTAAAATAAATTCTGAAATTTCAACAGAAATGCATATTTTAGGGGTCCCATGACACTGGAAAGGTGTGTGCGTGTGTATGTGGGCCGGTTTCATAATGTGAAATTCCCTTACAAAGATGGCATAGGTCTGGTTTTTTATTGTAATGCCTGAATTTTCTATACTCTCCGTCATATAACTACATAACTGTATGTAGATATTTTTTCTACTAATGATTTTTACTATCTAAAATTATTTCTTTCATTATTGTTATGAACATTCTTTTGAAAATATAACTATTTTTTCCTTTTTTTGAGTTAAATACAGCCGATATTAAAAAAATAAATAATTCAAATTCAGCCCCAATTTTTTTCATAAACTTTTTGTAAGGATAGTGGTAATAAATGCACTGAATAACATGACGTACATATCATTTTATTGTGGTTTGTTAAAAATTAAGCAAATGCATTTTTTTTGATATCTTAATACATTTCTAGAATTTTTTATACGTTATTACTAGGTCTCTGACTTTTAGGTGTTAAAAAAACTGGAAAATCTTTCTTTTTGTGCATAAAAAAGTGAAAAATATGCTTTATAACCATGAGAATATTTATTACTTGAGCTTGGACTTTTAGGTGCTAAGAACTGGAAAATATTTATTTATTACCTGTATGAAAACCAATAACCAGGATTGTGAGCAGTCTCAATGTCAAACGTGGCATTTTCCTCTTTATCACTTTTCACATCTGTGCAATCAGGAAATTGAGTTATAAGTGTATGTCATTGCCTGAGCCGACAGTAGTGTTAGAAATGACCCTCAGATGTTTTGACAGGTAGTGAACCAAACTCACTCCACTCAAGCCGGGAAAGTCCCACAGTGATGTGTGACTACCCATTGCTTTCCAATCTGGCAGGTCTTTCACTGTATATCAAAAATTTAAAGTATTAAACTTAAAAATGGTCAAAATATTCATTTATTCATATAAAATTGAGCAAAATATTAATAATATTTGTTTCTAGAAAAATATTTATTTTTATGTCCTTTCATCAAATATTTACGTTTACGTGATATTTAGGTTCCATGTGAAAGGAAACTGGGGTGCTACTTGAATAATCACTTCACGGTCAACCCTCAAGAATGAAGGGAAAAATGTATACTTACGTAAAAGTTCAAGCGCTAATTGTTACTTTTGTGAAAACAAATTATTCTAATTATTTCTGATTAAGCTTCTCAAAAATTCAAATTTTTCTTGGAAAATGAATCCGAAATTACGCATTTTTAGAAATGCTGTTTTTAGAAATGCTCGTAAAAGAGGCTGAAAAATTGAGAAAATAAGAAAGAAATAAGAATCTTTTAGGCGCCAGTCTGTTATTGTTTGAAAGAGGGAGGAGGCAATACAGAAACACTAGCCCAGGTTAAAGAGTTATGCGAACGAACTAGTAAGAGAAAGTCTGTACCATTCTGTTGCGCCACAAGTTAAGTGATTAAAGAAAGGATTTGTTGTATTATTTTGAAATGTTAATGCAAAGCCTGAACTCTGATATATTGTACAATTTCAATGCAAAATAACTAAGAAAAAATTGAATTGGAGAAATTACTACAAAGTTATTCAGTATATGGCAAGAATAATAGAAACCATAAGAAAAAGGTTTTTTGGTTTTGTTCAGAATTATAAGGTTATGAGAGGAATTGAAATATTATTCAGTGTGATATCAAATGTACTCAAGAAAGAAAACAAAAGGACTATTATAAAAACAAAGATGATGCTAAAAGAAATGCAATTTTGGTTGGATGGAGCAGGAACACAATGTCTCCAGATATTGAATTTAGTGCTTTAAATAGTGTTATAAGATTGTGTATCATGTAGATTACATAATAAATTCATTTCTTGCAAGTTAACCTTTCTATAGAAAGTTGGCACAATTTGCCACAAGCACAATTGCACTTAGCTATTAGCACAATTTGATAGTTGAAGTGTACTCTATCAACTGTCACACTCTTAATGAAAGCTTCATTAAACTCACTAAGCAAGCAGGCAGGGAATATCAGGAAATTTGTAATTTCCTGGAAAAGTCATAGAATAATAGGATATTTTATTTTCCTGTTCTTTTTATATAAAACTGATCATTTTCTATTTTCTTCCTCATGTGACCAGATAAATGCGATTACCTTATGTATTAGTTTTTGCGTTAAAATAATTTAGATAAAAAAGAATAGTGAATCTTGCGTGTATAATAAAGGAAGAATAATTGAGAATTTATACAATATTTATTTTCTACAAATTTTTCATCCATCCTGATCAAACCTTATTGAAAGGTCCCTAGCAAGGAAGCCAAAAATTTAAATGTTTGATTACCAGTCTTTTTTTCCTCTTAATTTTTAACGGCACATTTTGTTATCTCTAGGGTTGTGTATCCTGAAGACCTTGATCTCCGGGAGCCATCCTCCCCGTCAGAGAAGCACACGAGTAGTGTTCTGGCTAGTAGCGGGCGTGGTCGGGGACGGAGGGGTCGGCCTCCGAAATCTGCCCTTCGGCCTGTCGGGCGGACCGGTCCTGTGCACGAATCTTCTCTTGGCGCAGGGAGGAAACCTAGTGGACAGGCAGTGGATCTCGACTTGGATGAGGACCGTCTGGTGGATGATGCTGCCAAAGTGAGTTTTTGTGTTGTCTTCAGAATTCCAATTCAGTGTTGGAAAGTTGTAAAATGAAAAATGAAATTTTAAGTTGAGGTTGAAGTTTTCTGTTAAGTTGAGGTTTTCTTATCACATAAAAAATATATATATATAAAAAAAAAATTAAAAAAAAAAAAAAACGTTTTATTTTGTTATTAACTTAAATATTTTTACAAAGCCTAGTACATACAAGGTATATAATTCCTCATATTTTGTTTGGTCAACTTTCCATGACCCCCAATAGCACATTGAGCTATTCAGTCTTTCCAGAAAATACTGTTTAGAAAGCAATTCTTCCAAATCTTCCTTTATTAAGAATTTTCTTTGTCACCTCTGTGTACAAAAATCAAATTTATGGGCAATGTATGGGGCGAAAAAAGACCCTATTTTCAAATCATCTTGGTAGAAAAGTGGTAAAATTAATTATGGGTAAACAAGGAGACGCTGGAGTTGGATGACTTAATGTTTTGAACCATCTTAAATATTAAAGATGTTTAGTAAATGTTGTAGTTCTTTGTTCCAAGGTACAAGCCAGTGTGCTGAGCCTTCACCAGAGGGGAAAAAATTACATTGAAAGCTACTATTTGAAAATTATGTAGACTAAATATTTTCAGTTTTGGAATTTATAGTTATAACAAATAATAGAAAAGTAATAAAAGATTAAATGTTTTGCACTAAATAGTGAGATCTCTTGGAATTTTAATGAGAAAGATTTAAAGACATCATTAATAAGAAACAAATAACAATGATCAAAAAAGATGATGGTGAAACAAAATCAACTAAGAAAGAACTGAAAACTGGCTACAAAAACTAGCATATATAGAATGATGTATGGGCTTTGAACCTTTTAATAGTATTTTGTCATAGATTGCAGTGAAAGATATGCATTACTTGCTTCCCCAACAATAGGTAGAATCCTGGATCCTGCTGAGAATTGGTGCATAACAATTTAATACTAACAGAAATACTTCTTTTTGAATTTGATTATCAGTTTATCAAAGTATCTTTGTCGCCAGGTTGAACGCAAGAAGCAGGTTGCACGCACAAGATCTGGTCGTTTGTCCAGGCCACCCCGACACATGGTGAAAGACTATAAGAGACTGCATCATCTGGACTTTGCGGATGCCGACCTGGACGACTCTGATGGAGGATACAGCGACTACCAGATGAGCGATCGAGAAGTGGAAGAGCAGGATGCCTTGGCAAAGTCTAATGCAATACCACCAAATACTCAGGGAACACCAATACCGACAAACCAGGATACAACAGCGACAGCAGCAGTAGCCGCATCATCATCATCAGCAGCAGCCGCAGCAACATCAACAGCAACAACAGCAAATCCAGCAACCACAACCACTACTCTTTTGCCTGGGCTCCAAGTCTCAAAGAGGAAGATCTCATCTCACTTTCGGTGTCCCACATGTCAGAAAGTGTATTTAGGACATTCACGTATGGCTCGGCATTTCGATATGTTTCCAGATCATGGAAGCATTGATCAGATGAAGACCAATACATCTGCAGGTAGTTGGTCAAAAGAAGCACACCTTATATTTAATCTTTTATATCTTTACTTGCTAAAGAGGAGTTTAAATACCTTAGTGGTTAGAATGCTTGATTACCCTCTTGTGGTGTTTAAATTTAGTCATGAAATTTGAGATTAGCCCTTACGATAATAATCAAGTCAGTACTCAGGTTCTCCTATCAGGAATTTTATTTTATCTGAAAGTGTCATGTGATTTTCATGAAATTGCATTTTTGAGAGATAACTTGATATTTTGATATTTGTTGCTTTTTTACTCTGTCTGAAAGAGCATTTAAACAAGAAAAATCCCAAGTTGTTGGTGTGAATATTGCTATACTTGTGTGAACTTCAAAAATACTGGTTTCAAAAACCTTTATGCATTTTTTGACAATGTAGCTACACGATTGTAAGAAACGAATTGTGAAAATCTTTAGACTTTCAATTAACGACTGTTAACTGAGGATGTGGCTCTGGTGTTTGTTTATTTGGCAACCACTTTGAGAAAACAGAAATCTCACTATCTGATTGTTTGACCTTATTTGACTCGAGTTTGCCCTGAGACATTTAAAACATAGACTTGTGATGAGATTCAGAGGATGTTTCTGTGAGATCAAAAGACAGAAGGCAGGCTTATGAAGATAAGCACAGCAGCTACCAAAACAAAACAAAAGGAAAATATTTGCAACTAAGCCCAACATTTAAGTATTGTATTACTCACATTCATTTTCATAATACTTTACTGTTATATTGACTTAACGTCACCAAAGAAACAAAGTCACTTTTAATGTAAGACAGAGAGACTCACTAAATTTAAGAAAGAAAAACCCAGGAAAGATTCAGGTCACTGTAGGGCATGCCATAAAGCCAATGACTACAATAATTTAATTTTTACTTCTTGTGAATCTACCAAGATTTTTAATGAAAGCAATTACATTTAGATGGTATCATTTTATATTCATCATTATGATTTGGGAAAAAGATTCCTCATAATGACCCCATGATGAAACCAAAACATATTCATCTTCGTAGCTCTTTGAAGGTGATGGATATTTGTGTTATCATTATATTGCATGAAGAAATGCTAAATAATACTTCAAATTTGTGAATTTTCTAATACATCTCAACTGATTTGAGTTGAGTATTGTCATACATTATTTAATTTGTATGTAACCAATGTTTTGTTACTGATGAGTTTCCGTTTTGGGCTCTCAGTTTTTAGTGTTACACCAATGAGTACAAGTCTTTACCATAATCTGCTTTATGTAAAAGAGTGGATTCCTTGTTTATTGGTAAATATAGTAATTCTTTAATATATATTACAGCACCATCATCTCCAGTTCCTTTACCTGATTCAACTCAAGGTCGACAAGTGGGAATTGGATCCACATTAAATGGAATTGTTCGACCAAGTGGTGGCAGAAGAAGAGGGAAACGAAGAGGTCCATGGGCTTATACAACTCCAGAAGCAAGATCTGAACGTAGGAAGGTCAAACTTCGTGAGGTGAGCATTTTCCAAAGTTTGTGTCGCTTTCTCCATTTCATTCTTGTCATCCTTAATGATCACTCTAGTAATACAGTATACTCTTGTTTGTTTGGACTTTGGTTGTACGACATCTGGAAGATATGGACACTCGGTAGAAAAAGAGTTGAAAGCGTAAAAACATACTTTTGTGTTATAAAATTGTATAGTAATTTATTTTATTGATTACATGCATCTTTAACCCCCTTTTAACATGCAACCATGCAGGTTTGTTAAGTGCATTAGTACCTATCTGTACGTTAAGAAATTTAACATCCTTAGCAACGTAAATAAACAACCATTGATTCATTGCGAGTCATGTTTCCTAAAAAAACAGGGTGATGTACAAAATTCTGAATAAAAGTAACTCATATTAGTTTTTGATGTAATTATTGTTAATTGTAAAATTAATGATCCAATTAAAAATGGTGAATTAGGTAAATTAATCTCATTTTCCTGGCATTCCACCAAATAAAACTCTTATCTGGTAATCATATTTACTGACGATCTGAAGGTGTCATCTCTGGAAGTCAACACGTGTATTTTCTCACCAAACCATTTCTTTAGGTATCTTTAGGTTCAGAATTCTTTACATCCATCTTCTCGAACCATGGTATACGAATATTGTTTAAATAGATATATCACAAGCAACACCTTTATGTCAAAATTTTCACATAAATCATGAGATTTTATGGTCTTGATTACAATGCTGAACATGCCACGAAAATGTTAGTGTTATTACTGCTCCACCTTTTTTTAACTTTTGGCCTCTGCTGTAATAACACTCATATTTCTCGGTATGTTAATAGCTATTAATAATTATTACAGCAAGTATATTATATTGATCTATAAATTACTTTTTATTCTTATACAATTGTTAGTCTAAAATTTGCTCATATTATGCTCAGAATTGTCTACTTAATTTGAGTGTATGGTATGAAATTATCATGGTATGACAGGGTTCAGTCCTGTAAAGCCCATACAAGTAAGAGATTATTGTACATTCTTTTTGCTGTTTGTTTTGCTTTTGTACTTTGTCTCCATTGCAAAATATGGTTGGGGCTCTTTAAATGCATTTCTAGATTGTGAAAAAAAGAAGAGAATATTTTTCTTTCTACTTCTGTATTTTTTCACTGAGCTTACTGCCCCTGATGGATCTTTGTAACATTGTTTTCTAAGAAATTTTGAAGATTCATACATCTTATTCCCCTTCTGATTAATTGTTGGTTCCTTTCATTTGTGAAATAAAACACATTTGTAATATAATGGAGTGTTGAGTTCTTTGCCTGGTGCATAACGTTTCTTGATTTTTGAGAACATAATCTTCAGTGTAACTTCCTTTTTAAAAGATGTAATCATTTGGTCAGCAAAACATTATGAGGTTAAATGCTTGACATGAAAGAGAGATAAATGAAAATTGAGTTTCTGTTTGAAATATTATTATTATTTTTGTATTTTGATCTCCTTGTAGGATACAGTTGTATTCGCTTACTCATTGGCATAATTCTTTTAAGACAACTACTTGTGTTAGCAGTAGGGATGAGTTAACTTGCACAGAGCCTACAAATTCACTACTTACCTAACCAAAATGTTGGAAAATATATATTACGAAGAGTTAATATTTTCTGTACAATACCTACATTGTCTAATATTTTCTCAACAATAAAACTAAAGAGTAACTAGTAGCTGAGAATGAAACATAAAGTTGAAAAGAAATATAGAGCACACTTACATTATAACATGCCATTAAGGATTCTCTGTACATTGAGAACAGTCACCGATATATTGTGAGTAGACACATTGCAAGGTGTATGACATCTGCTCTACTTGCAGAAACAACACTGCAATTGAAGATTTTTTTCTGAAAATGAGAAAAATGTTTACTTAAGAGGTGATACCCGGTATGTAATTCTGATAAGTGTTAGTTACCACTACAGTTCATACTCCATGAGAACTTACACTTCTTCTGCAAAAGCCTATGTAGAAATATATAGAGAAATCCATAGATATTGGTTATTACCACCACATCCTGCAACAGACTCGCAGGCTCTGTGAATAGGGTGTGTGCAGTGTTGCTGTGCATCTGCTGCTCAGATACTTCTGTGAAGTATGCAGAGCCCCCTAAAAATGTGTAAAACTTTTACATGCAAATTACTATACATATGTGAATGAAAAAAAGTAAAATTTTATTTCATACAGCTTTGTTAAATAATAAGAAAACCAATATCCGTGAACTCCGTCTCCAAGGAGTTATACAAAAGGGATATACAATTATCTCATACAATTACTGGCGTGATAAGAACAAACTAAAATTCAAGGGGTGCTGATTTCTAGAGAGTTCTTATTTATTGCAGGATTCATCTAAAAATAGGGACAATTGATTCTTGTTCTTGAGAAGAATCAAATGAGCAGTTGCTTACTTCTAGAAGTGCTTAGTGATTTCAAAACAGTTTTCAAATATTCTCTTAAAATATTCCAGAAGGGTCCAGGAAAAATTCTGTTCCACAACAGTCACTTCAAATGACTCCTCACTTTCCCCGAAAATTGGGCTTTGAAAAGACCATAACAAATGAAAACTAGAAGTTACAGGAGTCCAGTCACATGTGTGATAACACATTACATTGTGGGAAGCACTGATTCACAAAGTATTTATGCACTGAATAAACAAAAAAGAAAGTGTTTAATGAAGTGGCAGTGAAGAAAATTGCTGTGTACCATATTGATGGTATATGAAAGTTCTTGATTGATAACATACAAAATATTTTTCAACAGATGATGTTGGCAAGAATGTATGCAATGGAAAATAACTAATAAAACACAGAAATAAAACAAAAAGTTCAGAAATGATTAAAAGTGTCTTTTTCAAAAAAGAAACAACCAATTATTGTCTTGAGAATTAAAAAGTTTCCACCAGCTTCAAATAGAATTGCCAGATGGCCAGTCCAACCCTGAACTTCATTAATTTTTGGTCATAGAATTTCTTAGAAATGATTCTATTGCTTATGACCTTTTTTAAACTAGCGTGTTTGTGGAGGAGCAGACATGAGTATTTGATGTCTCCAGTTGGAAAATATATGCCTTTCGATTACTCTTTGTGGGAAGAAATAGTTAATTCTATCATGGAAGGTCTGCACTTGTCTTGCAGAGGTCATAAAATCATTTAATACAATGTTGAATGTACAATTTTTCTCTTTAAAAATATTTAAAATTTTGGAAGAATGTTTGTAACATATTCAACTAAATACCAATTACTACTGAAGTCAAGATAGACAGAAACTAATTCATGTGAGTAACGTATTGCTGAAACAAGTTTCAAAATAGGGGAAATAATTGATATTAACTGAGAAGTGCTTCAGACAGTAATTTTTAGCTCTTGACTGTTCAAACAATGTTGCATCATAGGTTGGTTAGCTAAAGTTTCTAGCATCTTGTCTTGGTAGTATTAGGTTTGAAACGCCTAATGGGCATTTCAGCCTCGAAGAAGACCATAACAGGATGAATGTGTATCATTGACTAACCAACATATGATGATGTGTTTCCTGAACAGATGAGAGCTAAAACCTTTTTGCGAGGTTGATATCACTGCCTGCCATGCGAATTGTCATCGGGCAGAACTTTTTGTTTCTACTTGTGCGTCTGCTTGTTTTAAGGGGAGATTGGGATCACAGCCTTCCTTTGCTGTTCTTGATCCTCTGCAACTAGCCTCTTCTGCCTCTTCCTGCAAGAGCTCCCCTCCCTTGCCTGTTTTCCTGCTCCCGACACATAGAAGGGGAGGAAGAGAACCGTACGAGAGAAAGTGAGAACTTAGATGGTAATAGTATTTTCACAAGCTATAAAAGGAATAAGCAGATTGAATGTTAAGAGATTTACTACAAGCACATTTTTTTCCTCTTTTAACATCAAGCATTATTTAATCAAAATCATAAGTACAAGGTAAACTTGCTTCTAGATGCAGTGAACATTTTTTAATATTTGAATTTCCATTTTAAAAAAATATTTTTTTCTTTCTTTTTTTCCACTGGTATTCAGTGACTGACTAATAACAACTTACAAAAATTATGTAAATTAAATTTCGATACTTCACTTATTACATAATATTTTTCCCAAAGAGTTAGGACAATCTGAAAATAAATATATTTTCTCCTTTTTCTTCAACTTGCAAAGATATGTGTATTATGGGTATTTTGAAAAAATTCAACTCTTAAAATTCACACATCTAATTTTTGCTAGGAAGCCAACAATTTTTTCTTATCATCTGCACATTGTATACATAACACATGATTTAGTCTGTGATTGCAAACTCCAAAATGACTAATAGAATTTTTTTTCTGAATCACATTTCTGACTTCATTGGCTTTGATTTGTGGCTCTGAGTTTGTGTGGTATCTTAATTTTACAGTTAGTAGATTTGCTTTCAGTTCATACATATGTAGGGGGATAACTTCTTCGAACCTGTGTGTTTTATAAAGCTAAATGTTCCAGATTTCAATTACCATTAATCTTTAGATGTTTGCACATCAATAAAGCCACCCTTTTGTTGCTAATACACTAAGTTTTCAATGATCTTCAAATTGTGTGTATTCTAATTATAATTGCCTCAGTATTATTTGAACACACAAACTTGCAAAGATATGTGTGTTTGCTTAACAGGAAAAAAAAATATTAAAAATATTTCTGTAAGATCCTCCTTAAACATGTACCAGGATCTTACAGATCTTCCATTTACAAGGTACATCAGGCCTGGTAAAAATGGCTCTGAGGTCTAATAAAGTCCATTTGACATACCCGAGACAAGAGGATCTGAAGATTCTAAATACAAAAATTGAACTAATTTCTGGTCTATTCTTGTTCTTAGTTTTTGGCATTCCATTCTTATTTTGTGGAATCTTGATGAAAGGTGCATTCATTGATAAACTGCTAACAACTTTAACAAATTAAGCTTTCTTGATTTCACAGCTTCACATACAATTTCTTTTGTAACATTACTGTGGCCATTTTTATCAGCAATCATTTCTACTGCTAAGAAGCTGAAAATGTGCCTCTTCTTGGAGCATTAAAAAAGAGGGGAAGGGAAATAAAAAGTGAAGTAAATATTAATTGAATTGCCTATAATATGCTTTCTTTCTTCACTTTCTCCTCTCACCTTTCTTAGAACGTTTTAGTTGTACTTGAATCAGATCATAAGTGATCATAAATCAGGAGTGCTCTTATGAGCTTATATCCCAAATGCACCTCACTAACAAGATTATCCTTCCTTAGGGACTCTTCATTCCTAATTGCTGGGCTTCAAATAGGCCAATGTGAGCCCTTATTAAGGAGATCTTATGCTGCCCATTTTATTCTTCCTGTGTCCAAGTTTTTCACTGCTTAAGAATGGGCAGCCTCTCTTGAATCGGGTGTTCTGGAAAAAGTAGATAATTTTGGATATATGCTCCTAGAAATACATTTGCCTTGCTTGTACTCATGTCCTCCTTAAGCGTATTGGTAGATTTCAGGTACATTCTGTTGGAAACCTTTATTTTGCTCATAACAGCAAGTCTCATTCAAGATTTGACCTTTGGCCTCTGCAGTTAGTATATACTATCCTTGTGTCTGTGTAATATAAATCTTGTTAATTTTGTCACTAATAATTAAAACTCTGAAATCTCAAAAAAAATGAGTCGCCTCCGTACCTAAAATAAGTGTGTCAATTTCTTCTGTCCAAGTGTTGTCATCAAGTTACAGATCAACTGCAACCTCTTTTTAATTGACAAACTCTCCTTCCATCAGGCATTGGCCACTTGCGAAGCTGCGGAACTATCTGAAGTGGCCGGGCCAGCTGTCGCCGGAGTTATGTCATTGTGGGAACTGTTGCTGCTTCGCGTGGAGTCTGTGCGCACAGAGGAGAGCCTCATGGCCACACTGTGCGAGGAGTTACGGGCTCTGCTTGAAAAGGTGCAGTCTGTGGCTGGGGAGGTGTTGCAACCTGCGCAGTCTGAAGAAATTTCCACCAAGGAGGAGCAATTAGAGGTGAGTGGCACAAGGAAGAGCTTCACAAATCGAATTAAAATAAAATGGATGCTAACAGATTAATTTTTTTTGGATTTATGCCAAATTTACAATGAAATGCTATAATGTTAATTTTATTGTACTATTGTAACTGCTTATGAACTAATGTGGTAATATTGGTTTGAAACTAGTTCTAAAACTATCTTACATTCATGAATTCACACGTTTTTATTTCCGTGCAAAGAAAGTGATAAAGAATAAATCAAGAGGCACTCTTAGTTAAATCAGTTTAATTTCTATTGCTTAGAACTTCATAAGTGATTGGTGGTGTGATTTTTTAGCTGACATTAAAATTGTACAGGGAGTCGTGTTGAGTTTATGTTTTCAATTAATTAATGTTATTAAAGTTGTTTCTATTTTAAAAATTGGGTAACAGTACATATTGTGATGTTTATCATATTATTTCATATTTATGAAATTGATTTAAAATTCATCTACCAGTTTCTAGAGCAATAATTCAACCTAATATGTCTGACATTCACTTATATTATAATACAACTTCAAATAATTATTGTCAGTAGTAAAATTGTATGATTGACAATTTTGTTTATGAATATGTCTACCATACCATCTGCTTGTATTGCTCTGCGTGTCAAAGCTTAGTCCTCGCCAAACAATTTTCAATTTCAACAATTTGTGATTTCAAAAAAATATCTCATTTTCGCCAAAGTATATGTCCAGCAAAACAATGATTGTCAATTATTACTGAAAGGGAGGATGTAATAAAAAGGTTGCTATCAAACGATTAGGAACAGTACAGTACAAATTATTTGATTTATTCTGAGAACTGAGATGTAAGAAATTAGAGGTTTTCAGAGAGTAACAGTCATTTTAAAAGCCTGAGTGACGAAATCTGATGTTGTCTTTTTAAGGACGTACCCTTGATGAAACAAATGGCATATGAGATTTCCCTTTTCTATTTTGGAAACTATGTGCACTAATGCTACAGGCCAAAAACACTCGTAAAGGAACTCATCACTTTTGTAACAATGTTAGAAGATCCCATCCTCCTGTTAAGTTTTCAGTGTGCAGCTTGCACTCAGAGTTCCACATGAAACTCTAGGTAGAAGAGTTACAAATGGCAAAGCAGAAACTCAAAAAAGAAACTGTTAAGACATGTAGGACCTGAAAAAATTACTTGTAATTTAAAATATTGTTTAGAGGGAGAAACAAAGCCATCTTTTCATTCATGCTTTTCAAAATTGTTAATACATTGCACCTTTCAGTTGCAGGATGAAATCCTTTGCAATGCCTTGGGATTACCATGTGGCAAGTACCAAATAGTAGATGACCATCTCCTTACTAGAAGAGCCCAGTCAGGATTTGATATGAAGGTTGAACCGCCTTTAAAACGGCTGAAATGTGATGAGAGTGACGTAAAAGATGAACCTAAGCTGGAGGAGATAAAACCATCTTGCCCGGAGGTTCTGTCTGCTCTTGCCTTGGAATCTAGGCCCACTACAGTGTCAAGTTTAATTTCGAATCCAGTTCCTCCTTCAGTGTCTTCTACTATAGCTTCCACCGAAGCATCTAATTCCCATCCTTCATCCCCAGCCAGATCCTCTGTGGACAGTGAACCTACAAAAACATCGCAGGACAATACACCCCAGAGTCAAGATGAAAATATGAAAGAAGTGGACTCTGTAGAAACAAAACCAGTTAGTGACCAGGAAGATGAACATCCGTTCTTGCTTCCTACAACTAGTGATATGTGTGTGGATGAACTAACTCATGAGGCTGTTGGAGGGGAGGGAGAATCACATGGAACAGAGACAGTTGATGATATTGTCAACGAAAGACTCAAGAACCTCACTGGCTTCACCGTGAGTGGGCCAGAAGGTGAAACTGTTCAATCTGTTCCCCAGGAAGTTGTGCAGTTCCAGGACCCACACACTTCTAATGACACAGAAGTGCCAACCTTCGACCCTGAAATGGCATTGGCAGCCATGGGTGAAGGGGAGCAACCTGATTCAGGGACGGCGCTGTCAGAATTCACCCCAGAAATTGCACTGGCAGCAATGGGAGAAGGTGACGCAGAGCCCCCAGACACTGGGACTAGACACAGCCCTTTTGCTTCCTCTGTTCAGGATGTTTTTGATCCCATTAAGTCAATGCAGGACACTGTGTCGTTGCCCAACAACTCTGTCCCTCGAAATGAAGAATCTGACCAACCCAAAATGAACAGTCCTGCCAGTGCCAGGGAAGTGTTTTCAGACTTGGGGTTAAGTAATATGGACACTCCCCAGTCAACAAATTCTGCTGAATCCAAAGAAGAAATTGTAGCATTTACCACATCTATACTGACAAACAATTCTGAAAACACTTTCATCACATCACTGGCAGAGAGTAGTAGTATAAGTAAGTGCGAGGGGCCCAGTGATTCATCGGTAACTAACTTCGACCCAGAAATCGCGCTTGCTGCAATGGGAGAGGGTGATCCGACAGGAGGCAACTCTGAGAGTACCTTTGATCCAGAAATGGCCCTTGCGTCAATGGGAGAAGGGGTGCCAAGTGTCCCGAGTGGTCAAGAGTTCCCACAGGCAAGTGATGCGTCTGGAAACGAACCCGCGTTCCAGTTGACTGCGATGGATGTCAGTTTAGACGAATCTGGCCCAGAGTTGGACTTTGATGCACTTAGTGCTGAATTTACTCGATCGACTCGGCACAGCTAGCAAACAAGTTAGTGCTAGGTTTTCGGCAGTCACTGCTGTGTATAATTCTGTGAAAGAACAGTCAATATTATTTCCTTTAGGTTTTTCATGTGATGTTAAAGTTTGTATTATAAAATAACTATATATAAATATATATATACATATGCAAGTTATAGAGATAGGGATGTGTGAATGTTACATTCAAAGACTGATGTAGCCAGAACATAACTGAAAAAATTGTTTATGACTTAATTTTTGTAGATCACTGTACCATAGTTGAATGGAATTTTGAAAAACAAAGTATGCAAACATTCCTCAGAAGTTGAAGAGACACTTTGTTTTAATTAAAAAATAATGGTACAATAAGACAAAAATTATAGCTTATCGGACAATAATGAATTTTGATTTGTTTTGATTTTATGTCTTCTGGCAACATCAGTATCAATGCATTGTACTGATTTGAATGAATGTGAGGGTAGGAAGATGTGGGTACTGCATTCTCTCTCTCTCTCTCTCTCTCCCTCCATGTTCCTGAATCTAAGGAGTGTGGAATCAGGAGACATTAACTACCTGATTAGATCCACACAAGTGAGACTTGTATTTCTGTGTGTTGTTCACTGCTCTATGATATTTACAGTTCTTTGAGAAAGATAAATTTAATGTCTAATTTGTGTGAGCCACAATATTGTCAAATTTGTGTTGTTGAATGCGAGAGAGTCTTATTTCATCCTTGTAACTTCTAAATGTGCTACAGAGAATACACCAAGATCTGTCTTACTGGTCAGAACGCTATAAGTTTATTGTCATAGGTTGTTGGATTTTAAACAACCTGCCTTGTGTGTTGTGAACTTTTTCTCTTTCTTCTTTTTTGTTGTTGAAAATATGCTGTAAGATGTTTTCCTGTTTGCATCTTTTTAGTAGTTTCATGAACGAAGAGAAGCAATATGGAATTTAAGAAACGTATATGTATAAATTTATTCATCTAAATATTGAGACTAGTTCCAATCATTGTAACCATGTTTCTAAAAAGAAACCAGAATTTAAAAAAAAAAAAAAAAAATTAAATTCTGAACAAAGCTGTGATATGCATTCCTACAAACTTATGAAAAAGATCCTAATGCTTGCCTCAACTGCAGTCAGCATTGTACATATTTGTTGCCTGACAAGTTTATCCAGATTGAACTCTGTATCAGGCAAATCATTACAATAACATATTTTATGATTTACAAAAAATAAATCTAGTATCTGCAAACTATATAGGAAGTCAAATTTTCTGTAAATTTACAGATTTTGTTCCCAAAAATTCCATGATGTTCTCATGATAAACTTTTATTGCTGGACATGTCATAGCATGATTAACTAGCAATATGGTATATAAAATTGTAAAAAAGAATCCTCCGATATATGCAAGAAATAAAGGAAGACTTATTTTCTGTAGAAGTGCAGATTATGTTGCAAAAAATAGATTCATGATAATGTTCACATTTTTTTATTGTTAGACATGCCAAAGCATGTCTACTTAGCAATAAATGGTCCATCAAGTGATGTCTAGTCAGTTTTTGATGCTTAACTCAAACAGACCAGTCTTTCGTGAATTAACAGAATACTCTTTCTCCAGCGAGAGTATCAAACTCTACTCTAATTTGAAGGATATAGATTTGTTACAGAACTGTTTTAGCTCATAGAACTGGATTGGACATTTTATTTTTATTTCTTTAATTTCTTTGCCATTTCTTTCTACACGTGGCGTTTCTGAACAATTGTAAGACAGACTTTTTTGAACATGTTTCTGAGAATCTAATGTAAAGATTTGGTAATACTATTGCAGAAGGTTTATTATATATTTTTTTTGCAGTCTTTTCATATAAAATGATACAAAAACAGCTTGTATATAGCTTATATGTATTTATTACAGTGTATATACACAATGAGTTACCGCATTCCTGCATTGAAACAATTCAATAAACTTTTGATTTCAATGTTTGTCTCATTCCTGCAAACAGTAATTACTAATTACATTGCGGTGATATCTGTTGAAGTTGTGTGTTCTAATAATGTCAATTCCACAAAACTTAAGTGTCCTGCAAATCTTTCCTTGGTCTCATTTCAGACCTTGAAATTCACACCTCTTCCCACAGCTCACTGATACATTCAAAGGCTGATGTGAATTTCTTGAACAGAATAACGACGGAAAATAAAATATTCAGCAAAATCATGTCACAAAAGTGGCTACAATTTTGTAGTGGATAAGATGTTAAATGAATGGATTAACCAGTATAAGCCAGCTTGAACTTTCAATGACCTTTTCCTCCCTCTTGAAGGCGAAAATGATTTGAAATCATTTTGTAAGTGAAGTCCACAATCTCTAAATTCCCAATGTTTTTAAATAACGAAAATGTACAAATTGAATTCATAATTTTTATTTCCTGACATTTTCAAATTTACAATGGTTTGATTATTGTGAAAATACCTTATTGCACAATTAGCTTTAACTGGCATTGATAACACAATTTATTGGCTGAAAAAACACATACATGGAAGCATGGAACTCTTTATCTCTGGGGTTAGATTTGACTATGCGCTTTAACAAATAGTTCACTTGAATTTCATGCACGGATGCTATTTGGTATTATAAATTAAGAAAATGATGCCATTTATTTGCTTCATTTACTATATCGTTCTAAAATATAAAGATCATATATTCAGAAAAAACATTTAGCATATTCTTATAACTGCATAGGTGTCTACCATATGATAATGTCCGATACGGAGCTACTAACTCGTTATAGACAAATACACAAAAATAGAAATGAGACAGACTTTTAGAATTTTTCTCATAATTTAGACTTGTAACCTGGAATCTATTTGGGAGCATTTCTGAGCCCAACCGTACAAAAATAAAATTATTTCAAATCAAGAAAACTTAAAAGTTTTCAACACACACAAAACTGCACATAAATAGCGCATCTAAAAGGATATGTTCAAGTGAATACTTTTCAGAGCGTTTAAAACATTATTTGCACCTGGGGTCAGAAAAGACCCCAGAGCCTAAGGGTTATATTATATTTGGATGATATTACATGGTGGCCACATTCTGCAGAAAGAATATCAATTTTGGAGGAGAATAAACAAGGGAATGTTTAGAATTTTGGAAGATCCGTTAGAAGTTGGGGAAATGTTTTAAGTTATTCTTCAAACAACATTAATTCGTAGTTATTTTTGACACACTTTTTTTGTAAGACAAATGTTAATGCTGTCATTTTCACTGATAAATAGGGGAACAGACATATAGATAACTTATCCTTAAAGAGGCACTCATACTCTCTCAATGCATTAGTGCAAAAGAATTAAGATATTACTCCGAAAAGGGCTTGGCCAATAACACCATTTTAATATCTACCTGTCTTACTTTTATATACACAAAAGATGTCTGGCAATTAGGGAAAAATTAGTGAAATTTGTCTCACGGGAAAATGGTGGCCACCCTCATTCAATAAACATCAGGTCTTGTCCACGATATCTATTATTTCACTTCAACAGTCTGGAAACTTCTAAGCCTCATCAAAATCTTCACAATACAAAACTGTAAGTACTACTCTATTCCCAGAAGGCAGAAAATATGCACAAACCAA
This sequence comes from Gryllus bimaculatus, assembly GCA_017312745.1. Taxonomy (NCBI): domain Eukaryota; kingdom Metazoa; phylum Arthropoda; class Insecta; order Orthoptera; family Gryllidae; genus Gryllus; species Gryllus bimaculatus. The sequence continues at coordinate 3,863,161 of BOPP01000114.1, forward strand.
ATAATTCTATTGAGATTTCAAGTAACAGGCAATTCCTCATGTTATGTTGGAATGCCTAAAAAGTATTCTAAGGCAGAACTCTGATGTAATATTTTGTTATTTTTTTTCCATTTATTTTGTATAAAATTTATTTCCATGCATCTCAACAATAAGATCTAAATAAATTCCTAATTGATTCCAATAATATTAATTGCTCCCCTAGTAATACTGATTGTTTGCATGATTGAAATTCATCTACTGCATGATTGAGGTAGATAATCCTGACATAATTTGCAATTTAGAAAAATTTTGTAAAACACAAATATAAGATAATCGAATGAATGCTAGTTTAAAAATATGTGAAATTTGATAATTGCGCTAATCTCTAATAATCCCAAACTTTAAAAATCAGAGATACACTAAACTCGCTACCCTAATTTCAGACAAAAAATAATAATAATAAATAAATAAATTAAAGTTTGTAAGTATTTATTCTATGATGAACTAAACATTTATACTAATTATTAAACAAAGAGCTCAATGTACTACTTCAGTCAAGCTGAGGACTGTCAAACTCCTCCCAGAATAGTTTCCTGTTAGTAAAACTAGTGGTTAAGCAATTTTCAAAAATTCTGAGTTTTTAATGTAATCAGGCTTAAAGATGTATTTTTAAAAAACATATTTCATTAAGATAATAGTCTATCTTCAATATTGTACTTGTGGGAAGAAGCCAGAAGAAACTTGAATCTTTTGCCTAATTTAAAAAAATTCAGACCTGTGCCTTTTTTATAAGTGTACATTGCTTTATTTAAGAAAAAAAAAATCAAGAAAATCCTGTAGAGGCTTCATGTAAAGTATTCCCAAAAATTAAAATATCAAATAAAAGGGGCTGCAACTTTAGTGCTGTTCACAGGCAGACATTTTGCCGTAAACCAATTTTTCAGTAACACAGACCTAAAGAAATAATTTTCTCCATATCGGAGCACAAATTATCCATTTTTTGTTATCAGGAACCCACAGTACAAGCTTTTTCAGCCACAAAATCTTAGTTTTTCACTGCAGCATTACAGAACTTTCATACACATAGAATAAGTAACAACATATGCAAGAAAGTAAACAAAGATTTTAATTTTTTTACTAATTACATAATTCTTCAATTGGATATTGAAAACAACCAACACTTCATAAAAAAATTCTATATGAAAATCCTGTTTATAAACACCTTTTTAAGAAAATAATTTTTTTCCCTTTAGATATTTTGCTGATAATTTTAGCTATTGTTCTGTAAAGTTTCACTCACTTCTCAGAGCAGAAAAATCCCTTCGATGGAAACACTTAAACATTACACTGTTTCACCTATCTGTGTCCGGTTTCTTGCAACAAACTTTCCATTGCTAGGTCCATTCGTGGAGTGATGTATGGCTGATGTGCCCAGGCAGCAGCATGCAGCATCAAAGTAGCTTTGGACCGGGTGTGGGCAATGTTTTGTTGAACACACAATTTCACTTTCAGCTCCTCTTCGTATGCTTCTGATACTTCCAGTAACACTTCACCTAAAATGCATCCACACATTCATGTATCATAGCATTCTGTAATCACCACACCACAATTTGGAACAGCATCAATCAAAGCAGATATAATATATTCTGGGATTCATTTCCGTTTTCTGAACTTTTTTTGCTTTTGAATATTCGTAATGCAAATATCCAAAGGAAAACAATATTTTTAAAAGTGTCAAATAACTATAGAATGCTCACGGAAATCAGCATACATTGATTAAAAATGAAAAATATAACGTGTTTTGGAATTTCAATGGTGCATTTGCTGGCAACAGATATATAAATATTCTTTTATTTTTACCTATACCAGTCTATCAAAATTAGAATAATTTTAATGTGTGTGTGTATATAAATATATATTTATATATATTTATTTATTTACATCAAAATTAATTATTACAAATAGTTAATTAAACAAACTGTAGATTGTAAAGGGTAAATTAATAAACACCCATTTTTTGAAGTGCAAACAGAAAATGACCAAGGAGAATAAAGTCATAACCATTCAGAGGGAGAGAGATTAACCAATGAATTGAATAAACTCTCCTGCATATCCGCCTTTGCTGCTTAGAGAAATACCTCCTCGAAGCAAAAACATTTTTAATCTGAGCTGAATGACAGTTTATGTTGTAAGAGGTGCCTGACAAACTAATTATTCTCAGCAAAAACTCGTTCAACTGACAGAATTCATTTAACAATCACTACATGCAAGTTTAAATAAATTAATAAATGCCTTCTTTCTAACCCCCCTAAAGTTAGCTTCCTTTCCAAAAAATTATTTACAGCCCCTCTCCCTCCATTTCTTTTCTGTAAGATAGGGGCAATATACTTTCATTAGTAACAGAAATCATTCAATACTGACATCTCGTAAATAATTATCAATTTAGGAACAAAAGAAACAAAAACTGTTAAGGAATCAGTAAAATCAGTGCATGTTTTCTTTTGCTCCAGAATATCTCCCCACCCTTACACTACATATAGCTGAATAATAAATAGAAGACGGTCAAATAAAGTGTGGTTAGCAACATTAGAAATCTAGACATTTTTGCTTCTGTGTATTTAATAAACTTAATAACCTCATGATATTTCACAATCAATCCGTTACGCATTTTATCACTCTCCTACTTTGTGGCAATTTTCTCTCAAATAAGAATGTTCCTTTCTCATATAGCAAAACAAAGTATTGAAGATGAAGAGAAAACCGATTGGCTACGCTTTGTTAGAATATCTGTCATGCTGATATCCACAATTTAAAAGAATATTTTTCACTCATTTCAAGCATCAACATACTTGAAATTTGTTTCTGTCTGTGATTTAAATAAACATTATTCATAAATAGTGCCTTTAATTACTATATTCGACTTATTATTTGACATCAACAATAACAATAATAATAACAATAACAACAACAACAATAATAATAATAATAATGATAATAACGATAATATAATTATTCAAGTTTATACGAAATTTCAATAAAATCCCAACAGCATATTTTATGTAATAGTTGATCTAATCCGTAAAAGTTTATTATAATCCAAACCATCCAAGAAATGATCTGTAAAATAAGGTCAAATTTAATATTTTACATACATTATTCCTCTGTCTTCTTTAAAAATGAGTAATAGTAAATTTTCTGAATTTTATTTCCATCAGATTGTGACTTAGGCCTACTAATGTTCTTTATCAAGTAATAAACACTCATTCCAAAAAACTATATTGAACAATTAATTACGAGATTATCATTGGAATTGCTTTAAATGAGCAAAAATTATTTCAATATCCCAACTGAAACAAAAAATTACTTACTATCAAAAAAGATTACTAACTCTTGCAGATATCCATTCTTTGACATATTATTACAAAGTATCATACAAACACACTCCAAACCTGTTTTACTTGTACAGTAGTATACCGGGTAATTAAGGTGCAAAGAACAAAAATCTGTAAGTGAAATAGGTATCCTAAACTTGTTTCTAAAATCTACAACACTGAAGGCAAAGCTATAGATCTAAACTTTACAGTAACTTCTATTTTCTTACCAAATTTTTCTGCAGGCCATGAAATAAACATTGGTGTTCGGTCTGTACCTTTCAATTTTTCAAGTTTAACAATTGCTTCCACCTGTTTATGAATCAGCTTCAGAGTACTGGATACTTCCTTCTAAAAAGAACAATGTTTACTACAAGTAGTCCTCAATCTGAATAGTAGTAAATAAATGAAAAATAATCTGTCTCACCATGATAGTGCATACTTCACCCAATTGATCACAATGTTCCTGAAGCCCTGTTGGATATACCTGACTGGTGTCCAAAGTCCCATCGCTCCTGTATAATAGAGTAGTATATAAGGTGCATTCTCACTTATTTCAGGAATTAATAAACCGACGAAATACTTGAGGATAGGATTTGTTTTAGAAAAGTATAGAAGTCTTACATAGTGGATGTCTTTAGTGTGACTATATTTTTTATTATTCTGCCACCCAAGATTTGATGTGTATTCCATTTCTGAATCAAGTTGTATGCATCGGCGGCATGATCCCTGATTACCCGTGGGTGGCCTGTAAGATTCCCTCTTTGGGCAGTTTTTGATACCGGACTTTCTTGTACTGGCAAAGTAAATTTAGGGAGTGTCACACATTTTTTTATGGTATTCATCGGGAAAATCATGCTTTGCCTCTCTAGAGTAGGCTACAGAGGAGTAACATTTTTTTGCTCACCTGTTACTGGAGAAAACTGCCCTGGTGATTTACTAACTTCACTTAAAGTACGCTGAGGTGTTGACGCCATAGTTCCTCCAATTAAAAAAAGACACAAAAACGTATATTGCATCAATAGTAATATGAGTAATATAACGTATGTTTTTTCGCTAAGTTCATCCTATGGGCCGCTTGCATGTTTCCCGTCTCTTGAAAACCACTTCAAGAAAAATAAATAATACTTTCAGATCAAAAATTCTAGTGTCAACTCGCAAATCCTTCAAATTTAAAAAAAGGATCTATAGTGCTATTTTGTAAAGGAACACGACGATTTGCCAACGATGGAAATACCAGGAAATACAATGGTACCACCAAGGCTTCAGCAGGTGTTCAGTTTGTCATAATTATATTTTATTGAATTATAAATTTTATTATTGAAAGTTGCGTGTTAAGTTGCATTAAAATATAACAAAGTTTAAGAATTATAACCGAGTTTAAGATATAACAATAACCTTTATCGTTAACATGTCACTGCAAAAGCAAAAATCATGAAATTCGTATGTGTTTAATGAATGAAAATTATTTGAAGGATTGCTAAGGATGTGGATGCATATTATTTTAAATACTTTTTTGTGAATTTTGAATAAGTGTAGCAGCCGTGTCTTCTATGCCATGAAAAATGTATTATTTCACGTTTTATTGTGATCATGACATGTTTGCTGTGCTACGACTTTCTCTGCATTAAACAGTGATTTTAAATTTATTTGACGTTCAATAAATAATTTTTTAAATAATTCTTGAACAAAATTAAACTATACATTTGCGATATATTTCAAATGTGCATTAGTCGGATTTATTTTTGGTAATGTAGAATCGTGTATAATAAGGATGCCCGTTTCGGTGTGATAATTTTAATTTGTTATTTCCGTGTGTAAATTTTCATCTTTCATTAGAAACCTGACACGATTTTATTCTCGAAAAAGAAGAGTATCATAGTTACAGTATAGTGTTGTATTAGGTACAGAGAATTGCACAAAAATTGATTTCAAACCTTCAATGCATTTCTCGTGTCATGAATCAAGTGCCCTTTCGTTTACTAAAAATTCGAGATATTTGTAGTTTTATCGTTTTATCTGAATGAATAATCACCACATGTACACTCTTTTAACAGGAACCAGACCTACTTTCCTAATTTTCATGATGATGATGATGACTATAAGTGTTTTACTGCACCCATTAATACATATTTGGTCTCCATTTATCTTACTCAAACACATTTAAGTACGTAGAATTTATTGAAAAACTTTGTCATTTAGTTGCAGAATTATTTTAATCCTTTGTTGAAAATTGAAAGGACGTTCTTTTGTAAGTGGTCCTTTCAATTGCACATGTATAGTTTTCACAAGAACATTGGATTAGATAAAGGTCAAACTTAATTTTACAGATTTTTCTCATAATTTTAATTTTATGCTCTTTCTCTGGTCAACAGTAACTTGCAGATATAATAATGATTTTATATAATATAATAATAATAGAGATTTCCCTAGCAGGCACCTCTTGAAAATTTTGGCCTCAGAGATTAGATAAATGAAAATATTGTTATATCCGATAACTTGTTGTGGGACACAAATGAAAAACTTTAAATATCTTTTCAATTATTTTTCCTTTTTTTAGAGTAATGTTGCTCTTTGGTGTAATAATCATAATTTATTTATGAGAAAGTGCACTTCTCGGTAGGCAAATATTTGGAGGGAATTTTTTCTCGCTATATTTATGTGATTTTATGGAAACTTGTGTTTCAGTTGCGTTCGGGTTTAATTAATCTAAATTTCAGGTTTTGTAGGAATTTACTATGTAATTCTACTGATCAGTGCTGGAGCTAGATAATTTTGAGTTCAGGGCAATGCTGAAATGTAGTTTCCCTTCCCCCCTAAAAGAAATTAAAAGTGTGAAAGTGTATCAAGAAACTATGAGTTATTTTATTTCAACAAATAACAAAAATTACAACATATAAGCCAGAAAAAGGTTTTGAAAATATATTTTGAATAGTTTTAAGTAAAAGAATTTAGTGATCAAATAATACAATTTCCACAGTGAGTTTAATATGTTAAAAAATTGGGTTGAGTTTCGTTAGTGTTTTATAACATCACTTGTTGGCACACGAAATGGTCAATTAGCACATTAAATTTAAAATTCAATTCTTGTATTAAATACAATATCATGGAAAACTAATTAATTTTATACATCGTAGTGTAGTGAAGACTTAAGTTAAAAAACAATTTAAAAAAAAAAAAAAAAAAAAAAACATTCTTCATAGATTTGTATCTAGGCTGGGGTCATCCTTTATATCCAACAACCAGTTTAGGGGGGTTTGAAAACGTGCAACAGAAAATGTCTACTACAGAAAATACTTAATGCCGGCATTGCTGCTACTGATAACAATAATAATATTTATTGAGTCACATATACAAATGTAATCCTGTATGACAAGTCAGATATGACGTGTGCAGGTGCACATGTCTTCCTGAGTTCCAGATTTCCTTACTACTACACATTATCATGAGTAAAGGTTAAAATTTAACATAAGACATGTACTCTTCTATATGAAAGAACTGTAAGCAACATTCAGTTTTGATTTTGAATACTTTGCTAACAAATAATTAACCCTCCACCCCTCTCATATCTAGCAAAAGAGAGCTTAAGAAGACTATGGCAGAGTGAAGTTACATTTACTGTTCAGAAATCAAAGCAAGGGGTTTGCTCAAAGGATCATGGGAAACTGGACAAGAATCCTGATCGAGTTAGTGTCATTGATCTTACATCTGAATTACAATGCTTGTTACTAACAATTATGTTACTAATTACGATTTTTAATGTAATGTTAATGTTAATTAGAATTTGGTACTGAGGCTTCGTGTAGTTCAAAAACGTAAGTTATTTTAATGTTTATTGCAATTGCTTTCATGCTTTTTTAATCATGTAATTTAGCAAGTAAACTATTTTATTATTACTGTAAGTTATTGAATTGAATTCCTGTTATAACTTAAATTAATTGTTGGTATTAATCAATTTTATATATTTTTCGTATAATTTATCAAGATAATGTAAACTTATTAAATTATTACTGTAAGTGAATGTTGTTAAATAATGTAACTAACTTAGTGTTATTTTAAATAATTTCTAGACGGACTTTACTTGATACTTTCTGTAAGTCTATAAACAATTAAATATTATTATGACGATAATAATATTAATTATAGTACTAAAAATGTTCACTAATAGTACTAATAGTATTCATTGAGTAATTATTTAATGGTATTATTGCTAACAATGCCTAATGTGTTTAGCAAATCCAGGGTGAGGGAATAGAATTTGGGTCAGGCATTCTTCTTCTACATAAGTCCCACTGCAATTTAACACAGGAAGGACAGGATATGCTAGTCCTTTTTTCTTTGCTTTGGCTCAAAACAGTCAACATGAAACAGAAAGTCAAACGCTATAAGAATTTTTAATTTATTTATATTTTGTTAATGTTATTGTTAATGTATTTATTTATATTTTTCAATTTACTTTTAAATTTTGTTAATGTCTTTAATATCGTGGCCCAGTTTGTTGTAAATTATAATGTTTTCTGTTAGGGTACTTATTTGATAAAATGTAGTTTCAGGGTGGGGAACGTATAGGTTATCCTTTTGACAAGTGTTGTAGTTGCGTACATCAGAATTTAGAGTACAAGTGTCTTTGTTTTCCATAAGAATCTTCTTTGTAAACACGATTATTTCAACTATATACATGCATGGTAGAGGAAGAATCCGTAGTTCATTGGACAAGGGTTTGCAAGACTCCAGCTTATGAGTGCTGGTCATTGTTCGCAATATTATTTTTTGGATAATAAATGTGTGAATGCTTTCAGGAGCATTTCCCCAGAATATTATTCCATTTTTTAGGTGTGAGCGCACATTTGCAAAATTTGCTCAAAGTGTCTCAATGGTAGAACTTGATCTGAGGGTGTTCAGGGCATAGCAAGATTTTTTTTTTTTTTTTTTTTACATTCAGGTAAAAATGGATATTTATGCATCCCAGAAATAACAAATCAATTATAATTTTCATTTTGTCTGAGCCCAGTGGTGGTAAAGTGGTGAAATGTTTTGGCCTTATCATTTCAGTTTTAGGGCTTCCTGTTACATATTTGGTGACAAGCGCAAGGTTAAAGAATTGTTGATATATTTTGATTCATATTATATAACTAATTATCAAATCATTGCTATCATGCTACAAGCTTCGAATAAGTATAGAGCAGAGATAAATATTAATGGATAAATATGCAGTGCATTATCAACAACAATGAACAATTTAGAAATATTTATTTTAAAACCTATCAACAAGAAATTGTTTGAAAAGGGAAATCAATTATCATTGTACTAATCCAATCAAAGCAGCACTGATATGTGCAATTGAGGACTAACACTGGGACCACTGATTTACTGAAAATAATTTTTTTCAATGAAAAGGAGGAAAAGATGCTTAGCATTCTTTCTTACATATATTCTATAATAATGCATTACATTGTTTAAATCCCAATTATTTCAAACTATCAGAACACAGAATTTACTGATCTTCACTGAACATGTCTCTTTTGAATTTTAGATCCTCATCCTCAACTGGCCAAACTTTTCATTCAATGGAAGTGTATATTAAGCTAAGATTGGTTCTTTTATAACTTAATTTGCAACTATTGGGAAACATGATGTAAATATTTGAAACAATGTTAATTAAATTTTTAGTATCTTGTAAAGTAAACATCAGAAATAGCAGCAAGACTCCGAACAGGCATAGTTAAAAGACTAGCTTGGACATTTGCTTATATTTCCAAATCTTGAACATGTGCCGGATCTCCAAGAAACAGAAATTAACTGGCTTCTCCAGTAGAAGTTTGTGTGATAAGATGCGTTATTCCTTACCTTATCTCTTCTCTTTGCCATTTTGTTTTGGAAGTGATATTTTCCAACTGGGTTTTGAGTCATGTTGACTCTTGCAGACCCGCTATGAGCATTGGTGTAACACAATGTAGATCCAGTTCCAAGTGATTGTTAAACCAACTAACTTAACATTCTAGAAGATGTTATATTTTAAACATACTTTTTGAGGAATTGAACTCTTTTCACAAAAATGCAAAAGGAATGATGTCTTTTGAGGACCCACTATATTAGTATTAATATAATAAAACTGATGTAAATGAAAAAGAAAATTGTATTTTGTAGTTGTATCTTGTAAAATATTTTTTTATGAGGACCGCAACATATTAAAAACTATTAGGTTAATATTTATTTCTTCAAACAAATATGCAGATTTTTTCATAAACCTGAATAGGAGACCAAGCAAGGTACAAGTCAGGACATATCTTATCTAGTCACTGATGTGTCTGCGGTACCCTCCAGTCAGGTAGCACACATCCAGCCAAACTCTCAGTGCTTTATTGCTGTTTTCTGTATGATTAAAGTTTATTTCACAATGAGTAAAAAAACAGTATGTCTGAAGAAAACAGGGTTTCTGGACAAATGGGAAATTAATACTGTTCCACCCAACAACTATTTCGAAAAGATTTTCATTAATGCTAGGCAGAGAAAGCTAGCAGAAGCTGAAGGTATGAAATTATTATTAGTGTGTTTATTTTGATTTGTTAATATTTTTTGAAGACCTAATAGTATTAATTTTTTTTTGTTAACTTAAAAATGCTAATATATTTATTATCCTTACTTAAATTAATTATTGAACTTTACATTAAAAAGTAGGTAATGATATTTTGCATATTTTTAGGAATAAGTTGTGCTTTTTTCTGATCCTCATTGCTTCTTCTCCATTTAAAACAAAAAAGTTGCCCTTGGGGTTTAGGAAGTTGGCCATCTCTGCCAAAGGGAAAAATTATTACAAAAGCTATGTCCAAAAATCAATTAACCAACAATTTATAAAAACAATTAACAAAACTTTTAATTATCTAAAAATTAGAGAATCTCCCTGCTTTTTTACCAATTTTAAGGTTTTCCCAGATAATTCGTCAGTGGAAAAAAATGAAAACAGGAAAATATCATTGCATACTTTTTGTGCATAAATTCACCAAAGACAAATTGCAATTTTGAGACATTTGTGGTATTCATTTCCTCTGGTTGAACTTTTTGAATCTTAAATGATTTTTCTTCTCACACTATTCAGTTCATAATAATTAAATAAATCTTCAAATTAAATATTTGTTCACTTCTTTGGCACCAATCTTGATTTCTAATTATCTGGGTGTAACTTCTGCTCAAAACTTTAGAAACAAACTTTTGATGTATTATTTGAAACATGAATTCTTGTAGTCTACAGTAAAAATACTAGATGCAATATTTGAAATTATCCAGTCCATGCACTTCACTTCAAATTACCCTAATCACTACATTAGGGTGCAATTCAAATAATATTGAAAAAATATGGCAATGCACAATTAACAGCATGAAATAATATAATACCAGAACAGGAAGAAAACATTTTATAAATAAATTATTTATAATTACAGAATTATGCAGTTAACAAGTTAATATATTGGAAAACAAAAATATCATTTAGAACAATAATGTATTACATGAAACATGAATTCTTTTAGTCTAAAGTAAAAATACGAGATGCAATATCTGAAATTATCCAGTCCATGCCTTCCAAGAGATTCTGACCCGTTAATGCACTACACCACACTATCTGCCAATGATGTGTTTTAATTTGTTCCAGTTCTAGAACATCACGAATCTCCTCAGCAGTTAGGGCACCTGGCAAATCTTGTTTGTTGGCGAATACAAGAAGAGTGGCGCCAGCTAATCGTTCTTCTCCCAAAAGCGAATGCAATTCTTTTCGACAATCTTCCAAGCGGCGTTTATCTGCACTGTCAACAACCCAAATCAACCCATCCGTACACTCGAAATAATTCCTCCAGTACGAGCGAAGGGATTTCTGACCTCCTATATCCCACACATTTAGTTTATATCCACGATGTTCTAAAGTTTTTATATTGAATCCGAGCGTGGGCGAGATCGTGTCAATCGCTTCTCCATTAAATCTTTTCAAAATTGTTGTTTTACCTGCATTGTCGAGACCCAGCATCAATAGTCTCATCTCTTTTTCCTTCTGCCTCATTTTCTTAAGAACGGTCAGAAAACCCATTTTATTTCACCGTCAATTTTAAGCTGATTGTGCACAACGCAAAAATTTTGACACTACCTAATTATATGATGTTGACTGACGCCATCTTAAACGTGATGCAAGTGTTTATTTTTAGTACCAGCACAACCAATACAACAAAAACATTTAACTACAAAAATAATTGGTATGCTTATCCCTTGAAAGTTAAATCTCTGGTAGATTGACGAATACTATAATTAGCAACAAATTACTAATTGTTGTCGCAAATTAAAAATACAGACAAGAAAAACATAATTTGCTTACCGCATTTTGTGATCGACGTTGGTACGACAGCGGTAACATTTTCCGAATTTTAAAATTCAGTCCGGAATTAAGTTATCGAAACTGTCATCTTTTTTACAATCGTTTTCCTTTATATGTACATAATATTCTTCATGCCATTCTCCTATATAAGAATATGCCATCCCTTGCCTCGATCTACTTTTAATAGCTTCAAAACTATTGCTGTCATTCGCCCTGTCCGTGTCACTATCGCTAGAACTTGTAGATATTTCACAGCTATTACTCACTGAAAAACAACTCTCCTTCAGTTCAAGTTTTTCTCTTTTTTGAGACACACTTTTATAGAAACAAGATCGAAGTTCCATCATTATAATTTCGGCTTTCAAATCTCTTAATGGACCTGAAAACTCGTTAAGGTCATAAAAAATGTAATTCAACTAATTGAAGATATTAATCGTTAACTTTATTTCTACTATGTTTCCTCTGAACATTCTGAGTACCATATGTATTGTTTTGATAAACACATCATGTCCTCAGAAAACTATATGTAAAATTAATACATTTTCACACCAAGTTTCAAAATTAGTTATTCCTGATTTCTGTCAGACGTGTGCATTTATGGTATATTAATAACAAAAATTTAAATACAAAATCTGGATTTTATTTCTTGATATATGTACATTTTAAGAATTGGTGTTTAACCATGAACTTGAATCCTTACTTAAAACTTGTGATCATTTATACACACAATGTGCATAGTTGTGTCATTTATATGCAAAATAGAATTTGGAGAGTCACAAACTTTGCTAGCAGAATGTGAATAAATATTATGCATGTCTGCATTAGTTCCCTGAAAGGAGGACAATCCAAAAAAAGATAGCAATCAAAGTGTTATTTCTGGAACAAAAAATATTATTCCTCTAAGATTTTTTGTTTTTTATGAAATTGAAATTGACATTCTTAATTATTATTACATAAATATTATCATTTATAAACCAAAATCATAGTAAAATTTGTAACCGAAAATCATAATCAATAAAAAGGATACAAATGAAAGACACAGTAACAACTCGTAATTCTTCTGTGCATTGGCTCATTACACCAATAACATAAACAGAGTCACCTTCTTGCAATGCATAATCCTGATCATATACATCAATTGCTCTTTCTAACATCCACAGTAATGCCTTCACAAACACATGAGAGATAATAATTCACTATTATTAAAACAAACATGAATAAAATACAACATTATAATCAAAGCATACCGCATTGGAACCTTGATTAGTATTTTCAGGATCTCTAAAGAAATCCAAAAGTCTCATAGTTTCTTCCTTGTGATGAGTTTCCACATATGTTTCATCATAGGCACATATTATTACACCTGTACCATCATCAACTAAAAAAAGGCAGACACATTTTTAATGCCACTGTTAACTTTCAAGGTGATTTTCAATAAGATATACATACCATTGTAAGTAATAGCAGATTTCATCCTTTCTACATTAGTAATTAGACCGAAGATGGTGACTTCCTTAATCCTAATACCTCTGAATAAGAATGCTTTACTGGCAAGTGGATGATTTGGCATAGTAAGAAGATCACTGATCCATAACATGGGGAATTGATCTTGAAATCCTTGTGTCATTCTGTTATACACAAGTTGCAGCAATTATATCACAGACCATATATCCTTCTGTCCTCACATTTCAAGCTTTCCTAGATGTTTCCTAGAGCCTTCGATCTTTTGAAGATTTGAAGTTGTATTCAAATAATGAAGTAACAAATGGCGGTCTTCTTAATATTCAAAGTTGACAACTGTGGTAGAGAATTCACAACATGTAAGAGATACACCGATTGCCTTTGGATAAAGAGCCGTAGAAAGAGAAATTAAAATTAATTACCGAGAGATTAATTTGAGGCTCGGCTATATTTCACTGTCACTCATAATTACTCTAATATTATTGGTTTTATTATACTTTTACATTGGAACAGTTGGCGTGTTTGATTACAACACAAGTGTTGCCAACACCCAAAGAGTAATGATAGTCGTCAACACGTCAACATTCACGTGGTACAACTGGGTACATTGGAATCTTATGAAGTCGTAACTTCTACTTTGTCCATAAGCTAGTTGATTCCGAACGATTTGGAATCTGAATCACTGGTTCAATGTCCCGAACGCTTCGAGCTGCTGGATTGGTAATTTTCAGACGAGTTTCTAACAAAGTCGAATATTTATTACTTCAAACATCGTATGGAGAACATCATTGGACTCCACCGAAAGGTAAGGGAATGCCTAATGTAATTAAGTTGTATAATACATTATTTTCTGTATCGTTTATGGCATATTTGATAGTAGGCATTAAATATATGTTTCTTCTCAGGGCATGTTGATCCAGGAGAATCGGACATACAAACGGCTTGGAGGGAAACGGAAGAAGAAGCAGGTTTGAAAGAAAGTGATTTACAACTTCAAGAGTATTCCAAAACATTGCATGTAAGTACTTAGCCAAGCTACTTAAGAATTTTTGTGTGATATCTCTTACATGAGGTTGCTTTTAATGTTCAATTTTCTATATTGCAAGTATGACGTGAAAGGAGTTCCGAAGACAGTAATTTATTGGCTGGCAGAACTTGTAAAATGTACTCCTGTGAAGTTGTCCTCAGAACATCAAGATTATAAGTGGTTGGCTTTAACAGACGCCTGTGATATTGTTCAGTATAAAGACATGCAAGAACTGTTGCAAGACTGCAGTAAATTTCTAAATGCCAAATAATGTATATTTGTTGCGTAATTGTTGGGTGTTCGTTTTACATTTTTGAAATTAATCAAGAATTTGAGAATTTTAAATTTATTTCTTGATTGCTTATTAAGCCTTGTGATGTAATCACATTAAATGAATGAGAAAAGAATTGACGGTACCTGTTCAGAAAATAATTAATTTTGTATTTTATCAACAAACCTTTTCAAAATATTGAGATTTTTTGGAATAAATCATGCTCCAATTAATGTAAAAACTAAGATTAAAAGAATGAAAAGTTCTTTTTTGGACTTGTTTGTGCAAGAATTTCAAATCTTTCCTTTAATCAACAATAATGATAACTAAAACTTCAAGTAAAATAAATGTATAAAAAAAGGGACTATATTTCATTAAAAAAATTTAGGTGGTAAAAACATTTTTCCCAGTTTTTGTTTTGTTGTATAACACTAATGTCCTTCTCCTGTTTGCACTAAATGATAGTGATTTAAAAAACCTGTTTGCCTTTAGGCATTTCCCTTCCAATGAACAGTTTTCATCATTTTCACTATTGGTGTGTGCATAGGAAGGGCTGAACCACCTACAAAAAATTTGAGTGTCTCTGTAGACTTGCACGGTAAACCATTCTATTCCTGTAAATATGACCAATTCTTAATTTTCCCCTTGACAATTTGAGGAAGATGACCTTTGGAGGGGGTCCTTTCTCTTCCCTACTGAGCAAATTATCTTAACAAATATTCATTTGAGGAGTATAGTTATAATTTTTGTGAGAAGTTTTATTAAACATTTAATAAAATATCTAATCTTATTATTAATTTATATTTAATAAGAATTAAAAGGAGGAGCCTTGGGTTCAATTCCCAGTACAACTGAGGATTTTTTCTGGCCATATATTCAGGATGGTTCTGAAATTCTGTCTCCTTTTCTTTGAATATAGTGAACTTCAGGGGACTAAGATTTTTGATTCACTGTATTATAAGTTCACTACATCCGATGATGTAAAATTTAATAGAATTTCTCCACAATTATTGATTTTAATTATATAGAAATACAGCAAATTACATTAATAGCATGAACTGAAAATTTCAATATCTTGATATGTTCTTAAAAATCAATTGTTTGCTTATATATTAGATATCAATTTAAATTTTTTCTCTGCTTTTCCAATTGAAAACAATTATTTTTGTTGTCAATTTTTTTTACAATAAAAGTAATATTGGAAGAAAGTTATGTTTGTTCAATTTGTTAACTTTGTTATCAACTATTTTAGCAGTTTTCTTAAAACATGACGAGGTGTACGAATACTTTCGACACTAATTTTTCTTTCCACCTGTGAAGTAAGGAAATTGAGTTATGACTCTTGAGCTCCGAAGTTGTGTTGTTTTAAACTGCCTGCAATTCATGTTTTCCGAATTTTGTGTTTGAAATGATCACTGGTACTGAGGCAGCGACTACTGCTGGTGTCTATCCTACTAATACAGAAATCTCTTGTAGTTAGCAGTATTAACACTAGTGAAAATCCTTTACAAATTTTTTATTGCAAAATACTCCCTCTTCAGTATCAGAGTAATGACAGGTGTAGACCTTTTAATAGCAAGAGATACTAATCAGAGGAGATGCAAATTAAAATTTTTCAAGAAACTTTGCGGAGCTCCAGTTTTAGTAACATTATGTATTGCAGTCTCAGAATAGCACAGCTTTATTGGCCTTGGAGGAAATTTTACAGTTTGGAAGATTCAAGATGTCTAAATAATACTCAAAATGTCATCTAATTTTATTCATAAAAGAGTTTCCATAGGTCTTGATTTATTTGATTAATTATTTTGTGTTTGTGGGTGCATCAACAGCTAGTCATTAGAAATGTAAGTAGTACATTTTTTCCTTGGGAGCCGGCAGTGATGGAGAGTTCAGCACTGACCTACATGTTGGATAGAGTTTTCCCCAAACAGGCATCTTACATTAGTGCCAAAGATGGGACAAGCTCTAAGCTTCCAAATGTGTGTTGGAGTGGTGCATGTATGTATACAGAGCAACTAATGGGGTGAGGATTGAATGAGGAAAAGGAATGAAAGATTGCACATGGTCTGTGGCCTCCTTGAAAAACTACCGATCAGAGCAGCTGGCCGCTAGAATTCTCCTCTCGGAAGCATCTGAATTCACCCTAGCTCTGTAGCTAGTGTTGAGACTTGAACCCTAACACTGTGTCAGAGGCACTGCACTTACATCAGTTGATACCATGAGCCACCTACACCAGTTCTTGATTTGAAAACTGTTTGTGCACAAGCATCAGAAACTACCTCTTAATGGCACAAAATCATTCACAAAAATTGCATTACAATGATAATTAGCCAACATATTATCTGCTTATGGCACAACACATAGTGCCATCAGACTTTTAGCAAACCTTTGTGAGCTGGCAGTAAATTGCACAGTCAACCAGTTTTTTTTGTTGAATAAAATGTCGAATGTGTGTGATGTCAAAATGCAGAAATCAATTTTGCCAACAAGAAAACTTTCCTTACAAAATTTCTTTCAAAATTCAACCTTTATTTATATAATAATGCCGTTATACAAATAATATAAGACTCCTAATGTTGCATACTTTCAAAAGGTGTGCTAACACACAAAAGCTAACCATTATAAACTAGTGGCATACTATACTATTGATGTTACAGGTCTGCCAGTAGAGAGTTTGAACATGTCCATGCATTTTTACCAAACATTTCAGATAGAATCTTGTCATTGTGAGTTTGAAATGTGTGTTTGGGAAGTTGTGGCAGGCCTAAAAAATTACAACTATTTTTCTATTGAGATTTTCATGATTTACTCACAAAGTCTTTATTGTAAAAGGCATCAACTAGTGGTAGGGGTGGTGGTGCTTCTGCATCCAGAATTGTACTAAATGCACATATTTTCTTATTTTTCCAAAGTAAACTTTCTTGGTATTTCATTGGCTTAGCCTTTCGCTTAAAATTCTAATGAAAAGAGAGGTACAAAAATGGATGGGTACGTCTATGTTCCAGCATTTCTTCAATGCCTGGAGCAAAATGAACTACAAGAATTGTAAAACAATTTACAACTTTATTGTATTTGAGATAAAAAACATTTACATACTAAAAATAAGGTTATAAAAGTTCATATGTGAACAAAAATTTGTACTTTATCAATCACGACTTAGCAAATTTGCTGGATTTTTTTTTGCTATAATACATACTTCAGTCAGTAGAGAATGTAAATATTTCCTTTACACTTTATATACAATCTGTAGATTAAAATACTGAATACATATAAATTAAAATGTGTTCATTCTTTATTATACAATTGCATTTAAAATTAATTTCACTTGTAGGAAAAAGGCAAAGTGGCTCTGAAAATTAAATCTTTTACTTAAACTAAATCACTTGTAAAATAACTTAAATAAGCAAGCTTATGAATATCACAGACAGTAGTAAAATTCCATACTGAAAAAGTGAATAACTATTACAACAATATTTCTTTGATAAAATTCTTTGGCAATATTTCAGTGATGCTATTAAATTAGTCATTGATTAATATCATCATTACCAGTGTTTGTGGCGATTTGAATATTGGGATTTAATACTTTTAGAGCCCTCGCACACAAGTACTGTATTGAATCATGTGATGCAACGCGCATTGTAGAATAACATTATCTTATGCAAAATGGCACATGAGCGCATCGGCCGTTCTACACAAGATAGTGTTAATCTATGATGTGATTTTCTTATGGTGGATCAATGCAAAGCTCTTGTGACACGGTCCTTAATTAAGAAATAAAACCACATTTAATCCTTTGTCTAATTGAATTCATCAAATTTTTTATTATTAGACAATGACGCAACTGCAAGTGAACTCTGATGTCTTTCACCTTCAGGGAGGAAAATATGTAATAAACTGTAAAGAAAGTAAAGTACACTCCAAAAAGGTTAGTCATAATTGTACCATTGCATAATTGTACTGTTCTTGTGTCACAGTCGTTAATTAGGAAATAAAACCACATTTAATCTTTCGTCTGATAATAAAAAATATGATGAATGCAATAGTACAATGACACTATACCAAGTGGACTCTGATGTCTTTCACTTTCAAAGGGGAAAATTTGTTATGATCTGTGAAGCAAGTATACCCCAAAAAAAGGTTCGTCATAATCGAGTCATTCCTTGTAAAATCGCACACTCATATCCCTTTTTTTTACCGCCAGGAAACTTTTTTATGAGTTCTAGGGTCGAAAGAAGGTGATCCGTATTTTTTTTAAATCCCACCCATTTCAGAAATATTACCAATTACTTTTTCCGAAAAATCATGGGCGTGCCAATGTTTAAAATTTAGTTGTGCAAATATAGTCCTTCTAAACAATAAAAATACACTTAAATTTAAATTTTTAAAATTAAAATTTTTTAATTCGGACGACACTTAAATTATTTGTAAAAAATGCTTGTGTATTTATTCACTAATTTTGTATAGATCTGCCAAATTTCAAAGTGGGACACATGTAATTAACATTTCAAAAAATTTGTTCGTTCAGCAGTGCACGAATACAGCCCGCTGTCTGTTGCACTCGCAGCTCAAACCACGGGGTGTCAATGACATGGCGCACTGTGATGTCCACACATAATGCAACCGTGAGACTTATCACGTATTATTAATTGCAGAAACACACATTGTCTCAAATGGAAGTCTTCTGATGAAATGCGACTATTAAGTTTATTTATAAACTACTGACACTGCTAATGTCTGCCTGAAACAGAGCAACCTTCTTTCTCAGATACTCTGAGTCAGTTGTGTAAACAGAAAAATTCGTGAAACATATGTGTTGTTCTGTGAAGTTAGTAACCACAGGTAAACTTACAATAATATCAATACTATTGCTATCAGCATTTTCTTAATTTGAAAAATCTATAATTGCAGAAGAAGAGTATATTTAGGGGATACTTGAGAAGTTGAAAATTGACAGCGTCAAAATAAGTAATATGTATTGGAAAAACTACCACCATATTCTTAATAAAAGATAGCTTTCAATTCTGAAGAGAACCTATTAATTTACTTAGGAAGTTATTTAAGTGGGCTGATGATAATGTGAAGAACATTACCTTTATATTTTTAGCAACACTGAATATTTGGAAAGAGAACTATTGCAACAATGATACAATAAAAACACAGTAGAAGGCACAGAGAAAATAGTTTCATTTCTTTATGACAAAGTCATTTAATGATATTCTCTATAAAGTGAAGTAAAAGTAATATAAATTTAATTAATTACATCACATACTCTTATTCAGATAAATATGCGTGTGTTTAATACTAAATTAAGTCCATTTGACACTTAATTGTCTATGAAGGTCATATACATTTATATATCGTAGTAATAGTCTACTACTGATTGGCACATGCTTGAGGGGTGACACTCTAGCAGACTGCAGCAAAACAGCAAGAACACATTTCTATTGTATTTAATTTCTAAGAATCATTTCGGTGTCCCACTTTGTAACTTACCAGACTTATGCAAAACTTTTTATAGATTATAATGGTATTTATTTCAAATTTTTAAACTTGATTTTTTGAAAAGAAATTTAAAAATATAAATAAAGTAGGTCAAAAAATGATTTTAAAAATATTTTATGAATGTAATACATACATCAAAGGAAAGAGCATCTTTTTATCTTTAATGTCACAAAATATTAAATTTCTGTCACAATTACACAAGCTAAAAATGATTAACTTTAGCAATCGCTAGCATTTTTTCAAAAATTTTAAAAATAATTTAATTTTGAAAAATAATATTTAGGAAAAAATTAAACACTTGTTTCAAATTTTTTCTTCTACTCTTCACAAAAAAAAATATTTAAAAATCTGGGACATCTTGGCAAAATTTTCTATAAGTTTGTGCGATTTGACGTGAAATGACCCAATTGTACCATGCTTGTGTGACACAGGCCTAAATTAGGAAATAAAACCACATTTAATCTTTCACTAATAATAAATAATTACGGGTGTCCCAAATTTAACGCAAGATTTGAATATGCTGCCGTTTGCGCAGTTAAATGTTGGCAACACTTTTTTTCAGTGTAACAGGACAGTCTAGGGTAGTAAAAATGGAGTGTTACATGACAGAACAACACGTTTTCATTGTTGAACAATATCTCAAAAATAATGAAAATTTGGCAGCCACAGTTTGAAAATTTCGTACCAAATATGGTCGAAATATTGATTTCACTTTATCAACTGAAGAGAGTAACATCAATTCGGTGTCATGGACATGAATTGCAAATTTGAAAAAGCTCTTTACACGGTATACTCACTGAAGATCTGTCTCCATGTTTACAAAGTTCAATTCGCACACAAAATGAAGGCTTATGACCATGCCCAGCGAAGAGAGCTTGTTGAATGGATTACTGAACATTGAGTGAACCCTGGTTTTTCAAAAACAATCATCCTATACGATGAAGCACATTTTAACCTAGATGGCTGTGTTAATTGTCAAAATTACCATATTTGGGGTTCAAAGAACCCACATGTGATTGTCCAAAAACAAAGGCATCCATGTGTTTGGTGCAGATTTTAGGTTGGAGGCATTACTGAACAATATTTCTTCAAAAATGAGGCTGGTCAAGCAGAAACTATTACCAGTGCTCAATATCGCAACATGATAAGAGTTCTTCCTCCCTAATTTGGACGATATTGATGTGGAGAACATGTGGTTTTAATGAGAAGGTGCCACATGCCATACAGCCCGTGAAACAATACAATTACTGAATTACATTATATCAAATGGACTCAGATGCCTTTCACCTTCAGAGAGGAAAATTTGCAACGATCTGTAAAGCAAGTACACCCCAAAAATGTTTCTGTCATAATTGTACCATTGCGTAGCCTTTCCATAATATTCGCTTCTCTTCATGTTACACAGATTTTGAACTCCAATTGCATCAATCATAGCAGCTTCCCTGGTATATGCTTCTACTGGAATGACATTTTGAAAAACATGCAAGCATACAACTCCCAATCCTTCCAACCAAATCTCAGAAATGCGCTTCACTTTTGTGTTTGCGTATCTGAAAAACAAAAAAACATTGCCATGCGATAGGATTTAGCAATTCTACAAGCTATTTATTCAGCCATTCAATTCTGCAAGAGTTGTTCACAGCCTAAAAAATGATTTGCGAAAAAACACTTCTTCAGTAACAAAGTCTTGTAAAAAGTGGATTTTGATTACTATGTATCTGAGAATGTAATTTACTACATATGGAGGAAGAAAAATCCAAACTTTTAATATATAATGGACTCACAAATTGCGGTTGTTTGTAAAAAACCACCACTTTTTCCCTGCAGCATTGCATAACTCTTTTCTTTCTATGCAGTGGCAAAAGATAAAGTAGAAAAAGGTTTAATTTTTTTATATCTATTATACCTTCAAGATACATACAAGACATTTTGTACAACATATGAAAATGCCAAACTTGCAGAATTTATGAGGCAGGAATTTTTAAAATGATATACATTTACATTAATAAATAATATTAAATAATAATAAAAATAAAATTAAATAATATTTTTTTTACATTAGCTAATGTTAGAACTGTATCCCTTTAACATTTGTACTCTAGGCAGTTGCCTAGTTGGCTTGTAGGTTGCATGCTCCTGTCTATAACTTCCTAAAACCCTCCAAAATTACAGTAGATACAGTCAGTATTGATAAATAACTGAAAGAAATTACCTCAGACTGCCTTTTTTCCAACATTCAACAGCTTCATAAAGATGGGAATATGGACGAGATCTTTTGCCTTTACCAATGTAAAAGATGGACTGCAAAAATATTGACCATACTTCTTTGGGCTGCAGACTTGCTGCTCGACAGGGAAGATTCTTTGTAATACGAGGGTCAAGCAACAAGTATGTGAATGAAGTTTTCAAATTTCCCTCTCTCCAATTAACTCCACTTGCAGGTTTTGCAAACTGCTGGGCAACAACTTGCTCAAGTCGCATCCCAGGACTCATGAAGTACATACATTTTTTATCTTTTAGTGTGCGCTGCAGCTCGTAGCTGTATGCTGAAAATACTTCATTCAATTAGCAAGTTGATTCTTACAAATAAATAATTTGTCATAACAATATAGACAATTTATAATTCAATTATAATTTTCCTCTAAAATGGTGCCCCTTTAGAAGACTGTGAGAGCACAACCCTGAGATGCCAAGCTAAAATTCACCAACAACCATATGTAAATAAAGTGGATTTCCTTGCACACAAAATGCTTGATAGTATATGACTATTAGCATACAATGTGGAAGTTAACCTTTAAAGATAGTATATGCATTTCATTAGTATAACAAGCAGAACAAAAATTTGTGGAAATTATTTTAAAGAGAATGTTTCAGTAGATAAAAAAATGAGAACCAATTTTTGAGGAAAAAAATCTGAATACAACAATTCATTTAGCCAAATGAACATTTATCTATGTTACGAAGTCACTACACCTAAGTTTCTATATTTTCATTTGCATTGAAATTAATTTTTTCTAGAGAGGTTAAATTGTATTTCATTGTCACTCACCAGATGGTAGATGATTAAAAGATGCATTAAGAGCTTTTTTTTTATGAAGCTGGAGTTTATACACCTTTTTGGTACTAGATGTTACAGGCCCATAATCAATTCCACAAGATTTAAGTTCGTTTACAAGGTGTTCAGTATCAATTGTTTCTGTAGGGGGAAAAAAAAGTATTATTACTAATGAATTAGCAAGTCGTTCCTTACAAATAAAGAATTTGTCACTATGTAGATGATTTAGATTTCAATTATAATTTTCTTCTAAAATTGTACCCCTTTGAAGTCATGGGGCACAAACCTGCGAGTTTGCCAAGTTGAAATTTACCAACATCCCTATGTAAATAAATGGATTTCCTTTAACACAAAATGCTTGATAGTATATGACTTATTAGCAGACAATATGGAAGTTAACCTCTAAAGATAGTATATGCATTTCATTAGTATAACAAGCAAAAGAAAAATGTGTGGATATGATTTTAAGGAGAATGTTTCAGTAGTTAAAAAAATGAGAACCAATTTTTGAGGAAATAAGTCTAAATACACACAATTCGTTTAGCCAATTCCAGATAGGAAAGATTCTCTCCTTATTTTTCTGAAATATTTTGAAGATAAAAAAAAATAGAATACGGTAAAGGAGTGTAAGGAATGTCATTTAGTTAATCAGAGGAGTTTCAAAATTAATTTCAATTTCATTCTGTTTTTCATAAAAAGTAGAGCAAAATGTAATATTTTGTGGTTGATAGTAATTTCTGAACTTTCTATGAAATGGATGTAATCAGGTGGTTGACTCATGTGTGAATTTTCTAACAAAACACAAAACCACCTAGATTTTAAGATGAAACATAATTCTGTTTTCAAGTGGGACAATTTTATCAATCCAATTGCAAATTGTAACATATATATTATGTCTTTGCTTTACCAACTAGCATGTAATTATTACTGACGATTCTTAAACTCAATATTTCGCAATTACAATCAAACTTGCATCATTGAACCACTACCAGTCTATAAAGAAATGAACTAAACAGCAGCCTCAATGATTAATTTTTTATATTCCCTTTTTAATATTGTTGCACATTGAAAGTAAAGCCAATTATCTGAACTGTGGTGATAAGCTGTTCGTCTTTCTTTGAGTCTCCCCACATGATTTTCCAGCCATTCCTTCACTAAAGGAGACTAACTTAGAGGGGTTGGG